>CM076572.1:1199310430-1199787985 GCA_034641835.2 Pinus albicaulis | reverse complement strand
GATATAGTTTGAAGTTTGCCGATTTGTTGACTTTTCCTTTCCATTTCTTCTCTCCACCTGTCTTCAGTCTCTTTTATCTTTGGCAAACTGCCAGGAACACAGTCTGAAATGAGATTAATTGAATATAAGCTGTCATTTATGAATTGCGTGAGATTATTCATTATATTTCCGGCCCTTGATATTGCTCTATCAGATTTCATTAATTGATGTTCCCATTCTGTAAACAAGATTTCTTTGTGTTTTTCCTCTATCCTAGGAAGATTTGCTTCTTTTCCCTTTTCTGTATCCTGCCAGTTGAGAAACTCATAAATCTTTTCATCGGCATCATCTATTTCTTGTCTAAGAGTTATGATAGTTTGGATCAAAGATGAAGTAATCTCACAAAAAGGTTCTGCTTGTGACAGTTTTGAGCAAAATTCAATTAACTGCTGAGTCAATAATTTATTAGCCTCAAGGGCTTCCGATTTGAATTCATATAACTTTGGATAATCTTTAAACTTATCCAAAGTTGCTTGAAATTCCTTTTCTTGAATCATTTTTGCCTTTTCCTCATTTTGTAACAAACTCTGTAACTTAGAAATTTCTTCATTTAGCTGCTTTTGTTTGCCTAAAAGCTTTTCATCAACCTTCTTCTTTTCTTCAGCAAGCTGTTTCTCCAATTCTTTAGACCTGAATGTCTGATCCTGTAGTTGTTGTTGCAATTGGCTGATCAGTTGCTGATTCTCCTTAGCTTTTTCTTCCAGTGAAGCTATGTGAAGATCTTTCCGAGTTATTAGTTGAGAAACTTCTACAACTTTATCCACTGTTGCAGCACTATAAGCTCCTGTATACTGGGACAATTTCGTAAGGTCTTCAAATGGATTCATTTCATTGTTCTTATAAACAATATTCATAAACTCATCTGATGGAGTAGAAAATATACCCTTTTCTGTTTTTCTTTTCTTTCTTTGTCTTTTGACAACAGCCTTATGTTTAGGGCTGTAAAATACATCCAAAGGAGGGATCTCCTCACCTTTTATGTTTTCAATAATTTCTTAGAATTATATTCTAAAAAATCACAACCTAAATGAATGGGGTGAACTAGTCTTATCCTTAAGAATCAATGGATGACAATTTTCTGAGTTTTTGAGTACCAAGACTTGAATAATCTTTACTTTTATAGATAACTTCTCTTTGCTTAATAAACTTGTAATGATTTACATTTTCCTCAAGTTTTTCCAAAAAGATTATGCAAATAATTGGTATAATCTTTCAAAGTTTAACATCTTATTTAAAACTATCAAGAGAATATAATTATTTCTCTAAAAATTCTTATTTACACAAAAATAAATATTTATAACATTTTTCTTAAGAATTTTTCTATCAAGTAAACAGTCAATTAGAGACTTATTAAAAACCTTTATTTGTAAAAACAATAAAAGACTTTGCAAAAAAGAATATGTACAACTTTAAGAAGGGGTTACCTCCTTATGAGAAGAATTTCTTTAAGATAAGCCCGTTTACAGGAAGAGATTCTCTCTTACCTGTTAGATCTTGGAGCATGAATGTATTTGAGCCTATCTTTTCAACGATCTGAAATGGTCCAAGCCACATCTTTTGAAATTTGGTATGTTTACCTTTTTCTTCATATGCCTTATCCCATTTTAGAACAAGATCACCAATTGACAAAATTTTTGAGCCGGTAGAACTTGCATCAAAAGAAGATTTTACAAGCTGTTGATGTTTTTCATGAACAATTCTAGCTTTATCTCTTTCTTCTTCTAGTTTAAGGATTTGATCATATCTCAATTGAACGGATGAAGAAGGATTTTCTTCAATAAATTGTACTAGGGCTAATGATGGAAGAGTTAAATTTGATGGTATCACAGCTTCTTTTCCATAAACTAAATTAAAAGGTGAAGTTTCGATTGAAGCTTTCTCTGTAATACGATCAGCCCATAATGCAAAGATTAAAGATTTATGCCAATTCTTTTGATTTTGATCGATAGTCCTTTTAATAATCTTGATGAGATTTTTATTGGTGGATTCAGCTAACCCATTACCTTGTGGGTAATAATTTGCTGAATATTTGAGTTTAAAACCTCTTTTAATTGCAAATTCTATTAAACTGTTTCCTGAAAAATAAGATGCATTATCAAAGACAAGAGCTTGAGGTACACCAAACCTGGTTATGATAAATTGATCTATGAAATCAATAATGGCATCAGAATTGGCTACCTTCAAAGGGATTGCCTCTACCCATTTTGTAAAATAATCGGTTGCGGTAAGAATGTACTTGTGCTGCTTGGAAGAATGAGGTACTATCTCACCAATAATGTCAAGTCCCCATTGTTCAAATGGTTGCTCAATATTTACTGGTTGCAAAGGAAAAGCTGGTTTCCTTTGCCTTCCACTTGCAGTTTGGCAGATTCCGCACTTTCTTACATATTCATGTGTATCTTTAAAAAGGGTAGGCCAATAATAGCCAGCACGAATTATTTTGTGAGCTGTGGTATCACCTCCAAAATGACCTCCTGCTGGTCCATCATGCAACTCCTGCAAAACCTTTTCAGCTTCAGTCTTTTCTATACATCTCAACAAAATTGAATCATAATTTTTTCTAAATAACACATTATCAATGATCTCATATTTAACAACTTTTAATCTTAAAGCACGTTTTTTCTTATAACTGAGATCAGAAGGAGCATACCCATTTTTCAAGTAATAGATGAGATCAGAATACTGAGACTCAGAATCCGTAACACTTATCTGATTTACTTGAATATCTTGATTTGAATGATCATTGTCTGGTATGTTATGAGCTCCTGCTAATAATCTGCAAAAACCTTTTCCTCTAACAATCTTAGCTGGTTTAATATCAACATCATATTCTTGTAAGGCTGTTACCCAGTTAGCTCGTTTTTCTCCTACTTCTCTCTGAATTAATAATTGCCTCACTGCAGAGAATGGGACAATGATTTTTGTATGAGTTTTTAAGAGAAAAGGTCTGAAATTCTTGATTGATTTGAACACAGCAAAGGCTTGTTTTTCAACATCGTTATAATTCAGTTCAGCTCCTTGCAGATTTGAACTAAAGAATGAAATTGGTGCTTCAATTTTCTGATCATTGAGTTGTGTTAAAACAGCTGCATAAGATGTCTCTGTGGCTAAAGTATACAAAATAAAATCTTTAGAAAAATCCGGAGTACTTAATGCTGGTGCATTAATGATTGCCTGTTTGATTAACTCAAAGGCTTCTTTCTCTTTATGCCCCCATTTGAATACTGAATTCTTCTTGATCATATTTTGCATAGGTAAAACAATTAAAAAAAAATCAGGAATGAATCTTTTTACAAAATTGATCTGTCCAAGAAATGATTGCATGGATTTTTTGTTATGAGGTAAAGAAATATCAGAGATCTCTTTAACTCTGTCTGGATCAATGTATATACCATCTTTTGATACAACAAATCCTAAAAGTTTTCCTTCATCCAAAGCAAAGAAAGATTTTTTCGGATTTAAGGAAATACCAAACCTTCTACACCTTTCAAATATTTGTTTTAGATCATGTAGATGATTGGTTCTCCTTTTTGAGAATACTGTTATATCATCGAGATAAACAACAATTGATTTATTGATCAGACCTTTAAATGCTATGTCCATGGCTCTTTGGAAAGTTGCTCCTGCATTTATTAATCCAAAAGGCATTTTTTGATAAGCATAAGTTCCCCATTTCGTTCTGAAAGTTGTTTTCAATCTGTCATCTGGATGAACCAAGACTTGATTATAGCCTGAAAATCCATCAAGAAAGGACATAAGTTCAGAACCAGCTACTTTTTGAAGTATCTGTTCCATGGTTGGCAATGCGAAATTGTCTTTCAAACATGCCTTGTTTAAATTTCTGAAATCAATACAGATTCTTATATCACCATTTTTCTTCCTTACAGGTACCATATTGGAAACCCAATTGGAATGCCTGACAGGAAAAATGATTTTGGCTTTCAAAAGTTTATTAAGTTCTGATTTGATTTGATCTTCAAGATTTGGATGAACTTTCCTTAGCTTCTGTTGAACAGGTTTAATATCGAGAAGCATTGGAATTGTGTGCTGAATAACTGAAGTATCATATGTTTTTAAATCATCATAATTCCAAGCGAAAACATTTTTGTATTTGTTCAATAGTTTAATGAAGGCATCCCTTTCCTCTGATGTTAAATTAAGTCCTAAATTAACATTTTGAGGTTTTGAATCAGAACCAAGATTCACTAATTCAAATTTCAAAGTGGAACTTTGAAGTTTGGTATTAGTGACTTTCTTGAATCTGTCTTTAATATCATATAAGTCCTCCAATCTAACAACATATTTTGGAATGGGATTTTCATTACTTTTTGAAGAAATTTGTAAATCGTGCTCTTCTTCGTCAATAATTTGATCATCATATGATTTCTCTGAAGTCATGAAATTTAAGATATCTTGATCATGGTAAAAAACTCTCCAATTTGTGACATTGTCTGGGACAGATGGTCGAAAAAGTAATTCTATTGAAAATCTATCTGGGCTAAAATATTCAGAAGGTATGAGTCTGGAAGCAACATTGGCTAGCAAGTCTGCTGCTGAATTTTGAGACCTAGGGATGGAAGAAATATTGAATGCAGAAAAGTGTGTGGTGAGTTCTTGTACCAGCGATTGATAATGTTTGAGGTGATTTGAAAGACAGTGAATTGTATTTCTCACCTGTTTGACAATAATTTCAGAATCGCCGAATACTTTCAAATATTGCACTTTAAGGCCAATTGCTTTATACAAACCTTGGACTAAAGCTTCATACTCGGCTGTATTGTTTGTGCATTCAAATTCTAACCTACAGGACAGCATTGTCTTTTCACCTTGCGGGCTAACCAAGATACACCCTGCTCCTGAACCTTCGTTAGATTTAGAGCCGTCAAAATATAAAGACCAAAATAAAGAAGTATTAACAATCTTATTTACAGTTTCCCCAGTATCATTAAAACATCTTGACCTATCAGTTTGTGAATAGTTTTCAATCTGTGATGTTAAACTGTTTACTGAGAAAGGGGATGGTTGGGCAGTGAGATTTCCAAAAAATGACTCCGATGAATAATTTCCCAAGATGTTGTTATTAAATGCAATTGGTTGATTTTCCTGTTCAAAATCTGTTACAGTATGGGTCATGTGTTTCTCTCGATTGATTTTTATTTGATTTGGCTTTCCTCCATAAGGTAACCACATGTGAGACCAATCGGTAGAAATATACCCGTGGAGCTTTTCAGACCAATCTCTACTTAAAATCAACCCATAAAATTCAGGTATATCAGCTATTAAGATATCAATTCGTTGAACTACCCGTGGATCGGCTGCTAACCTGATAGTTACAGAGTTAATCTCTCCTAAAACCTGGACCTTGCTTCTTTCTAACTGTACAATGTGTATGGAAGACTTTTGGGGTTCTATGTTCAGTTTAGAACAAACTGAAGCTGGCATTATATTGGATGATGCCCCTGAGTCAATCAAACAATTGTGTAGGTTTCTGTTATAGATCTCAAAAGTCAAAAGGAAGGGTGGAGTATGAGAATTTGATCTATCCCCAATCAGGACTGAATCAGTAGCTTCTATCATTCCAGAAGGTGGTTGACGAGAATCATTTGCAGCTTTAGCACTGGGAAGAGGTGAACAGGGAACAGCATTCAATTCTTTGAGAAGCAATTTCTGCTGATGTTTTAATTTGCTAAGTTCAAACATAGTAATGTTTGCCTTAGTTTTCTTCATATCATCAACAATATTGTAATCCATTGAATCGGATACTACTAACGTTTTGGATGTTGGAGGAGTATTTGAAGTTGAAGGTGGGTTTTGGGGGACTGCTGCGGGTGATTTCTTTGTAGGTACTTTTTCTTTTGTTGTAGCAGCACCTGCACTCCGTTTCTTTGAAGTTTTCTGAACAGGTTCGGAAGTACTTTTACTCCTAGTAGAGACAGGTAAAGCTTCTTCATCATTATCTGTATCGGAGTTGGGAAGTATGAAATCCCACATGCCATGGCATTCAACAATTTCCTCTTCATTATCAGTTAATGAGATTGTTTCCTCTTCTTCCTCTTCTTGATCTGAATCTGCATAAGATACGATATTTGGTGGTTTTGATTCGGTTTTCTTATAATTATTAAAGGGCCTTTTGGTTGAAGTTTCAGCTACTTGTTTCTTAATTTCAATCATTTCATTTGACATAGTCTTGAGAACCTTTTGGAGACCTTCCATATCATATGGATCTTTTGAGATTTTCTTCTTTGAGTCTTCTTTGAATGAGACTTTTTTTGTTTTTCTTTCCTCAAGAGCCGCTTTCTTTTCTAGAGCATTAATACGTTTTTCCACAGCAAGTGCTTCTTTCATGTTTTCAGCAAGTGTTGGTTTTGCGGCCCTGTCTACAAAAATAGCTATGTTGGCAGGTAGGGCAGTAATATACCACTCACTTCTGATTTGTTCACTTGGTTTGGAAGTCGTTGGGATTTTATTCAAAAGTTTATTGAAACGAGCATTAAATTCTTTAATGGGTTCCCTATGCTCTATCCTAAGATTGGAGAGATCATTTATTAATGTAGCTAAAGATCTATCGTCTCCATACTTAGTGAGAAACTATTCTTGGCAAATATCCCAACTGGTAATAGAATCAGAAGGCAGAGAAAAATACCAGGATCCTGCTGATCCTTGCAATGTATAAGGAAAAAGTCTAACAACGACATCTTGCTCAGTTACTCCCTTCAAATTAACTGCTAACATGAAGTTATTGATATGTTCCTCAGCTTGGGTTCCATTTTCTGGATTAAACTTGGGTAGCCATTTCTCAGGAGCATCAGGTAATGCATGTAATGGTGCGGGCATATTGACTGCACCAGGTCTGGTCCATGGATCTGCCATTGTAATACCAGTGGTGGATGATACTGTTGTTGAGATTCCAGATGTCTGGGAAGGAATTGATATTGAGGAGTGAACAGGTTGAGATGTTGAAGTTTCCAATTCCTGATGAACAACGATATGTAATGAGGGAGTGGATGGTTGACTTCGCACTGGGGAAGATGAGATGGAAGATGTGGATGAAAGTGCTTCACTGTCAGAATCTTCAGTATTTTTCTTTGCCCTTTTCCTTTTAGGTAAAGGAAATTCAGTAGGTTCGATACCGAGCTTCTCACTCTGAAGTCTAGTAAGAGGGTGAGGTAGATTGAATTGCGAAGTCTCACTGCTTTGAGATAGCTCAGATTTCTGTGGTGAAATCGAGAAGCTCTGAAGTTTCTGGATGAGAGACTGAACTTCAGGAGATTCAAGACTTAATTGTTCTGAAGTATGGTGGGTTTGAGCAGTGATAGTGGATACCTCTTTTTCTTGCTTGGATGCTGAGGAATCAGCGAGCAATTGGGAAGTACGAGGTGATGTGGAGGGAGAATTACTCTTAGAATGGTTTGTAGATTTGGGTTTGCTTGCCATTCACAGTTGGATGCCCTCTTTCTAGCGCCAAAAATGTTGAAGCCTAGAAAATCTCTGCTTCAAACATTGGGGGAAAACCACCCGGTCGGGACCTTAAGACAGCTCCTTTTCCGTTTGGGATGGTGGCTCCGACTGGATTTAAAGGATCAGTTTCCTTATAACTAAGTGGATTGAATTGGATGGGTGAAAATGGGACTAAATTAACAGAAAATAAAACTATCTAATCTAAACTAAATGCTGATAAAGAAATTCTAATTTTAACCCGGGTGATTATATGTGAATACAACTTAGGATTATTTCAATCTAATAATAACCATGGAAATGTATTATTAACTAAATTGAAATGTGTAGAAACGAATAAAGATAACTCTGTTTAATCAATTAAACAGAGTTATATTAGCATATTGCATTCATCATTATATACCATTCATATATGTCTATAAATGATAATATTCCAATTATACTCAGAAATGATAATATAAAAAGGAAATATTATGAAAATCAAATATATAAATGATAGCAAATTCTTCAAATGAATACCATATAACAGAGACAATCAACAATGAACAGATAAAAATACCTCATTCATCTCGCAGACTGTCAAACGAAATGTGATACTCTGATCTAGTAACTCCGATGTAAAATTAAATCCAAAGGCACAAAAATGCAACACTTCAAAGATAATTTGAGCACAAAAATCACCAGATGTGATCTTTCATATAAATATAATAAGGAATTGAAGTACAGAAATGTTAGCTCCAAATCCCAAAAATATTACAACTTCCGATCCCTCTCTAAATGCATGAGAGGGATTTAAATAATAAATTACATAACAAAATCCTAATACTACTGCTACAATCTATCAAATTAAAACTGAAATGCTATTTTGAATAAAACTGATTCATTGTTTTTCTCCCTCGCTTGATGAAGCCAAATTGCAAATGTTCGACATATCTCGGAGTCTTGGTGGATGAATCATCTCAGTATGCAACTGTCCAGTATAGGTGGCATCAGAAAATTCTGGAATTAGACAATCGACAGCGTTTGATAGAAGTTTGATAGCTGTCTGTTGATTGTTTGGCTTGATCAAATGAGTCCACATACTATCCCAGGATATCGTTTGAAGTTTGCCGATTTGTTGACTTTTCCTTTTCATTTCTTCTCTCCACCTGTCTTCAGTTTCTTTTATTTTTGGCAAACTGCCAGGAACACAGTCTGAAATGAGATTAATTGAGTATAAGCTGTCATTTATGAATTGCGTGAGATTATTCATTATATTTCTGGCCCTTGATATTGCTCTATTAGCTTTCATTAATTGATGTTCCCATTCTGTAAACAAGATTTCTTTGTGTTTTTCCTCTATCCTAGGAAGATTTGCTTCTTTTCCCTTTTCTGTATCCTGCCAGTTGAGAAACTCAGAAATCTTTTCATCGGCATCATCTATTTCTTGTCTAAGAGTTATGATAGTTTGGATTAAAGATGAAGTAATACCACAAAAAGGTTCTGCTTGTGACAGTTTTGAACAAAATTCAATTAACTGTTGAGTCAATAATTTATTAGCCTCAAGGGCTTCTGATTTGAATTCATTTAACTTTGGGTAATCTTTAAACTTATCCAAAGTTGCTTGAAATTCCTTTTCTTGAATCATTTTTTCCTTTTCCTCATTTTGTAACAGACTCTGTAACTTAGAAATTTCTTCATTTAGCTGCTTTTGTTTGCCTAAAAGCTTTTCATCAACCTTCTTCTTCTCTTCGGCAAGCTGTTTCTCCAATTCTTTAGACCTGAATGTCTAATCCTGTAGTTGTTGTTGCAATTGGCTGATCAGTTGCTGATTCTCCTTAGCTTGTTCTTCCAGTGAAGCTATGTGAAGATCTTTCTGAGTTATTAGTTGAGAAACTTCTACAACTTTATCCATTGTTGCAGCACTATAAGCTCCTGTATACTGGGACAATTTCGTAAGGTCTTCAAATGGATTCATTTCATTGTTCTTATAAACAATATTCATAAACTCCTCTGATGGAGTAGAAAATATACCCTGTTCTATTTTTCTTTTCTTTCTTTGTCTTTTGACAACAGCCTTATGTTTAGGGCTGTAAAATACATCCAAAGGAGGGATCTCCTCACCTTTTAATACAATATGCCATGTAGGATGTTCAGGAATGATTTCAACATCCTGCTCTATTTGTTCTTCACCTTTATCCTGCAATCCAAGCTGTTGAGCAAACTGATCATATTGATTTAATAGCTGAGAAGAAATATCAAGATTAGTGGAAACCATAATCTCCTTAGTTATTTCTTTTCCTTTCTCTTTATCTATGCTCTGCTTAGTGCTTTTGTCATCCGATCCATCCTTTTGATTATGCACCTCATCATTGATATTTGTGCATTTGTCTGTCATTTGAGCAGTATTTCCCTTTGGGGCATCAGGTTTGTCAATAGTGACCACTTTTTGAGTATGTACAATCGGCTGGTTGATAGCCGATTGTGTAATGATTTTGCTGGTAGATGTTTCTACTAGCGTTTGGCCGGATGTACCTTCTGTCTCTGATTTTTGGATTTGAGTTCTCAGCTGGTCGAGAGGTACTCTCAACAATCTCTGGCTTCTAAATAAGAGAAATTTATTTATTTCCTCCTGTTGAAATTTAGACTTGATCAAGTCAAAAATTCGAGGAAAATTATCTAATGAAACAAACAAATCATCGAACATATCTGGTTCATGCTCAAAACGAGCTATTGAAACTGAAGCAGTGACATCAAATGCTATCTTTTTTGGATCATATTGTCTTCCAGGAATGGTTGCAAATTTACAACCTCTTATCTTGAAGACTTCCTTTTCTGCATGCTTGAAATCATTTAGAGTGAAATGACCACGATTGAGTGGGAATTGAGGCCACATTTTCTTCTTGCTGTTGTTCAAAGACCTAGATATACCTTCAATTGTCAATTGATAAGAAACTTCTTGAGCGAGAAGTTTGTCTGGGACAAAAAGCGGAAGAACATGCGGCTCCACTATACTACCAAAAACCCTGATGTAAGTAAATTTTTCCTCCCCAAACCAATCTCCGATTGCAGACAGGTCGGCTTTAGCTTTATCAGAAAACCTAGGAGGAAAGCGATTGAAAATGGTTTGGAAAACAGGGATGAGAAAACCATGACAGATTCTATATACATTAGCTTGGAAATGAATCTTCCAAAGAAATTTATGATAAATATGGATTGGAAGAGGGTCTTTGGGAGTCCATTTCCATCCAAATAAGGGAAATTCGGAATTGAAACAAATAGCATCAAGAATATAGGCACAAAAGAAAAAGGGAGTAGAATTTCCAGCAGTTTTTCTTGTCTGTATTCAAGGATCCTATTGGCCATTCTATCAGAAAGAATAACAACCCAATCCATAATGTCGGAATTCACAGCTGCTAGGATTAATGGGACCATTTGTATAGAAAACCTAGCTGAATTATCATTGCCAAATAACCTACACATCATGGCAGCTGCATAGCAATATGGAGGCAGAAGAGAATCTACAGAATACATACCAGATGCTTCATTTCGGTGCTTCTCTGGGTTTTTCCTCCATTCTTTGATAGGGTCGGATTGGACTTTGTTATTATCAACAAAATCTTTGATAAATTCCTTGTTATACACCTTCTGTGGGTCTGGAAGGTGGTACATTACTTTCAAGTCTTCTGCTTTAAACGAGCCGAAAGGCACTCCAGATGCTGAAACAAACGTTCTATCTTGTATCTTTACACTGTCGATAACCCATCGAACTACATCATAGTAAGGCATGATGCTCGCTCTGGCTGCAATTTGATGTAGAAATGAATTTGCAAGTGTTCTTTCATTGATGTCAGAGTCAGAATCCGAGCTATCCTCGTCTGGAACTGATGCCTTCTCCACTGTGACCTTGGGGTCTTCTTTTTCCAATAGGTTGTAGACTGTGTCCCATGTCATTTTCCCAAGACCTTGGCATGATGTATCTGTGACTAGCCTTGGCTTTATGGGATTTTCTTTTGAGACCGTAGGAGTTTCGGCAAGCTTCACTGGTAGAGCAGTCTTGTTTCTTCTTCCTCTCTTTGACATTTCTGCGTCTGCTACCGCTTCCCTTTGTCTGTGAATGAAAGAACTTGTTGTTCTTTGGCTCTGCAAGACAATAAACTCTCAGTCGTGATCAACAAGCCACTCAAACGGAATGATTTATGAACTTATGGTTTTCATTTATTTGTTTCGTATATTGCGTAAATTCTCCTTTTGGGTCACACTTAAGTATTTAAAACCAAATCATAAACCATATTCATTTGATTCGTTATTGAATGCCTTCGTACCAATAAAGATTTGGCGCTTGTGATATATTAATATATTCAACAAAAATCTTCGTATGCAAAATAGATGAATCGCATCGGAAGTTTTTGAATGGCAAATGAGTATCACAATATGTTTATCCCGATTGATCGATTGCGATTGCAGATCTTTCCGATCTCTAATGGTGGGGTCTACCATATTTTTTAAACAAATGTTCGATTTTCTTTTAAAAGCGTTTATTATCAAATGCACATCGGATCGGGGAATTTCAACTAAGCGTGAAGAGTTTCTTAAAGACTGTCCCGATTAATCGATTGCGATTGACCGCATCGCATCGGAAGTTATAATTAACTGTTTTTAACTCTTAGCGATTAAAATTTTCTGATTGGACTAATCGCATCGGAAGATTTGAAATGGGCATATGAAATTTCTTTTGAAGGTTATCTCCGATTCTCCGATTGCGATTGAACTTTTAACTTTGATTTGCTTTTTTATGATAAGGCCTTGTATATTAGATCGGACCATAAGTTTTTTTTTGAATGTTGAATCTGTTTAGTAATAATATGAAATTTTCCAAAACAATGAATTTTATTTCTAAGTGTTTTATTTCTAAAAAGAAAGGGACCCTATTTCTAAATTTTATTTCTAAAATTTAGAAAAAGGGAGGGTTGTTGTATAGTACAACACAACTTTAATCCCATCTCCTGAAATATGATGCTCCAAAACAATACCTTCAGTAAACATCATAAAGCATTTTCATGGCTTAATGAAAGGTTTGTTTCTTTACATCTTATAAGGACTTTTTCCAAATTTTCTAATGCCTCTTCAAATGAATTACCATAAACTGTAAAATCATCCATATAAACCTCTACACAATCATGGATTAGATCAGAAAAAAATTCTAGTACTGCTCTTTGGAATGTTGCGGGTGCATTACATAACCCAAAAGGAAGTACTCGATAGGAAAAAGTTCCCCATGGACAGGTGAATGTGGTCTTATCTTGATCTTCAGGTGCTACCTGAATTTGATTATAGCCACTAAAACTATCCAAGAATGAAAAGTACTTTTTACCTGCTAATGTATCTAATACCTGATCGATAAAAGGCAAAGGAAAGTGATCCTTCAAATTTGCTTTGTTCAATTCCCTATAATCAATGCATGCCCTCCATTTACCATTCTTTTTAGGTACTATAACCAAAGGAGAAACCCATCGGCTATCTGAAATTGGATAAATGAAGTTTACATTGAGTAATTTTTGGAGCTCTTCTTTCACTATCTCCCTAAGATTTGGATTCATCCTTCTTTGAGGTTGTCTGATTGGTCTACTATTTTCCTCAATATAGATATGATGAATGCAAGTCTTAGGATCTATACCTTTCATGTCAGTATACTCCCATGCAAATGCAGTAGAATGTTTTTGCAAGATTTTGGTTAGTTCTTCCTGTTGTGACTTTTCCAAATTTTTGTTGATATTCAATGTTTTTCCTGGAAAAATCTCAATGATAGAACTACCAAACTCTTCCATATAGTAAAGAGACATTTGTATTGATGATAAATATTCTATGTCAGATTCCAACTGAAATTGTGTGGGGTCATATTCTGAAGATGTCTCAAAATTTTCTAATGTGTTCAGAATTTGACTATCCTCACTGATTTCAGAAATGGTGAGAACAGGTTGTATAATATCCTCATCATTAACCCATTCATTTTCTCCTACTTCTGTGATTGCTTTTGCTGGAGGATACAAATTGAATTTCTTTGTCGAATTACCATTAGAAATGTACATATCCCCAGATCTACAACTAATGAAATCATCAGCTGTGGCTAGCCAAGGTCTTCCTAAGATAAGTGGATGTCCTCCTAGATTACTCTTGGGAGTCAAAATCATAAAATCTACTGGATATTCCCAAGAATCTAAGGAGACTGAAATGTCTTCTAATACACCATCTGGCTTAATAATTGATCGATTTGCGAGGGTCAGTAAAGTAGGTGTAAAAAGAAGGTTAGGAAGTTTTAGCTGGTCCATAGTCTGTCTAGTCATAATGTTGATAGTAGCCCCTAAGTTAATCAATGTATTTGGAATTTCTATCCCATTTATATGTGTCTTGACAATTGGACTTCCTGGATCTACATACTTCTGCATGGTAATTTTTCCCATCATGATATCTGCAATTTTTCCTACCAGGTGGATTCTTCTTGTATCTTTTAGTTTCCCTCCTGGTCTTTTGAAACTCAACTCCTTTATTGTTTTTGCTAGAATAGGAATCTCTCGAATGGCTTTTAGCAAGGGAATCTTGATACAAACATTCTTTAATTCATCTAGAAAATCATAGTTAGGCAACAAGATTTGTTTTTCCACCCCCTTGTCAATTTGTAATCTTTCAGGAAAAGGCGGTGTAGATGAAGATGCAGGTTGCTCAACTATAGGAGTTGTGGGTGTTAACTTTTCTTTCTCTTTTTGAATGTTTGAGTTTTGAAGAGATGCTTCCTCAGAACCCTTATTGGCTTTAAGAGAGTCCTCCTCAGAGGTATCTTGCTCTTGGACATCTATAGAAGGTTTTTCTAAAACTCTACCAGACCCGAGTTGTACATCATTGAGAGGAACAATCATATAGGTAGGAAATTGTTGTCCTTCTATCATGTAAGTATTCTGAGGATTTTTATTGTTAGGATTTGGCAATGGCTGAGCTGGAAGTTGATTTGTCTTTTGTTGGTATGGAAGCATGAGTTGAGGATTTGGATTTTGCTGAGAAGGTTGTTGTGGAAATGGTAATGAAAGTTGTGGATTTGAGTTTGGAAGGTTTGGAGCTTGTTGATTTTGAAAAGATGGAGGATATTGATAAAATTGAGCAAATCTCCCATAAGGATTTTGCATCCCTTATACCCATGGCTGATATGGATTTTGATGTTGGGGCCAAGGTTGTTGCCAAGGATTCCAATTTGGTGGGGTTTGAAGATTCATAGGGTTGTTAAACCCTTGAGTTTGTTGTCCCTACCAAGGTCTTCTTGCAACAAAACAGAGAGATTCTACTGAATTTGGGTCTTCTTGAAAGACAGCTTTGAGTCCGGGAATTGAAGGACAATCCTTGGTTTCATGATTCTCTGAGAAAATTATACATGTTTCTACAACTTTTGCATCCAAGGGACATTCCCTTAAAGCATGTTTCTCCCTACATTTCGGACAAAAGATGGCTAGAGCATCTGTTTCTGCTTTCTGCTTGTTTTGGATCTTAAGGGTGTCTAGTTGTTCACTAAGGCTCCCTAAGATATCAGTTTTGAATTCATCAAGCATATTGCCAATCTCTGCCCTACTTACTGATCCAGTTGTAGATTTGTTAGCCCTGACAAGAGAAGGATCCTTAGGCCCTTTTCCTGTTTTAGATTTTCCTCTTGAGAGATGGACACATAGTTCTGTTATGTCACGAAGTGGAAGTTGAGAAATGTCTCATTTCCCCATCATGTTTAAAATATCTATCCATTCATCTCTAATGGCTTTTAATATGAGGGATTTCAAATTTTCTTCATCTAAGTTGCTCATCTTTGCTCTTTTTAAGTTGTATTGAAATCTTTCAAGTAAATCTTCCAAATTTTCATCTTCTTTTTGCATCATTTTGAATACCTCATCCTTGTGATTGGTGGGCATACAATAGTCCAAGTATCTATCCAAAAATGTTTGTTTCATATCATTCCAAGTCCTAATAGATTGAGTGGCTAATCCCATAAACCATTTCAAAGCGGCTCCCTTCAATGTTGAAGGAAACAGTTTGAGTTTTTGAGAGTCTTCCATATAGTCATAGGTTCGGCACACGACTTCAAACTCAAACAGAAATGTTTCAGGATCCTCACTTCGCAATCCATAAAAGTTGGGGAGGACACATGGTGAGATGTTTTTCATTGTTGTATGAGTTTCCTCATCAACTATAGGGAATCCAAACAAGTTGTCTCCTTCCCTATTTCTTCCATTATTACCTTCACCATTGTTGTCTCCATTGTTTCCTCCTCCTCTACCTCTACCTCTACCTCCAAATCCATATATTATTTCCTCTGCCATGATAGTTTCTTTAGAGTCCTCAAAGTCCTCTGGTTCTTCTATAAAGGGAGGATGAAAGGGAGTCTTTTCCTTTTCTTCTTCAGGTGATTCTACTTCTTTGATTACAAGATACTCTCCTGTAGAAGTAAAGAAAGGATCCTTTTCTAAATGAGATTTAGTAGGTGGTATAGGAGAATCCTCTAATTCAGCTGTTCCTTGAATTCCAAGAATCTTAAGGCTACGGGTAGATGGTGGTGAATCTTGTCTATGCCTTGAAGAAGATGGAGTTGTGAAAATCGAACTTTTGGCTTTAGCTATAAACCTTCCCCTAGAATCTCTTGCTCTATGCATGTCATTTTTTATTTTTATTTTTTTAAGTTGGGCTAATAATTCTCTTTCTGATCTTCCAGGTCACACTAGGTGCAAGAAGAGAGCATACTTAAGAAATTATCGAACCAATAACTCTCTTTTTTGATCCTCCAGATCACACTAGGTGCAAGAGGAGAGCATAGTTCAAGAAGTTATCAAGTTTTCCCTTCTTTTTATTGTTTTTTTTTTTTTTTTAAGAAATTGGCTACCTAGTTACACTTCCCCGGAAACGGCGCCAAAATGTTTGGTCAATTTAGTGTTTCCTAAATTTCTACATTAATTTTTCAATCCGGGATTCGTAAGCTGACGAAGTGTGGCGCACTATATGTGCAAGATAACCTATCTCTTACTTTTTTGTCGTTTTTGGTTTTTTTTCTTTTTATCCTGATCCCCTAGATCACACTAGGTGCAAGAGGAGAGCATACTTCAAGAAGTTATCAAGTTTTCCCTTCTTTTTTTCTTTTTCTTTTTTTAAGAAATTGGCTACCTAATTACACTTCCCCGGCAATGGCGCCAAAATGTTTGGTCAATTTAGTGTGTCCTAAATTGCTACATTAATTTGTCAATCCGGGATTCGTAAGCTGACGAAGTGTGGCGCACTATATGTGCAAGATAACCTATCTCTTACTTTTTTGTCGTTTTTGGTTTTTTTTTCTTTTTATCTTGGTTGGTTTCCTAATGAAAATTCTAAAAGACAAGTATGGTTATGATTGTTCAAGGCAATGATGTCCTTTATAATGATTTACCAAACTTTCAAACTTCAAAAGGATTTTGAAACATACAATGAGAAAATTAGTTCCTAAAAGGAAATGAAATGTGCTACTATCCTAGTTAAACAAACAGTGAACTATTGATCATGAAAACCATTACCCTTGTTGCTGTCTAAACGCAAAAGAAACTGTTACTCAAAGAAAATATTGCAAGTAAAGTAAAACTAAAATCAAATTACATCAACTCATATTCTGACCCCTCACCATTAGTCTCGCTATGGCTTTCGGAGGTAATCATAAACAACTTGAGCAATCTGATATCTAAATTGCAGAAAAATAAACTAATATCAAATTACACACTCATACTTCAATCCTTCACCATTAGTCTCACTATGGCTTTCGGAGGTAACTGAAAATGACATGAGCAATTTAATATCTATCTTGCAGAAAAGTAAACTAATATCAAACTATACATTCATACTTCAATCCTTCACCATTAGTCTCGCTATGGCTTTCGGAAGTAACTGAAAATGACATGAACAGTTTAATATCTAACATGCAGAAAAGTAAACTAATATCAAACTATACATTCATACTTCAATCCCTCACCATTAGTCTCGTTATGGCTTTCGGAGGTAACTGAAAATGACATGAACGGTTTAATATCTAATCTAACTACTTAAAGCAAATGTGCAAGACTAAAATAAACAAAACAGTGCTGGAATTAAACAAACACTAAGAAAAGGAAATCAGCAGAAGGACAATATTGATTCCATGTCATTAGTCATTATGAAAAATATGTGCAAATGCCCGGGCTGCCTATTGTAATCTGAAACAAGAACACTGATCAGTTAACAACAACATAAAACATAAAAGATTATGGACAGAAGTAAAATGTAAAGCATGAAGGATTATGGACAGAGATGAAATGTAAATACCATGAAAGATGTAATCTATATATACATGAATGACTATAGCACAATGAACATAAAGAAATGAAGCATGAAACTATACAGTAGTACAAAAAACCTCAGCGTGTGCAAGGGCCCTCTGCACAGACCTCGGGGAGCAGCTTTCAAATACGAATTATGCTTTTGAACAAGGTCTTCTCATATATTAAAATGCAGTCATAACAGAGAAACAATGTCACAGCACAATGGCGATACAATTACATTACAGAGCTACAAAATATCTAACTATTATGCGTATGAGAACGCATTATTTATAACAGAGAGAGATATAACTAATTCCCTAAAGTCTGCGTTGAAGGAAGACACGTGAACCATTACGTCCAGAGATTTAGCATTATGGCCGCCTTGAGGAGTAAATCTATGGAGAGTGGATGTTGGATTCGGCTTATGGAGCCGTTTACAGGTGTTGATGTGCCTCCTGTGTTTTAGAAACGGCCACGCAAATCTCCACGTGATGAGAAACAGAGTTCTGTCACCGTGGGACTCTACGGTTGACCACCACTTGGCCACCTTTGACCACAGCCTTCCGAGATGAATTCGACCGAGCCAATAGGACACGATCCATGTCCACGTCATTTTGAACTTGCCCATGTGGCCCGATTTGCCTGAAGACACATGCAACATAGACTTTGACAAAATGGTTGTGGAAAGTTGCAGCAGCTGCGGAAAGTGACAAGATTCCGCAGCTAAATGAGTAAAAATCTAAATCAAACAGCATACACAAAACATAGTTAAAAACCATTTTAAAAGCTCTTTTACAATTAATATGCAATGATATTGGTGACTGAGAAGGTCCAGGTGAATGAAAAAGGTTTGGAAAGGTGTATAAGAAAGATGCAGATTTGAGACTCAACACTACGCATAGTGTTGTATGTTCATTTAGTTCATCAATCATGTGTCTTGTATCATCCGAATAAGCGTGTGTCCGCAGGTTCATAGAGTCCTACTGAGACCCAAGGAAAGGAGAGTTAAGTGGTAGCCGGACCCACACCCCGGACGGGATCCCTATTCCAAATGGTTTAGAGTCTAGCTGGGACTTTTTACCGGGGAGATCCCCTGCTATTGGCCGGACAAATTTTCCCGTCAACAGAATTGGCGCTAGAAGGAGGGCCTGATGACAAGCCGAGCCCTTAGAGCCTGCAGTTAATCTCATATCTGTAATGGCTCGTCCCCAAATCATTCTCCCGAGATGTTTGTCGGATTTCTATGAGCCTCGATGCTCAATCCCCGATGAACTTATGTATCACTTGTCCCAGTTAAAATTCGATGGTGAAAACGGAGTTTCCATAACCAAACACCTTTTAGATTTTTGTGACTTTTGTGAGTGCTACGAAATTGACAATGAAGGGTTGACTTGTATGCTTTTCTCCCTCACTCTCGAAAGGATCTCAGCAAGCCATCTTCGCCGTCGGAAGCTTTCATCCAACGGTATAGCTCACGATCGCAACAAGCTTTTCACAGGTACGAATTTCAGAATGTGTTAACAAAGTTAAATGACATCAGAATGGAACCTCAGGAACCTCTAGATGAATTCTCTATCAGATTTGTTCATTATTGTTTTGAGTTCCCTGAAAAGGATGTTGATTGGAAATTTTTAAGTGAACAGTTCAGGTATGTGATCCTCGTTTCCCTTGAACAATTTCAATTAGCAACCCAGCCTGATCCTAGTGTTCCCTATGATGACCCACAAGTTTCCAGTTGTTCAGGCTTCGTCCCTAATGTTTCCTTGTCCATCTCCCTGAGTCCAGACCACATTCAGGCCTCCAAGGAGAGTATTAATATTTGTGATATTCCCGTTCATCCTCTTGAATTGTCGTGCAATGGAGTTGCGACCTCGAAAGTTCTGAGCGATTATAGACGTGTGTAAGAAGATAAAACCTATTGTGCCACCTCTGAATATTTCACGCACCGTGTCAAATCAGAGCTTGAAAACCATAGTGGCCCATTGTCTCTCCCGGTTCATGAAACCTATCTCGATTCCACTGAATGTTTCACACAGTCCTAAATCTTATTCACATGCTAATAATAAATTGACTCTTGTCCCGGATAAAGTTGACTTTACAAAATCATTGGACCATCCTAGGCATGCAAGACCATGGTTCACTCCGGATGACACCGATGTGCGAGATGAAAGTCCTTGCACGGTCGATACCCCCACATCTGAATCATTTCATCCATTATTCTCTGATTTGTTTCATGAGCCTGCCGCACCAGTAATTTCTTCAAGTCATTCAAAATTTTCATGTACTGGTATTAGTGACAATCAAAAGCACGCGGGAGGTGTTTCACAATCACGTCACAAAATTGATGAATCTCTTAGATCTGATCTTTTTCATCCAAAATATTTAAACAAACATAGGGGTGAATCCCTGTCTTGGCAACCTCAAGATGTTGCTTTTATTGATCCATCCCAATTGTTAACTCCCAGGGAGCCTAACGTGCCAGGTACCCAACTTGATCAAATCGATGGCTCCAGTGATCACTGCTTATCTGAAAACATATTCACTTATGCCTTTGAGGACTGTCATTCGAACCTATTTGTCGACCATATTAAGCCTCTGAAATTTGATGATACGATTTGTGAAGATTCAAGGACCCATCTGAAAATCGAAGCAATTCAACCTCTGCTAGTTGTTACCTCAAGTTCTCACGATCCTGATGAGACCCCTCAAACAAGTCCAACTAGGGTCCCTCGAATTAGGGTTGTTGAAATGAAGGTTCCCTTGTATCACTCGCCTCTCAGCATAACCGCGTCAGATGTCAGCTCATCTGGGTGAGCCTACCATTCAAGTGATGCTTCTCTGGGCCCATCGTGCTATCCCCTAACAGCTGATATGCAACAACCAATTTACCCTAATTTATTCACTGGGAGGAAAACACTGTATGTTGTCTCTAATCTCTTCAGTTGTTGCACAACCAGTACCAGTTACATGCAGGCGCAAGCGTGTGATGTTTGGCAGACCTCTCCCCTGCCTAAAAATCTTCCGTTCAATTCACCCCATCCTGGGAAATCTAAAGAATCTGACACATTGGATTGGCAGTCTGTCAGTGCGCAAACATTTGGCTGAATTGATATAAAGCGCACTGACATTTTCCCAATCACTACAATTGATGATCACATCCTTTCGCCAGTTGATCTCACAAACCCATCAAAGTTTGGAAGCCCCTCGCTCGAAGGCCCAGAGTTGGTCCAGGACGGTGAGGCATTTCAGCCTTCACTAACAGTTAATTTGTATCCTCACATCCTCGGCGAAACCTGGGAACAACTTCGAACTAGGATTTTCGAAATTGGGGTTTCTGCAAATGGATTTGCAAGCATCTCAAATTCGCCTGGCTCATGCCTATTTTTTCCATTCTACCAAAGTGATCATCCTCAAAATCATGATGAGATTCCCGGTTGGTTTGACGAATCCTATCCAATGGATATAACAGCAAATAGGCAATGCTTTTCCTTGCTTCCATTGGACCTAAGGTTGTGCATGGATGGGTGCGTGTCATTGACAAATGATTCTATGTTTCAAATACATATTTCTATGTATCAAGATGAAAGTGAAATTCGGCTAGCACAATCCATTCTGGAACGTTCTCTGGTAAGTAGCCATGACCTTCTTGCTATTGCACATGCTCTTCAGGTAAGCCTTGCTGTTGGTGCACGATTTTGTATGCTGGCTCTGATTGCGAACACTATTGTTCTTGCAAGGCGGGAACTAATGCGGTGGCTGCATTGGAAAGCTGATTTTACATAACCTGACCACCTCGTGGGTTAAACTAGGGTTTTAGGATTAGGCTAGCTAGGATCTGCTAATAAAGTTTTGTTTGTCAAGTTATTAATTAGGTTTACTTGCTAAGGTTTTGCGTTATGGTTTAGAATTATGCTTGTTGTCTTTTCTTACGTTCAAATGCTTTTTGCATGCATGTTGCATAATATTCAAATAGTCACTGCATGTTCTTTGTCTTATTTCTCCACCTGTAACTAGTTGATCTTTCTCACACATGGCATCGCATTGCGTCATAAAGCCTCGCCTGTTGCTTCGCATTCTATGTATTCTTCCTCGCATCATTTGCACTAGTTGTTGAGATAGTCGTGAAATTTTTTGTACATTGCATACCACTACGTGAGCCCTCATTAAACTTGAAGCCTTAAAAACCTCGATGCCCCAGACTAGCCTTCTTTTGCATGTTTTCAAATCCAGATGGATTGATTCTACTTCTTTGCATGTATCGAAATCCTGATGATCTTTTCTACTTGATTTCTGAAACAATAACTCTATGGTTTGTGTGAGGTTGCGGGGGTTACCCCAAAAGGCAGCTTCTCTCAGAACAAGTCACCGAAGTCACATTCTCAACATGATGAGTTTAAATTCATTAGCCAGGGAGATACGAGCCGGTTACTTGTGGGGAACCTTAACGTGTTTAAATGGCCTATACCCGTAACCCGAGACCTGTGCCCAGCATAGTCTCGAACATCCTAATGATTTGTCTTGCACGCTTTGCTTGTTGGTGGTAGATGGGATGTGAAGGCTTGGCACGAGGGAAAACCTAAATCAGGATATCTTTTAGTTTCTATCAAACAAGAAACAACCTCTCTTGCCCCTAAAATAAGTCGGGATCCCTCATCTGCCCATGTAAAATAAGTGCCACGAGCACATGAAAATAAGTGCTACAAGCACATGAAACAAATAAGGGTAAAGGATTAAGAAAGGCTTCCTGCGCAGAGAGGTGACACAACGACTCCGCCAGGGTACTAACCAGGCTTGCTGGCAGCGGAGTAACGTTTGTGATTCCTTGAAGTGACTCTGCCAGGGTACTGTCCAGACTTGCTGGCAGCGGATCAACATCGGAAACTTACTTTAAAAATCCTGAGTATAATAAACCCACTACCTTTCTCTTCACATCATCAACAAGCTACTGGCATTCGTGAGCTTCTGCTTTGATGTGTTCTAAGTAACGAGACCTAGCTGAGGCACAAGGACTGGGCATATCGATAAAGGTCAAAGTAATACAAAAGGATACCCACATAACTTGTTCAATATTCCCTTGCATCATTATATGGACTCAGACTATTATTGTGATGTTGACAGAGATGTTGGATTCTACCAGTGGTTCACCAATTGTTGTAGCCGCTACAACAGCACCCAAAATTTTGGGTATATTCAAAATTTCGGATCCCCCCTCTACTCGCTTAGCCATTAGGGTTTTAACCCAGCCTGTAATCAATGACATCCCCGTGACCTGTTCCAAACCCCTCGTAAGCCCTCTTACCATCATGACGATATACTCTTGCCGCAACTACGCCATGTGTGAGGGGATCATCATGCATACGCTCAAATGGAAACTTTTTATGTATTAAGTATGTACATTAGAGGCTCTTTCACCATGGATCATTAGGCATTTTGTTTAGGTACTCCACTCAAGCTCATAGTCTCATGTAAATTATGTGGGGGGGAAATTGTCTTCTGAAAAGTAACTTGAATTATTAATATTATAAATGTTGCATGCAGGTTGACCCTACGGATGGTGTACCAAACAATATCACCATCGCGTAGGGGGTAAAATAACAAGAGCTTATGTAGTCCCTGGAGACTAAAGGAAAACACATCGATCACCCAATGAAACAAGAAGGCACTGGGCATCAGAAATTTTTTTATCATAATGCCGTAAATATCAAAAGAAAAAAGTTTCTCACGTTATAAACGGAGATGCTGTATTAGAGTGCCATGTTGCAATGAGGTCCTTGATTGTAGACATTGTCACAATGAAGCAAAGATTTTTTTCAATGTTAAGCTCCAACAGAGACATGATGTTCCTTGACACAAAGTCTAAAGGGTCATTTGTTCACTTTGTGAAACTGAGCAAGATGTTCATCAAGTGTGTATTAACTTTGGGGTCTGCATGGGGAAGTACTTTTGTGAAACTTGCAAGCTTTTTTATGATGATATCTCAAAACAGCAATACCACTGTGATGGATGTGGTATATGTAAAGCTGGGGGCAGGGATAATTTCTTCCACTGTTTCAAATGTGGTTGTTGCTATTCGATTATAGTGAAGGATTGTCATCCTTGTGTAAAAGGAGCAATACACCACAACTGTCCCATTTGTTTTGAGTTCTTGTTCGAGTCCACGAGGGATATTAATGTACTACCTTGTGGGCACGCTATTCATATGGATTGTTTCAAAGAGATGCAACAACACCTACAGTTCTTTTGCCCAGTGTGTTCCAAGTGATATGTCAAAGGTTTGGGAGAAACTTGATGAAGAGGTTGCTTTGACACCAATTCCCAAGTCCTACCAGAATAAGAAGATCTGGATTTTATGCAATGATTGTAATGTAACTTTAGTAGTATCATTTCACATTTTCGCACAATAATTCCTGAACTGCAATTCGTATAACACCCGGCAGACCAGAGGATGTCACACCACAGACACTTGTCAACAATAGTGTGTTGCCTTTGTGATGTCTATCTGAAGGTTCTGATGAGAAATCCTAAGAGTTGTTGTAGCCTAGAAGACGATCTTGCATTAAAGATTCATTTTACCTTAAAAGTAGCAAATTCGTTAACCCTCTGGATTGTATGAAAGTGGTTGTACTATCATCTTATAATTGTATTGCAGTGAACAAATACCAGTCTCGTCAGAGTGGCTCTGAAAAATGCGTTGCAGGTTGTTGCCATTTGCCCGACCTGCTAGGATAGCTTTCAATGGATTAGGCAAGAAGCAGAAACGAAAACGATGGGGGAGGCTCGTTTGCACAGCATGTCACGTTCATCTCAATGCTGATGGAAAAAGGATGCGTGGACATGATATATGTGTGCGTTATCAGGGATGCACTCCCCATCATGAAGAAAAAATCATGAATGCTGCAACGCACGAAGTAGCCCACAGCACGGATGTTGACTCTCTGCCATGTTTGAAAGGATATGTTTGACCCAATATAAGCATGAGCACTATATTACCAACCCAAGGTTGTTTATACAATGAGAGTAATTTTCAAATGCCGATACATGGTGTTCAATACACCGAGGAATGCCGGAGACGTTAAAGGCACAGGTTGACGATATTCTTAAACTTCCATATTAATGTCTGTTTGTTCCCTTCATACGCGGCATCACGTAGGAGTGAGACTTGTTGTGTCGTTTCAAGCATAGCCTACACAATCCGAAGTGTTTTTCATATACAACTTTGATGCGTCGACACCATTACTGATCGAACTGCTGAAGGCCGGGACTAGTTTGTATAAGAAGGGTCCACACAGTCGCCGATGGTGGAACATAAGAGGGACTCACGATGCGCCATAGGCATAAAATTGCATCCCATAAATCGTGCCTGAACTTGTGACGCTTGCACTACTGCCTAAATATCAGTGGCAAAGTCGTGTCGATTTAGATATTACCCGTTACACCTAAATGAGCCCGTTGAACCACACAAGAAGCCAAAGAAAGGTTTGCCCTTTTGCCATCATCATCTACACTCTCTGGAGAGAGGATTTTATCCCTAGATTGACGAATGGAGAGGGCGATCAAAATGAAACAAAATCGACAAAATTGTTTTGAAGCAAGGGGTTAAAAGAAGAGCTGGGAGGAGAATCTTTATCATTTCTACGATCCTATGCAAAGATCAAAGGTTTTACGACTTTCACAAATTATTTGAAAGGTTTAATCCCCTCAGCGGCGGATATGGAATTATGATTGCCTAAAATTATCGACAATGGAAATATATCAGAAACGAAAACACTCCGTGAAGGAAAATAGTTTTCGCAAGCCACCTATTGTAGTTATGGCCTGCGCACAAACGGGAAACTGCCCATACCAAGATCGATCAAAGCGTAGAATGATATAAGGCGATTTTTCCCAGATATGTGTGCTTCGGTGAGTAACGCATGTCATCGTGAATATCGACATCAGAAGCAATAGATTGCTAAATCTTCGAGGGCTGCTCTACCTTCTGTCGACGGCTCAAATTAATCCAGCAATAGGAGCTCGTTCTATCAGTGCTCCAAAAAAAAAAAAAAAAAAACTCGTCGAGCTCGATCGACGCCGAGATAGCATATGCCATTTTCGTTCTCTCAAAAGCCATGCTCTTCCAAGTGGACAAGGGAAACAGACCCATGGAAATAACCATATTTCGTTGATCACGTGCCTGCAGTCTAATGCTCATAGAAGGATCGAGTGGACAAAATCTAAGGGAATGCGACCTATGGCATGTGCGCCCAGTTCCCTAGGTCGCAGAACCTGCAAAGCCATCCGAAATGCGACCACCCAACCATGCAACTATGCGACCAAGTCGCCAGGTCGCAGAAACAGTTTACACATGAAGATGAACGATATCCATCATCTTCCAAAACAGTTTGAAATGGTGCAGCACATGTACATGAAACATTTATTAATAATTCACGTGGAGCCTATGATTATTCAAATGGCATATGTTAATACAGTGGGAAACATTTTATAGTGGTGGGTTTAAATATACGGCAATGTGCTAGGTAATCAGTCTCGGGAGAGGATTCCTTTTCTTTTCGCCGCACCATCAAAGAGATACAAGGTGTTTCAAGATGAGCATGCGCCTTTGTTCAAAAGAGTACCATTCAAGACCATTACTAAATTTACATGGTTTGAAAATCCTTACCTAAGTGAACTAGACACAGTTGAGCATGAGAAGAGCGAAGCGCTTCCTCATGCCAGCTTGATGGGGTTTGAGGAAAATGTTGGGGATAAAGTACAGTGATTAAAGGGGCATAAGGAAAGTCTACACCAGCCGTTCTCTTTGATGACTTAATGACACAACACTTGACCACACAGGGGTCTAGAGTTATCGCTTTCACTTGTGAAATTAATTAAATACGCCCCTAACATTATTATTCGATCTATGAAGACATGTAACCTAAGCTATATGACTACAGGTGGAAGCTATTGGTCTGCACGATGAGCCGGCGTTTTTCCTAGCAAGCAAGAGGGCCCTTTTTCAAAGCAAAGGATGCGGGATAACAATTATTGCTATGAAATCCAAACATCACCAAAAAGGAGGCCGCAAGTCGCAGATCTTCTTGAGGTCGCAAGTCGCAAATTTTCTTAAGGTCGTAGGTCTCAGATTTGCTTAAGGTCGCAGGTCACAGATTGCTTGAGGTCGCAGGTCGCAGATTGCTCGAGGTTGCAAGTCGCAAAATCCAATGAGGTTGCAAGTCGCGGATTTGCTTGAGGTTGCAGATTTCCTCAGGTCGCAGATTGCTTGAGGTTGCAGGTCGCAGATTGCTCGAGGTCGCAAGTCACAAAATCCAGTGAGGTCGCAGGTCGCAACAGTGGCCAAGGTCGCAGGTCGCAAAATCTACTAAGTCGCAAGGCAACCCAACGGTCAAGAAGACAAAAGATCAGGGAAGCCCAAAGGGCAAGTTTTGTTCTATAAATAATTCCTTCGGGAGATTGTAGGGGGGACTTTTTTTTGGGGGACTCAAAGAGACAGAGAGCATTGTAATAGAAGGACTACACACTTTTGAAAGTGAATACAGATACTTGTTAAACTCCTTTTGGATCTGATGTGATTTGATGTGTGAACACTATGAGTATTTCGTTTTTCAGTTTCTAACATCTTTTGATTAATGAAATTGTGTCTCCAATTACATCATTTATGCATTATAGTTATCTAAACATGTGTTAATGGTGCTAAATTTATACCATTTTCCCAATGAATGTTAATAACTTTTCTTATTGACATTTATGTTATCACCTAAACCATTTAAGGAAGTGAAGGATATTCTGCCAAAAAGAATTGTTTCTTCTGTGGTTAGAACAACGTACAAGCATGAGCCTAATGATATGTTGTTGACAACATTTCCTTTGGCTCCATGCTTTATTATTCGTCTTGCTACGCATAGTGTTGTATGTTCATTTAACTCATCAATCATGTGTCTTGTACCATCTGAATAAGCGTGTGTCCGCAAGCTCATAGAGTCCTACTGAGACCCAAGAAAAGACGAATTAAGCGGTAGCCGGACCCACATCCCGGACGGGATCCCTATTCCAAACGGTTTAAAGTCTAGTTGGGACTTTTTACCGGGGAGATCCCGTGCTGTTGGCCAGACAGATTTTCCCGTCAACACCCTATTTATTACACATTTGCAATGACACTCTCGTTGTCATCATTTTAAACCTGTTTATTATAAATTTACGTTGACACTCTCGTTGTCAGCTCTTTAAAAAATTATAGAATAAAAAATGTGATAATATATTCCTTGACTAGTTTTCTAATTTATGACACCTGTAGTTCGAAAGAGGAAGATTCTCTTACAATTTTTTAGCAATATTTGCTTACTAGAAAATGCAAAGAGGATGACCAGCAACAAATTTTTCAATTAGAGCCTAAAGTTGAAGAGCTAAGCAATGTATGTGGCTGCCTTTTTCAAAAAGATTCATGTATGGGAACTGTCCATGAAAATGAGACAACTATAATTTTTTCTCATTAATTTTACGATCCAGTAGCTAACTATATGGAAACCTTCTTTGGTCAGCAACATATTCTGGGCCATGTATCAAGTTTTTTCCCTGAAATTCTCAAATGGTGCATGCCTGTTTTAATTACCGAATTCCTAGAGCATAGAGGCATAAGGTCCAACAATCAAATGTTGCCCTAGTACCATTGGAAAGTGGATTTCACTTGAGTGAATTCAGTATAACTAGGAGTTGTATGCAAATAAGCTCAGAATTTGAGCATTTAATTTTCGATTTTTAGAAGTTTTGTTGTAGTTGACAAAAGGAAGAATAAAAGTATGGAAAACAAATATTTCAAAAGGATTTAGTATTTCAAAATATTTCAGCAAATTGGGTACAATTTCAGATTAATTTGACTCCATCCCAACAAAGGGTATTGGCCTACCGTTCTCGGTGCTTTGCAGGTAAATCATTATCCCTAGTCGTAGCCAAGATGTTGTAGTTAAGTTTTGCTAGCTAGAAAGAAAAGAAAAAACTCCTTTAAACAAAGCCATGAAATGTTTGAAAAGAATATGTTGAGTCTTTGAATTGCATGTTGCCTTGTAAGAAAAGACAAGATTATGGTCGAAACTTGTGATTTTAGATGACAAAATTTTCATAATTTTGTTTATTGGAGAAGTTTTTATGAGTGTTTTTACACTCTTGACTTTTATAAAGAATATTGAGCTTTTTGGCAGAAGATTTTTTTTTACAAATTGTGTTATCTCGTTAAATTATAGTGTTGAAAGATGATATTTTGGTTAGTATATCCACCAATGCTATAATTTTTCAGCACTAGTGATAGTGGAGGCCATCAAATGCTAAAGTTACTAATTTTGCGAGCAGAAGCTTGGTTTCAGACAGGCTTAAGAAAGAAGATATTACCTGGTATGAATTCGCTAGAATACCTGAAAGTTCTGACAGGTAGATTTTTTTTGGTTCTCGTGATATGGGGGCTCCAATTGTGTTAGTATCCATATATAATCCAGAAAGTGAAAATTCTCCTTTTATGAAACACTCAGGATTTGGTCGCCATACATGGGAAGACATTAAACATAGAGGTGATTGGATGAGACGTCCAATGAAAGACACAAAAGTTGCTCGCTTAGCATCGTCTTTAGCAAAGAAATAATTCAAGTCTAGTTATATTAGGTGATGACGAGTTGATGGTTGAAGTTAATTTGTCACCCAAATGAGATGAATTGTTGATAATGCTTCCACCTAAAAGAAAGTCTGACCTAAGGATGCATTCAGCATGTTTGGACTGACACTCCATTAGAGAAAATTCATAAAACAAAACAAAATTATTTGGAGGCCTGTGTTGAGCATTGGAGGAATAACCAGGATAAATCTGAGATGAAGAAGAGTTTGAATTTAGAGGCAGTTAAATGATGGAGACTACATCATCTTCAATCTATGGCCCATAATGGTTATTCCAGAATCCAATGGTATCCCGAGAGGAGAAATAACTTGAGGGTTAAATGGGAGCATGCCCTCGAGAAGTGGTTTCCCCAGACCACTCATCTACGAATCTACGGTTCATATTCATCTCAACATCACATCCTCTCCATTTTAGGAACCACCACGGGTGGTCCCGGGGGCAGAAAATGGGTTTCCAAAACCCTTACCTAGGCCTTCACGCGTCCACTTCAGCACAAATGAACTACGTGATTGTAGCTTGATGCGACTCATGAATATTTTATTACACTCCAGATCTCGTTTTAAATGGTTTAAAACTCAGAGATAATTTCAAATTATAATCTATAGGATCATGTTAAAAGGAGGGATTCATTGTATTGTTGACATATGAAAGATATACATTAATATTATATATATTATGTTATATACAATATTAAATTTATAATAGCATTCCAAAACAAGCTCTCATGTATTTATAAGAAAGAGTAATTATTAGTGAGAAGAGACAGTTAGGTAGTTGTCTATGAGATAGTTCTATAACCAATTATGGGAAAGTTCAAGAGTTAGATTTGATGAGGGTTCAAAGTTGAGTATTCATGACTCCCTTGTAATCAGAAAATATATCTGAAATCAAATATTTTAAAGTAGTTTGATTCCAGCTTTGGGTAGGATTGTAGTCATGTTTTCTTTCGTGTACTTTCATTTTTCCATTAATGTTTTTTCTTTTTCGGCATGAGTGTAATGAAGCTTTTGGCTTATTTTTATTAGCAGATTTACTAATGTTGTGTCCTTAGCATAGAGTACTTGCAAACCTTACTCAAAGAAGCCTTAAAGAGTGCTCCATCATACTAAAAATTCATCCACACTTGCTCAGTCTTCCATTGTTCTTTCTACAAAATTTTATATCTAGATTATTAAGTGCCTTACTTAAAACCCGTCCTCTATTTCTCTTCAAACCACTTCTTCAATCAAAGACCCTGTAACCCTTAACATGTTTTGGCCATTCTCTTTTGGAAGTAAGGGTTTCAAAACTAGAAGCTTTGTTGCAAGCCCTCATGGCTTGTCCCTCCAACCATTGATTTTAACATATTTTTTTTATCAATTTTGAGATGTCTCGGGCATTGGTTCCCTCACAGCCAGGAACACTCTCCGGGGAAACAACAATGTCGATAGGTTGATATGTTAGTGTTAATATATATATATATATATACTCTCCTGACATGGCATATATGTTGAGAATTTTAAAGGAAGAGATCAGAAGTTGCAAGGAAGACAATGACAAAATAATTCAGTCATAATAAATGCTTTCTAGGGCTCAGGAAAATAAAAAAAAAGGTCAATGCAATGATCCTTTAGATTTTTTCAGATTTGAAAAGACATGGACAACCACATATCAGTTATGGACAAGAGGACATGATTAATGGGGCATATGGTAGCAGATATCTATTAGGGCACAGGTCAGACAAGGACAATACGGTCAGAGGTGGCAAATGGATGGATACACCTGACATGAGAGGTAGTGGTTATGGGTTTGATTCTAGTGTTGGTTCAGATAGACATCATGGTTATCGTCATTATCATCCTTACAAGAGGAATGAGAGGGGATACTTAACAAATCATTTCAAGAAGGACAAGCCTCCTACATTCGATGGAGAGTTGAAGAAATTGAAATATGTAGAAGTGTGGTTGCTTGGGATGAAGAAGTTCTTTGAGCTACATGATTATTCAGAGAACATGATTATTCAAATGGAAAGCAAACATTTGGTGGGAAGATATGAAGTGTTTCAGAGTCATCAGGATAGAGGAGTTGAGTTGGCATGAATTCAAGAGACTTTTAAGAAAGAAGTACTTGTTAGAGATATACTATGACGATCAGGCTAAGGAGTTCTACGAGTTGAAGATGGGATATATGATAGTTGAAGAGTACACGTCTAAGTTTTTGGAGTTGTTGATGTATGTGCCTTAATTAAAGAATGAGAAGATGAAATTTCAAATATTCATCAGTGGACTTCCATTAGAATTCAAGGATCGAATTGAGTATGATGAGCCTGAGTCATTAGTGGAAGTCATTGGGAAGTTGAAGCACTTTTATGTGCAGTTGAAGCACAAGACTAGGCCTAAGTGTGAATGGAAAGGAAATGACAAGACTAAAGGAAAATGGCCTCTAAAGCGTGAAATACCTTAGGATGTAGGTGAGAAAGAAAATGTGGCCCCTTACAAGAAGTTCAGTACAACAGATAAGGGACATAAATATCATCCTAGAGAGAAACAAAATAAAGGTAGTGGCATGGAACCATTACAATATCGGATTTGTGGCAAGGATCATCGCAAGAAGGATTTTCCATTGTACCAATGTGGCATAACTCATATATACAGTGCTCACGAGGCGCAAAAAGTTGGGTATGTTGGTTAGAGCATTCCTTGGATTTAAGCAACATTTGATAACAAACAGGAGGATCACAAAACATCCATTATTGAGGTGGATTCTAAGCTTTGTGATCGAGTTTTTTCCATTTCGATTGATCCTAAATCTAATTATATTTATGTTAATACTGACGTGTTGGATAAGTGTGGGTTGAGTAAGAAGTGCATGGAGAGTCTTGGATGGTGCAGTTGGCTACAAGGACCAAGAAAGAGTTCATGATTGGGTGAGAGCTTGTGCATCTAAGCTAAATGGTATGCCTACATTAGCACATCTAAATGTGCTTCCTTTGGGTTCATACAATATTCTTTTGGGTATGGATTGGCTATACCTTCACAAGACTAAGGCAGATTGATACGAGAAGGCTATTAAGTGCTTGGATGATGATGGAGAGAAAATAATCTTGCAGGGTAAGAAGAAGAATACATCAGTGAGAATAGTTACATCTATGCAGACAAAGCTTAGTTGTAGGAAAGGGTGTGTATTGTTTGTAGTTCATGTTTCTATTCACAAGGGGGGGATGCTAAGAATGTTGAATTCTTGAAGAGGTATCCAGTTTTGCAGCAATTTCACAATGCATTTATAGCGGAGATTCCAGAGTTACTGCCTCACAGGGAATTGGACTTCTCTATTGACTTGGTACCAGGAGTAGCACCAGCATCAAAGGCATCGTGCAAGATGAGCACTTCAGAGTTAGTGTAATTGAAGTTGTAGCTTAAGGAAATGCTTAAAAAGGGATAAATTAGGTCAAGTGTGTCACCTTAGGGTGCACCAATGTTGTTTGTGAAGAATAAGGATGGTACTCTTAGGTTGTGCATTGATTACAGACAGTTGAACAAGGTGACTATCAATAACAGGTATCCTTTGTTGTTGATTAACTTAAGGGAGAAACAATGTTTTCAAAGATTGATATGAGATCAGGGTATCATCAAGTACGTATAAAAGAAGAGGACATCTATAAGATAACGTTCTGTATCATGTATGGGCATTATAAGTTTGTAGTGATTTTGTTTGGTCTTACTAATTCTCCAGCTACTTTCATGTGTTTGATGAATAATGTGTTGCATCCTTATTTGGACATGTTTGTGATAATATTCATTGATTACATATTAATATATTCTAAGAATGAGGAATATCATGCATAACACCTGGTAGCGGTGTTGAGATTATTGAGAGAGAATTGCTTGTATTCCCATCTTAGTAAGTGCAGTTTCTTTCAGATTAAAGTTCATTACTTGGGACATGTTGTTTCCAAGGAAGGTATAGTTGTGGACCCATAAAAGATCAAAGCTATCATGGAGTGGGAAAATCCTAGGAATGTGGATGAGGTCAGATCATTCATGGGACTAGCAAGTTATTACAGGAGGTTCATCAGGAACTTCTCACGTATTCCTATCCTATTACATATTTGCAGAGAAAATGAAATAAGTTAGAATGAACTAAGGAGTGTGCAGCTAGATTTAAGCAACTGAAGCATTTGATTACAAATGCTCTGGTCTTAAACATTGCAGACCCGGAGAAATAATTTGTGGTTTGTACGGATGCTTGCAAGAGAGGACTTGGTGGAAACATGATGCAAGAAGTACATGCAGTATGTTGTGAGTCAAGAAAGTTGAATGACCACGAGTAGAACTATTTGACTCATGATCTTGAGTTGGAAGTTATCATTCATGCATTGAATATGTGGAGACACTATCTTCTCGATAGGAGATTTATTCTGATGAGTGATCACAGTGAGCTGAGGTACTTTTTTTACCAAACTAATCTAAATTCCAGGAAAGCTAGATGGTTATATACTCTCAGTGAGTTTGATTTTGAGATTACGTACATCAAGGGAAAGGAGAACATGGTTGCAGATGATCTTAGTAGAAGAGTGTATGTGAATCACATTGTAGCAGTGAGTTCTTATGGGACATATTTGTAGGAGCGGGTCTTGCAGGTGGGACAACATGATGACAAGTATCAATAGTTAAGGCACATGCTACAATAATAGAGTGAAGGTAATATTCAAGAACAATATGGATTGGTCAAATTCATAAACAAGATTTATGTACTAGATGACAATGAGCTCAATAAGCTTACCTTGAGGGAGTTTCATGTCACTTGGGGTATCAAAAGACATTAACAACAATCAAGAAGTTTTATCATTGTCCAAACTTGAAGAAAGTGGTGGTTGAGTTTGTTGTGATATTCTTAGATTATCAGTAGATAAAAGTAGTGTCTAAGAATCCAAGTGGTTTATTGCAACTAATCCTGATACTAGAGTGGAAATTGAAGGTCATTTCTATGGAATTTATTATAGGTTTGTCGAGGACATAGAGACAACATGATTCCATCATGGTTGTGGCTGACAGTTTAAGTAAGGTAGCTCACTTCGTTGCAGTTAAGTCTACGAATTCCGCCAGTGATGTAGCTAAGATTTTCATCATGGAGATAGTGAGGTTACATGGTGTTCTTAAATATATTGTATCTCATAGAGACGCTAAATTCACTTCCAGGTTTTGGAAGGATTTGTTTTCAGGCTTGGGGACAGAGTTGGTTTTCAATACAACTTATCATCCACATAAATATGGGAAAACAAAGAGGGTCAACAAGATTTTTGAGGACATGTTGAGGATGTACGTCATGCATCAACAACGAAAGTCGGAAGAGTGTCTTCGAGTTTGCATATAATAATGGGTATCAAGAATCCTTGAAGATGAGTTGGTTTGAGGCACTTTATGGATGGATTTTTAATACTCCTATCAATTGGAGTGATCAAGTGAATAGGGTGTTGATTGGACCAGAAATGTTGGCAGAGATGGGATAGGAAATGCAAATTATTAAGAGGAATTTGAAGGCAACCCATGATAGGTAGAAGAGTTATGCAGATCATCATAGGGCATTCAAGGAGTTTCAGGTTGGGGAGCATGTGTACTTGTCCATCAAGTCCAAGCATATATTATTGAGGATTAGATCATGTGCCAAGCTGGCACCTCGGTATTGTGTGCCTTTTGAGCTCCTTGAGAGGACTGGACCAGTGGCCTACAGACTTGCACTACCTTCGATAGTGAAATTCCATGATTTTTTCCATGTTTCGTTGCTTAAGAAGTATTTCCAAGATGTTATTCATGTGATTGACATGTATGTATTGCATGTGGATCCAAAGTGAGAATTCAAACCAAAAACATAATGCATATTACAGCATAAACAACTCATGCTCTAGAACATAACAATCGAGTAGGTTAAAGCGCAGTGCAAGAAATTTGGACCTTATGAAGCTACATGGGAGATGGTTGATTAGATGCACGATTTATATCCTTCATTATTTGTTGGTTCAAACAAATGAGTTTTTTGTTTATGTATATGCATATGTGTTACATGTAATTTTTTCGCATTCACTCAAATGGCATGGAAACTGGATCAATCAACATCCTTGACATCTTGTCATTATCCCTTTGTAGAGCCTCGAGCATTATCTCTCCAAAAAGTCCAATATTTATAGGTTTATAAGCATAAGAACGCATTTTTTGGCCCATTGCAGCCTGTTTTCTATGCCACCTTGTTGTGGAGGTAAATCCCCTTTGCAGACAGAGGCGATCCCTACTAGCCCAGACCGGGTCTAGCAACAATCGTTCACGCTATAGTTCAGGTTCCTAATTGCAAATAAACCAACTAGCGATGAAGGCTTACCTGGAACCCAACGCTGTTGCTTGTAGAAGAGGTAGCGCTCCCGTTACTTAGCTCTGGCAGATCACGATCCCCACGATCTCTGTGATAGGACACCTACACGTGCGAGAAACAAAACAAACACAAGCGCAAAATCCAGTAGATACAACTATATGTCAGTCAGAAAGGACATAACTCATCCTCATAAACAACAACAAGAGTGGAACCATAACCAATAGTCATTTATTATTAATCAATCAAAGGAAGAATACAACCATAGTTCTGACGCTGAATTCTCCTTCGGCGGGTCGCCAGCAGAACACGTCTCGAAAAGCCTGTCAAGGATGGGACAAACCTCTTTTCGGATCTTGACAATGGTCTCCTTGCTTGGATTTGGCCTTAAGGGAATTATGGAGGCTCTTGCAGCATAAGGCTCTTCAGAATTTGGGAACTTGAAGACTAGCTTGCAATGGAGATGGGCAAGCTTTTATAGATGGAGGAAGGGGAGTTGGGATCCCTATAATCATGGGATTTGCCCTATCCTCAAGGAAGCTTCCATGAGAGGTGGCAAACCACTTCCTCTACATGGAAATCCAGAGCCAAACCCCCCAACTCAAGATAGATACCAGTTCATGAATTGGTTAGGACGAAACTTCTGCCATTTATTTTTAAAAAACACTCCTTATATTGGCTGGCGCGAGTGCGACTCTGGGACAAAGCGCCAATTGGGCGACCTCTTTGAAGGATTTTCCCCATTGGCGCGGGTACTGAACTGGCTGCCCGCACCAATGCAAAAAGGGCCATTTTTAGGGTTTTTCACAAGGAGATGTCTTCAGGGCAATGAAAGCTCTTGTTCAGAGGGATGTCATGAAAGTGGTTTCAAGCCATGTCATTGCTCACAGGTCACGGAATGAGCCCTCCAATGTGCGGGATGGGGATTGCAGGGACGGTGACAAATTACTGTGTAACACACCTGCAATGGTTGCATGTTTCATAACTGGGCACTTGCACTGACCAATTTAGGTTTCCATTGTTGCAGGTGTGATTATTCTAGAATTTTGAGAAAAATAAAAAATAATTACGAATATTCTCTTTACAAAAGTTTCGAAGGTGGGTTTAACCATTCAATATTGATTGAGATATCAAATTCCTATCATATCCCATCCTAGAGTCTTGTCTATTATCCCTAGAGCTTATCCTCCTTCATATGTGGATCTAACTCCTATATTAGTAAAACCAAAACTAACCTATTTACCCTATAAATTCACTGCCTCCCATAGAGTCTGGGTTGTCTTTTGGAGACCCTTAGTTATGCCCTGATGTTGCTGCTTTTTTACCTAAGCATCTGTTACCATCCTTGAGTTGAGATTGAAAGCTTGCTCTGTGGCTAAGGAAGGACAAGATTTAGTGGGAGACTTCTACATTGTCAAGATTTGTAAAAGCGTTGTAATCTTCTCCTACATTTCATTAATACAAAAAACTTTGTTTTCCTATACACGTGTCTATTTTATGTTTATGTATTTCAATTCACTCTTGACTCATTGACTAGAGATATTAGTTTATGTTATGTATGTTTTTTAGTTCTCTTGCTTGTTGTAATTATTTTGCAGGTCCCATTTATAGTAATTAGAGCTAGAGATAAAGTTTACAAGCCAATAGAAGAGGAGGACTTGTGTTGGACTCTAGCTAGGATTTCTCCTCCATTTTCTAATTTCTCTCAGGAAAATACAAGCGTTTAATTTTTTTGTTTTTGTTTCTAGATCAGACCACTAGATCTAGGGGATTCACTTTTTTCCACACAAGAGAATTTTCCATTCACTTTGTATATGTCACAATGAGTTGTGTTATAAAGCTCCAATAAACGATATGATTGTCATGGTTTGCATTAGTTGTTCATTGAAAATACTACATTGAGTTGTGTTATAAAGCTCCATAGGCAGTATGTTTTGTTTTCAATGGTTTGTTGGTCATAGGTGTCATAGAACACCGAGGACAGTGTTCCCCTAAGGGGGAGGGGTTTGTAACAACCCAGAGTTAAAGTTCATGTAATAAATGTTAACAAAGGAAAAATAAGACCAAGGACATGGGACACGTATTCCAAGTTGAATGTTGAGCAAAGCACTATAGTGAGCATCACTTTCAATTTATTAATGGCTATGAAAATTGGAAAAGGCATTTGAAAAGGAAAAGAGGCAATAATTGGCATTTAATCATGAGAAGTGAAGGAAAATAAGTGAAAAGTAAGGTGAAGGGACACATATTTGCATAACAGGGAAATTAGAAGGGAAATTAAGGAAAATAAAGAAAATAGAGGCCTCAATGATAAAAGGCTTATGAGGACCATTTCACAGCTTTTTGTTAGTTTTTAGCCTGAGTCAAGTGAGAAAGAGATAGAAGAGCACCAAGAGGAGAAAGCAAGAAAGCAGGCAAAGGAAGGAAAATGACAAGCAAGGAAAGCAAGGGAAAGGTTGGATCAACAACTTCAGTGAGAGGATTTTGTAGGTAACAAGTTGCATGTGTGATTTCCTAGCTGAGGTGTGAATGCATGGTACATGCATTTGGTTATTTCACTCATTTGTTGTCATTGGCATGGGTTTTGTCGGATTTGATAGTGGTTTCAAAATTGTCTTGCCATTTCTTGGATAACCACGGTGTGTATGGGATTCATTTATGGTTGAGATTTGGAATGTCGAAATATTTTGGATCTGGGTGAGGTGGTCTTAGGAAAATTCCCAAGGGTTGGGGGTGGAGATGGTTATTTTTGGGAATCCCTCGACAAGTGAGTGGATATAAGAAAATTCCTCAAGGGATGGCAAACGAATTATGAGGCATCCAAGCTTGTTTTAGTTTTGTGATCTCTTGGTCAGTTTTGGCGAGATCGCGGTAGTTTGAGGGTGGAGGTATTTTAACCTCTATATTCCCTTTGTTATTTATGTATTCGTTTATCCCATGAGATCCCACATTCATGCTTGGAATATGGCATGGGGGTGATTGGCTGAAAGAAAGCTTTGGTTTAGCTCAATATATGGTTGGGTGGTACGTGGAAGTCCCTAACTTGGTTGGATTTTGCATCTGTTAATAAGAGATATTTCTTTATTGTGATTCACGAGTACTTATACTTGTTATTATGTAGTTTGATGGTTGTTATATCATGGTTGATATTTTGGTTATATGTTGGTTATAAGCATGGTTTTGTAACATGTGTTAGTTATGGCTCTTGTTCATTCTTTGATAAGTTAGTAAATGGTTGATTCATCTATGGACTAAAAAGTGTTATTGCGGCTATATGGAGAGGGTATAAAGCCTTATTGGTGATTCTCAAATGAATCTAAGACTAATATGATCAGATATGAATTCATGACTTGCAACTTACATGTTTGCCATGTGTTTGACGATATGTCTCTTAGGGACTAGGCATGTCCTGGGTCAGTTCTTGTTCAAGTTTTGTATGAAAAGCCTTTTCATTATGTTATTTATCATTCGAACAAATTATAGGCAGTTATGGGCAGTGTTTTAGAGGCTAGCCTAAAAAAGTGGCTCATATCTCGGGACCACACCCTCTTAACTGGATATTTTGGGCTATAACTGCAGGGAGGCAGTTTTGTGTGTGTGGTTGGAGGCCTATAACTACACTCTGGCCTTGCCATGCATGTGGTTGTGGGCTTAAGATAGTGAAAAAGATCCCCAACTCAGGGTTTGGTCACCTAGGATGGTCCTTTGTCCTCTAAGTGCCTTTTAGGCCCGAGGGATGATGTGAGTTGTCAGTTTTTTAGCCCCACTTCCACAACTAGAGCTTGGAGGTCGGTTCATGTCATAGTAACTCTTCGTCTCATGTTTACACTGGCGGGGCAGTAAAATTGGGTAAATGTGGGAGGAGGCGGTTATTGCTTAAATTAGGTGGTATATATGGTAAACAAGAAAATAGGTGGTAGAGTATGAAGAAGGAATTTTGGTGATAAAAGATTGAAGACGTGGATTGCAAACTCATGGAAAGGATATCTATATTATACCCCAATCATTATGTGCTTGCATAGGGGTGGTTCATAGTCTCTTTATAGTAGTTGAACATGCCTTGAAGGTTAAATTTGGACCTTGGTATTGGGACTCTAATCTTGTTTTCAATGAACCCCAATCTCCATGAGAAGAAGCACCAGCGTATGTGCATATTCCCATACTATGCATCGAATATTGATCATGAGAGGTATTTAGGTTGATTGTTAATTCTCTCAGTTTCATTGTTCATGAAAACATGTCTTTTAAGTAGACAAGGTTGATGGTCATGACTCTGGATCTTGATTCTTTAGATCTCGGGGAAGGACTCCCACAAAACTTGGATATCAGTAAAGGTTTGAATCTTTTATGAGAAGCCTAATCTATGAAGGTATTACATTCAATTGTTCTAGATGTCATAGATAGGGTCACTTGGTGGCAGAGGGTCTTTTTCCATTTAAGAAATATGTAAGGGGTGGCAATCAAAAGTTTCAACCTGTGGAATTATTGAATCATTTGAAGGGTAAATAATCAGAAGGACAGGGTGGTGTCTTTCCCATGGTGTCAAACCACCAACGCTCGATTCTTAGGTAGGCTCAAAAGGGAATCAATATGGCAAGGGAATAGAACAAATCTAATCATTTTAGGGGGAGGAGGCAATGGGGCACAAGCTTAAATATTATCTGAAGGCATCAAAATCCAAAGGAGATACATTCATATCCCTTTCAAAATTGTGTCAAGATATGGTGGCATCCCCTTGATCATCACTAGATATGGCTAGTAAATTATTGCAAATCCTAATCCCTTTTAGATATCTTTCACTTTCAATCAATATGCAATAAGGGGTGTGGGGTTAGACTTAAGGTAGTGTATTTATTCTTCTTTGAAGGACTCTATCCTTATTCTATGGGTATGGTCCTCCCTATGGAATAGAATAGATAAAGATAACTACAATGTGGATGTGAGGGTATCCCTTGAGACAAATTTTGGTCCATTTTTATATTTAAAAGATTTAAGTCTGAGGTAAAACTTGAAATATTGGTTTGGAGGTTCGAGATTATTGGAGAGGGGAGGTCCATTGTGGTTTAGGGATGGTAGAATAGGGTGGAACTAAATCAACAAGGAAAGGTAAGAAATCACATATTCACAGAGCTAAAGAGAAGGACATAGTTGATGTCATTACTATAAAAACAAATGGTTCTATATAGGGTGCTTAGAGCAACAGATACTTTAGGAGGGGTGACCCTATTATCTTTTTCTCCTTTTGAATATCAAGGGGTTATCTGACTGTATAAAAAATTATTCGTAAAAGGGGTAGTAAAAACACTCAAACTTGACATTGTATTTCTTAAAGAAATTATGGCTAATGGAGAGAAGACTGTTCTTTTTTCTATGTGGATGCCAAGGGGCTTAGGCTAGAGGGGTGGATTCAAGTTAGAATTTGGATAATGCTAGATGTATTAAATCCTAGACAATGACCTCTTGTTTGTAGATGGAAGTGTACTCTCGATAGATATGAATGGAACTAATCATTTCTAATATGTATCAACCTTATAATTATAAAGTGTCATTTAGGAGGATTAAATAGAGAAGAGTTTTTCATGGAAAGGAATCTAATTTTCGGGGTGATTTAAATTATCTATTGGGAGGGATGAAACTTAGGGTCCCAATTCCCAAAGGGATGTCTTATCGTGTCTTTTGGTCAAGAAATTGGAAGACGATGCATATTATTGTAAATTTTTGGAATAAAAATGCATTGATGATTTGGACACACAAATCATCAACATAGTGTTATTTTGAAAATTTAGCGATACGAGCAATTGTGAAAATCTTCATTATATTATTAAAGTGGTGCATATAAGTTGTTATAGTTCGAACGGTTACCAACTCAATAATTGTTTTTATCTTGGAAAACATGCTGCCATTCAACTACCACTCAAATAACATGGCTTAAATGAGCCCCAATGGATAACTCATTTGGTTGAGTTCCTGTTTCTAAGTAACTTTCCAATTAGGAGGTCACTTTCCTTGAATCCCTTGTGGTTGGGCCAAACAAATTAGGCCGACGGGTGGATCACTTCTGGTGGATCTGCCTGAATTATTACCCGTGGATGTAGCGGACACTCAGTGTCCGTGAACCACAGTTGAAAAAAGAAACATGGCTTAAATTATGCCTGAGATTCCAAATATTTTTTCAACCATTGTTTGAAAAATATGCTTGATGGGGCCTGACAACTTGTATAATTCTTACTATAGTTTTTGGTAACTATCTTTGAGCAATTTTTTGCAAACCAATAAAATGGAAACAAACCATGCTTGAAATAAATTGTGTACAGTTCTTTCTTAGTGTAAGGAGCACATACCAACATCAAAAATACCTTTAGAACTTGTGAAGAGTATTTTGCATAAATTTTATTTATGAAGATGCATCATCTCAATTCCATAGTTAGCATGGTGCAAATTGGCAAGGAGAATTATCCTGAATGGTTCAGGAAAATCAAGAGCACATTGATATTATATGAACTATGGAATATAATTTGTGAAGGATATACCATTGAAAAAGTTGAAGATGAGTGTGACCCCATGCATATTCTTTCTTCAAATGGAAATAAATACATCATGTCTTTTATTAATGATTACACTAGGATGTGTTGGGTGTACTTGTTGAAAAATAAATCTCAAGCTTTCAAAACATTCAAAATTTTTCATGTATGGATTCAAAATGAATCAATCATATATGCAGGTCTCTTCGTACTAATAATGGAAAATAATATACATCTAATGAATTTGAAGACTATCTTGGCAAAGATGGGAATCGATATCAAACCATAGCTCCATACAATCATCAACATAATGGTGAAGCTGAAAGGATGCGCATGAGTATTTTAAATATGGTTTGTTCCGTCGTGTTCTTCAAAAATGTGAAATTGATGTTTAGGGCCAATAATGTTTTATGTGAAGTGTTTGCTAAGAACAAGTGTCCATTTCATGCTCTTGTTAAAAAGACTCCCTATGAAAATATGGTATGGACATATTCATTTTGTAAGGCATCTTACGGTTTTTGGTTACAACTGTTATGCCTTCACTACAAAGCAACAAAGTAGCAAGCTTGATGCAAGGAGTCACAATTTCATCTTCTAGGGGTATTCAAATACCGCTAAGGCATATTTTCCTTATGATGAAGTAAACAAGTTCATACTTTCTAGATATGTTATATTCCTTTAATCCATTAAGGGAAATGGAATTGCTAAGTGACAATGTGATCATATAGAAAGGTTTAGTCATGTAAAGATATATCATGAATTTGACAATGAGATTCAAAATTTTAAAGGGGAGATCACCATCTCGGGTTAATCTTTGGAATCTCCCTCTGCAACACCATCTCTCCCTCCTAAATAGGACACTTCATCAAAACTAGAAGTCCAATTGGATGATGTCAATGAGAGGATTGAGAGGCACAGTATTAGTGATAATGTCGCACCACCAAAAAACCAATTTGGACCTTCTCAAAAAAATCCAAAATGGTTCATCAGTACACTTAAAAGTGTCCATCCTAATGAAATGGGAAAGATCATAACCAGAAATTATGCAAGACAACCTACAAGCGGTGTAGATAATTCAAATTCAAGTGATGTAGATGATATGAATGTTAAAATTGTGAATTGAATTATCTAATAAAATTAAGCCAACTTTGAATAACCTTCATTGAAAAGAATCCATGCAATAGTAATATGACGCTCTCATCAAGAATGGGACATAGAAGTTGGTTGACCCTCCATTTGGAACCAAACTAGCTGGTTGTAAGTGGGTCTTCAAAAACAAGTATAAATCAGATGGCTTACTTGACAAGCATAAAATGCGGTTCGTGTTAAAAGGATTTGCATAGAAAGAAGATATTGGTTAAGAGGATACTTTTAGCCTACCATAAATGGGCCATAATCCATGCTCTATTTTCCTTAACAACACAAAATGGATAGAAAAATCATCGAAGGGATGTGAAGATTTCTTTCTTGAATGGAGACTTAAAAGAGAATACCTTAATGTCTCAACTTGAAGGTTTTGTCATGAAAGGAAAAGAACATAAATTTTACAAACTTATCAAATCCTTGTATGGAATAAAACAAGCATGATGAACCTAGTATGAAAATTTGATTGAGCATGTTTTGAAGTTAAATTTCAAGCACTTTAACCTTGATGATGCAACTTTGTTTGTCAACAAAGTTGGAAACATTGTTGTATATCTTGCAGTATATGTGGATGATATATTGATAAATAAAGAACAATGAAGGCTATATTGCATCTATAAAGGAAGAATTGAAGAAAGGATTAGGATGATAGAATTGGGACATGTTTATTACCACTAGGGCATTAAAGTGATTTAAAATTTGAAGTATATATCCGTATCCTAGAAAAAATAAATTGGAAAATTGTTGAACAAATTTGGCATGATTGAATGCAATCCTCTATCTACTCCAATGGAATAAAACTTGAATTTCACATCAAAAGAATGGAATGAATTAGAGGATGCAACCAAGTATAAATAGCTTGTGGGAAGCCACATCTACCTTACCACCACCATATCATATATCTCATTTGTTGTTGGCATATTTTCTAGATTCATGCAAAAACCTTGTGAAGGACATTGGTACACTACAAAAAGGGCCTTAACACACTTAAAGGGAACTCGAGATTTTGGACTTAAGTACTCTAAGATAATTGACTTCATCCTAACTGGATATTTTTATTCAAGGTTTGATGGGGACAAAGAAAATGGAGTATCAACTTCGGGGTATTTCATGAGTCTTGGATCAATAGTTGTCTATTAGAGGCCATGTGAACAATTAGTTCCAACAAATTCCACAGCAGAGGCATAATACATGGTAGCTACAGAATCAATAAAAAAAACTATGTCGCTCAGGAAAACAATTGAATATTTAGAGGAGAAACAAGTGAATTCAACTCCTCTTCTCTTTGACAATACTTGTGCAATAAAGTTGCCTAAGAATCCAAAATTCCATGATAAAATCCAAGCACATCAACACAAAGCATCAGTTATTTGATATCATGTAGAGGTGAAGATCATTCATTTGAGACATTTTTCCACAACCAAGAAAATTGTGAACATCTTCACAAAGCACTTGAAAGATAAAATTTTAAAATTTTAGAAAAATTCTTACACTCACAAACACCCTTTTGGCTTAAGAGGGGGGATGTTGGACACACAATCCTTCAGGATTTTGTGTTAACTATAAATAATAAAAAATGGAGTGTCATAAGTGTATAGGAGATCCACTCAACCTTGGAATATGAAACCAATGGTTGCATCAATTTATTTTTTTATATATCTATTGCACCTTAATGAGAAATCATCCAACATTGGAGTTATCTTTGACAAAAAGATAAGGTGATGGATATTGAGTAGAAAAGGACAGAGATACTAATGGAAAATGAAGTGTTGGATAACCAGCAAGGGAGGAATGCAAGAATGCCGAAGAAGTGTGGACACTCATTCAAAAGTTGCAGCAAGATCCCAGTACATCTGATATATTTAGTTGGAAAAATGATTCCTTATGGTACAAATATCGGTTATATCTTTGTAAGAATTCCCAACTAAAACAAAATATTATTTTGGAATTGCACACCTCTCCCATAGAAGGACACTCGGGATTTTTAAAAACTTATCACAGGGTGAAGAAATAATTTGTTGGGATGGCCTTAAATCTGATATTCAAAAGTTTGTGGCTGAATGTTTGGTTTGCCAGCAGAATAAAGTTGAGACAATTAAGACCTTGGGTCTACTACAACCTTTACCCATTCCAAGTCAACGTTGGGAGGAGGTTTCAATGTATTTTATCACAAGTTTACCTAAGTCTGAAGGAAAGAGTGTCATCATGGTGGTAGTTGATAGACTTACCAAGTATGCACACTTTTGTGCATTATCTCATCCATTTAAATCAAGTACAATTGCTACCGAATTTATGGAAACAATTAAAAAGCTAAATGGAAACCCAAAGATTATTGTAAGCTATAGATATCCCATTTTCACTATAAAATTTTGGACAGAATTATTTTCTTTTTTGGGTACTCAACTAGCCCATAGCTCATCTTATCATCTTCAATTCAATGGGCAAACTAAGATAGTGAACAAATGTTTGGAAGGATATCTTTGTTGTTTGTATCTAATAAACAAACATAATGGGTCAAGTGGTTACCTCTGGCTAAATGGTGGTATAACACTTCCTTCCATACTGCAGCAAAAATGACCCCATTTATGGCACTTTATGGATATCATCCACCATCCATCACATCATCTTTAAGAGAAAATTCCAAGGTTTAAGCATTGGAAGATCACATCGAGCATCAACAACAAGTTCTCCAACTCTTAAAGGATAACCTAAATTTGGCACAAAATTGAATGAAACAACAGGCAGATCAACATTGCAGTGAGACAAGTTTTGAGGTAGGAGACTGGGTATTTTTACCGCTACAACCATACAAACAAATGTCCCTCAAGCAAGCTAAGAAGGATAATAAATTATCGCCAAAGTACTATGGTACTTACAAAGTGTTGCAAAATATTGGTGCTATGGAATACAAATTGGAGCTTCCCGATTCTTCTCGAGTGCACCCAGTTTTCCATGATTCATGCTTAAAGAAGGTTATAGGTGACAAAATTCCAGTTCAAACAATACTTCCAGAACTTGATGAGGAAGAAAAAATAATATTGGAACTTGAAGCAGTCACGAAAATAAGAACTCACCAGCTATGAAATCAATCAATTTCAGAGTATCTCATCAAGTGGAAGAACTTACCCACTAAAGATTCCACATGGGAGGATGAGAATTTTATACAAAAGCATCTAGAGCTACTCAAGCGTTGAGGATAAAACTTTTTTGAAGGAGAGGGGCATATTAGGTCCCTATATTACTAGTGTAGTCCCTTATTGTTGTTAGTGTAACCTCCTTATTGTTATTGTTATCCTCGTATTGTTATTATTGTGCCCTAAAAAACCCCACTATTGTTATTGTTGTGCCCTTACATTATTATTGTTAGGTCGGCTAGGATTATATTGTGACCCCATGGAATCCTATATACATAAAGGAGGTTTTGTCACTTGAATCATCCAATAATTGTTCATTTATGTAATGTAAAGGAGGTTTCCCCCTCGAAGTGGTTGATTTCTAAGGCGTTGATCTCTCTTTTCTTCTATTTTTGGAGGTGGTTTCATAACATATAATTTCTATATGGTATCAGAGCACCATGAATCACAATAGTGGAGAAGAAATTGAGTTTGTGTTGAACATTATTCAAATTTTCAAATACATTATTTGGAGCTAGTAGCTGACCAGGATGTCTTTCACTAGCTTGAGACTTGAATACGCAGTCGAGGGAAATTCAAACTGTATTGCATGAAAGGACAGGATGGAGGCAGTATTGGAGGATAACAGGTTGAAGGAGTTCATTGACACTGATATTCTTAAACCTAATCAGGCAAATGTTGCGCAACATGAAGCATGGAGGAATAATGTTACAAAGGCGAGGATAATATTATTATAGGGAGTTCGAGATCATATTGTCTCGAGTCTCCATGGAAAGGAAAATCCATATGCTATGTGGAAGGCCTTGGCAAATCTGTTTCAAAGCAGTAGTGACCACAGGAAACTGTCACTCAACGACAAGCTCAGGAAAATCAAAATGGAGAAGGGCGACACAATCCAAAAATAGTTGACCAAGTTCACTCAATGTTGAGATCAGCTTGTAAGTGTTGGGATTACTAAATTTGATATGACTTGGTGAGCCTATCACTTCTAGGCCTTCCCAAGAGATGGCATAGTTACCAAGATTCTGTGAATGGAAGGGAGAAGTTACCAAAGTGGGAGCGACTATGGTCGGATTTGGAACCGGAAGAGTTTTGGCGGAATACCATGGATGGATCCTCATCCAAGACTGACGATGAGGAAAATTGTGCCTTAGTTGGCAAGGCAAAGAAGCGGAAAGGGAATTCCAAATTTGACACTGGCAAAAAAGGCGAGAAACGAGACATGTCAAAGGTGAAATGTTTCAATTGTCATGATCATAGACACTATGCCACAATTTGTCCACAAAAAAAGAACAACAAGAAGTCTTTGGGAGCTACATCGGGTGAAGCTTTGGCCTCACCGTTTAAGTTGGATTTCTCTCTCATCGCATGCATGGTGTCAAATATGATGGGATCTATGTGGTACTTGGATAGTGGAGCATCTTTCCACATGACTGGCAACAAAGAACTCTTTAGTAGCTTGGAGGAGAAGGACCTTCAGATGCACATCGAGATGGGTGATGAACGAAAGAACAGAATTAAGCCATGTAATTAGGGCCTATCATTGCATCCATGGGAAAAGGCATGCAACACAAAAATATTTGTGCAGAAACGTAGTCCTCATCGGATACTTGGCATGAGTACGTGAGAAGAGGCTTTTTCAGGTAAGAAACCAGATGTTTCATATTTTAAATTTTTTGGCTCATCTGTCTATTGCCATGTGACCAAAGATTCTAGGAAGAATCTAGAACCAAAAACATAGGTTGGGATATTTGTGCGGTACACTAATACTCCCCACAACTATCGGGTGTATTTGTCGATAAACAGGATGACAGTTGTCAGGAGTGATGTTAAATTTGATGAGGAGAAAGCCATGTGATTGTCCCTTGAGAGGGAGCTTGAATTGCATGTAGAAGAAGAACTCTTAGTTCCAAAGGATGAACCTCAGGATGTGCAGCAACCATAACCAGAGGAATAAAGAGTGGTATAAACCTCTCATGCAGAGCCATCCACCAGAAATGGTAGGAAGCGCACCAGAGAGGCTGAAAAATTGATGCTAGATGCAACAGAGAATGTAGGTGCACCTACATCACAGCGCAGGCATAGAAGGTCCCCAGATAGGCATACTGGATACCTGGCTCTTATGAGCGAGTGTATTGTGACAGAACCATCCTTTTTGAGGAAGCAGTGCAACAGTCGGTATGGGTTGATGCCATGGTTGAGGAGTATGACTCCATTATCAAAAACAGTGCATGGAAGTGGTCCCAAGACAAGTGGGGAAGTCAATGGTTGGATCCAGGTGGATATATAAGGCGAAGCAAGCAGTAGATGGGGGTGTGGAGAAATACAAGGCTAGATCTGTGGCCAAATGATTCTCACAGGTAGAGGGGATTGACTATGAGGAGAATTTTGCATCGGTTGCAAGGTACTCATTGATTAGATCTATCCTTGCAATTTCAACGCAGATAGGGTGGCAGATACATCAGATGGATGTAAAGACAACCTTTCTTAAAGGATTTATTGAGGAAGAAGTGTACATTGAGCAACTAGAAGGTTTTGAGACCTTTGACAGGGAGTCGCATGTGTGCAGACTCAAGAGAGTATTATATGGGTTGAAGCAAGCACCTCGTGCTTGGTACACCAGGATCGACAACTATTTCACTGGGTTGGGATTCATAAATAGTGAAGCGGATGCGAACCTATATCATATTATGGTTGATGGTAAGCTTTTGATTATTGTACTTTATGTTGATGATCTAATAATGACAGGTGATGAGCAACGCATAAATTCTTTCAAAGAGGATCTTGCAAGAGAGTCTGAGATGAAGGACATGGGGCCCTTGCACTATTTCCTTGGTTTGGAAATATGGAAAAGAGATGGGGAGCTATTTGTATCTTAGGGCAAGTATGCCAAGGATATTCTGAGGAAGTTCCACATGGAGACTCCTCTTGCAGGAAACTGGAGGAAGGAGGATGCTACTTCAGGTGAGGTAGTGGATGCTACTGTTTACAGGCAGCTTGTGGATTCACTTATGTATTTGGTGAACACACAACCAGACATATGCTATGAAGTTAACCAGATTATTCAAACTATGGTTAAACCTACCAAGCTATTTTGGAAGACAGGGAAGCATGTTTTGAGATATCTCAGGGACACTATAAAGTATGGATTATGGTACATAAGGACATAGGGAGTGAAGCTTCAAGGCTTCGTCGATGCAGATTGGGCAAGCATTCCATCAGACATGAAGAGCACGTCATGGGACATCTTCAGCATAGAATCAACAACAGTTTCTTGGTACAACAGGAAGTAAAGATTAGTTGCACTCAATTCAGTCGAGGCAAATTACATGACAACTAGTTAGGCTGCATGCGAGGCCATATCGATGAGCAAGATACTTGTTGGTTTGTTTGGTCATTATATGGATCCGAAGGTGATACATTGTGATAACCAGCGTTGCATAAAACTCTCGGTTAATCTAGTATTCCGTGACAGGTCCAAGCATATTAATATTTGGTACCACCGTCTTAGAGATTGTTTTCAAAGGCGTAGTTGTTGCAATACATTCCAACAGAGAATCAAGATACATATATCTTAACAAAGGCATTGGAAAAGAGAAAATTTGAATACCACAGAAACAGGATCGGGGTAGCTGATAATCCCTTTCTTGTTGAGAGGGAGTGTTGAAATCAACAAGAAAATGTGTGTCTAATTTATTTTTTCGCTTAAATAAATTGTAAACTTATCTCATAACAACTTGTATCAATTAACTAAGTCAGAAATACTGAGTTAGCTCAGGAATTTCAATTTGAGGGTCAAAGTTGATGCATGTAGAGTGATTCTATTATTTTGGGGGTCCAGTGCAGTTAATGCACTAGTGTGGTGTGAGTGTAATCAGTTAACTCAAATTAAGTGAGTTAAAATCAGTTTAACTGGTTCTAATAGAGTTATGAGCCAATGAGAGATATAGTGAATTAAATTTGATTTATTCACAAGTAATGATCAATCAGATAACTATTGATTCACTATTATTAGCAACATGCATGTCAATTCTGATGAAGACCCAGTTGAGACAAAGGTTAAAGGGAAGATAACTATTAGTTGTATTATTAGAAAATTTCCTGGGTGTAGTTATAAAGCCATAGGAAGCCCATGATGGATTGCGCAATCAAGGAAGGTTGGAATTCCTATTTAATATGGATTTATTTTCCTAGGAATTGCGTGAGAAAGGCAGGCTGGAGGAAGGCAATGAATTGGCTAAGTGTTTGTCCAATTTTGCCTAGATCAGTGTGAGATGATTGGTAGAGTGCAGGAGATTCTTGTGAGCAATAATGCATTATATTGTTGCATGATTCATTGGATTATTATACAATAGAGATAGAGGAGTTTTGAGAAGTTGCTTTCCCCAGGAAAATGTTGTGTTTCACGATTGATTTACTTCTTTCTCTTACTTGCACGTGATTCAACGATCGTGTTATATATTCCACAAATATAGTAAAAGGATTTAGTATCTTGTTTTAGTAAATTACATGATCAAATTGAATCCATTAGTATAATTTCTACATAAAAACTGAAAATTTGTTGAAGTGAAACAACTAACACTGCAAGTGGAAATAAGCACAACCGTGCATATATCATTAGGCCATGGAGTCAATCATTCAATCAACAATAAATTTACTCCTTTCAATCCCATGCAAGTCACTGCACTCAACCAAACCAAAATTTATACTGCAAACTTAAATCACAAGCTAAAGAAACTATTGATCCACTGCATTAATCCATAAACTCCAAACTCACTGATTGATTGGACACTGAATATGAAAATAACTAATTCAATCCTACATAGCTTCTACCTAACTGAACTGGAAATATGCACTATTAGGTATAGCCATGTTTCCAGTGTAACCACATGGGAATTGGATTGACTAGTAGACCACCTTGTATGCAGCTGAAAACTTGAAAAATATTTACAATGTGAAATTCAAATTCCATTGGAAATTGATCCTTACAATTGAAATTTGAAGACTGCATCCTTTGTTGATGTTTGAAATTTTTGGTCATCATCAAGAAGAAGAAAGATACACTGTTGGATGAAAATGACATTTCAAACAAGGGGAATTGGTAACCCAGTGAAATCACCATATAAACAAAGTGGAGCCTCTAGGTGAAGGAATTGCAACCAATATCAAATGCATACTCCTATAGAAATTTATAAACACAAGAATGTATTTATGGATTCTCCTGATCTAACAATTTAATCTTATGTTAAATACAAAATCCTTCCACTTAATTCTTTGCAGAAATTAAATCGCCAATTGAAAAACAAATATGAAGCAAAATAAATCGCACATAACAAAATGTTTTACCGGGAAAGCTTAAAGCTAAAAACCCCAACTATCATATATTATGTATATCAATGGAACATTTAACAATATCATACAAAAATCAGCTCATAGAGCTCTCAGTACGATATACAATTGTCACACACTGTCATGCAAAAATTTGCATATCTGTGCACTAATTTTTTGCCTCATGACAGCCTTCCTCCACTGCGCAATCCCTGCTGAAGAAGATCCCTGAATGAATTCAATCTTGCCTTGCCTGTACTGCTCAATCCTCATTATCATCTCCAATGTCTGTGTAGATGCATTGACGCATCACTATAGTCACAACTGATAGTCCATCTCACCCTTTCACCTATCTCTCCACTGGGTATCCACTAGATCTGACATGCAAGTAGTTAACTGTTGTATTTCTTTAGTTGAAAGTAAGACACTACTTGTGAATTAATTAAATAATTGATTCACTCATCTTTTGCTAGTGTATCTTTAGTTACAACTAGCACAACTGAGCTTAACTCACTTAACTGAGTTAAACTAAATAACAACTCACATAACTTCTCTTCCAACTCTGTTACAAATTTCCACTATCAGTTATAACGAAGTCCTCCATGCATGAGTCAATAACCACACTAGGAATTGCGTAATTCCTTCAATCCACTGATGTGCCACATCTGTTCACGGAAATAAAGTGCTCCAAGAGAATAAGTTACTATTTATTGTCTGATTATTATTAAGGGCTAATAATAATCGACATGCATTCTATTTTTAGATTATCGATCTATAAATAGACTTCACCCATATTCTAAAAATAAAAATTCATCCAAAGATATATTTTCCTCAACCATATAAAATCAACATCCTACTAATTTTAGAATATGCTTACCATTCTAAAAATAGACATACACCTAAAAATAGCCTGCGAGCCCCAGCAAGTGAAGGTGCTTAATTTTCATTAGGATCATCATCTTGTTGAATCTAAACAAGCCTTGTCAACAAGAAAGGGATTATCCTTCACCCCGATCCTGTCTCTATGGTATTCGAATTTGCTCCTGGTGAGCACCTTTGTCAGAATATCTGCATCTTGTTCTTTCGTCGGAATGTACTGAAGCAACATGATCTTTCGCTGCACACAATCTCTGATATGATGATACCAGATATCTATATGCTTAGATCTATCATGAAACACATGATTAATCAAGAGTTTAATGCAACTCTAATTAATGAATCACTGCAGGATCTAAATGAGAACCGAACAAAACGACCAGGATCTTCCTCATCTAGATAGCCTCACATGCAGCTTGACTTGCTACCATGTATTCCGCTTCCGCTGAACTGAGTGCCATAGATATATGTTTCCTGTTGTACCAAGAAACAGTTGTAGATCCGATACTGAAAACCCCTCTTGATGTGCTCTTTCTATCCGTTGGGTTCGCTGCCCAATCTGCATCCGTGAAGCCATGCAACTTCAGCTCATCCATCTGTCTGTACCATAATCCATACTCAGATGTGCCCGTGAGATATCTCAGGACATGCTTTCCCACCTTCCAAAAGAGTTTGGTAGGCTTAACCATCGCTTGACTAAGCTGGTTCACTGCATAGCATATGTCCGGTCTTGTATTAACTAAATACATGAGTGAACCCACCAACTATCGATAGACAGTAGAATCCACTACCTCTGCCAATGTAGCATCCTCTTTCCTCCAATTTCCTGGAAGAGGAGTATCTATGGGTTTGCAGTATTCCCTGTGAAACTTACCAAGTATCTCCCGAGCATACTTGCCCTTAGACACAAACAGTTCACCTTCTCGTTGCCATATTTCCAATCCAAGAAAATAATGAAGGAGACCCATATCCTTCATCTCGAACTCCTTTTCAAGGTCCTCCTTGCACGAGTGTATCAACTGCTCATCACCAGTCAGTATTAAATCATCAACATAAAGAACAATGATTAAAATCTTACCCTCCACCACAATCTGGTATAGGTTTGCATCCGCCTCACTCTTGGTGAAGCCAAGTCCAGTGAAATAACTGTCGATCCGAGTGTACCAAGCACGGGGTGCTTGCTTTAGCCCATACAACTCTCTTTTGAGTCTGAACACATGCGACTCGCTGCTGAAGAATCAAATCCTTCGGGCTGCTCAATGTACACTTCTTCCTCAATGATCCCATTAAGGAACGCAGTCTTCACATCCATCTGATGAATGTGCCAACCCATCTGCGCTGAGAGAGCATGGATGGTCCTTATGGAAGAATACCGTGCAACAGGTGCAAAGGTTTCTTCATAATAAATCCCCTCGATCTGTGAGAAGCCCCGGGCAACAAATCTTTCCTCATACTTCTCAACACTCCCATCAACAACTTGCTTTACCTTGTAGATCCATCTTGAACCTACCACTGATTTACCAATCGGCCTTGGAACACTCTCCCAAACACTGTTTCTGAAAATGGAGTCATACTCCTCCACCATGGCATCTACCCATGTGGGCTCCTGCACTGCTTCCTCAAAGGAAGATGGCTCTGTCACGATACGCTTGCTCATAAGAGCCATGTATCTAGTATATTAGTCAGGTGATTGTCTCTGTCTACGCTGTGAAGTAGGGACTCCTACATTCTGTGCCGCATCAAGCTTCAGCCTCTCAGCTTCTGTGGTACGCCTTCTGCCAGTTCTAATGTTTGGCTCTGCGTGAATGGACTCCTCCACTCCATGATCCTCCTCCTGTGGCTGATCCACATCTTGAGGCTCATCTTTGGGAATAAGCAGTTCCTCCTCTTCAAGTATAGCTCCCTCTCAAGAGACAACTTCATGGATTTCTCCTCATTGAATTTTATATCCCGTCACACCACAATCATCCGATTGTTTGGCAAATACACATGATAATTATGGGGTGTTTCTATGTACCCCACAAATATCGCAACTTCTGTAGTCGGCTCCAGCTTCTTCCTAGTGTTCTTGGTCACATGAACATAAACATATGAGCCAAAAATCTTAAAATGAGAAACATCTGACTTCTTACGAGTAAAATATTCTTCAAGTGTACTCATGCCAAGTACTCTATGAGGACAACAGTTTTGCACATAAACCGAAGTGTTGCATTCTTCCACCCACAAATGCATTGGTAGGCCCTGGTCATGCACCATAGCTCGTGCAGCACCCACGATCATTCTGTTCTTCCTCTTGGCAACCCCATTCTGCTGTGGGTTATGAGGCGTTATGAGTTCTCTTATAATTCCTTCTCTGCTACAGAAGTCTTTGAATTCGTTCGAGATATATTCACCACCATTATCGCTCCACAGAGCCTTCACTTGCTTCCCCGACTCCTTCTCCACCAATGCTTTAAACTCACAAAAATTTGAGAATGTTTGATCCTTCTTCTGCATGAAGAAGATCCAACATCTACGAGAATAGTCGTAAAAAAAAATAACATAATACATGTGTTTTGTTGTTGAAGCAACTGAGAATGGTCCACACACATCTGTGTGAATTCTCTCCAGGATCACCGAAGCACAGTTCTCCTTTTCATGGAAGGTGGTCTTCACAAACTTACCCATAGTACATCCCTTGCACTGATCTATCTGCGCAAGTGTACCCTTGGGAAGTCCAGTAGAAATCTGCTACAAAATATTTAGGGCACCATGGTGAAGATGGCCCAATATTCTGTTCCATAATTCGCCCTCATCCCGGCTCATCACTTCTTCTTCTTTGCCCACCATTGCAGCATAGCCATCTACCTCCAGCTTGTAGAGATTCTTGACTCGAATCCTTATCCTCTTTGTTTGACCCATTGTTTTGTGTCGCAGGAAATATTTTCCCTCGTTGAAAACAACGTCATAACCTCTATTCTCCAACATCGTGACTGAGACCAAGTTCTTCTTTAGACCTTGAACATGCATAACATCTTTTAACATAAATGGTTTACTTGACTCCCTCACAAAGGTAATGGTACCAATGCCCGTCGCACTGTATCTACCATCGTCGCCCATCTCTATATGCATTTGAAGATCTGTCTCCTCCAAGTCGCTAAATAACTCCTTGTCTCCCGTCATGTGGAAGGAAGCACCACTATCAAGATACCACACCAACCCTATTGCTCTTGAAACCAAGCATGTGATCAAGGATAAATCAAGTTCAAATTGCGAGGCAAGGGCCTCATCAGCTACAGCTCCAGCAACCTTCTTGTTCTTCTTTTTCTGTGGGCAGTTAGTGGTGAGATGCCCCTGTTCGTGATAGTGAAAACACTTCACCTTGGACAAATCCAACTTCTTGCCTTTAGCCTCGGATTTTGGGTGGGATTTCTTCCCCTTCCCTTTCCTTGCTTTGGCAGCCAAAGCACAATCCTCTTCATCATTAGATTTTGATGAAAAGTCATCCCTGGTACTCTGCCTTATCTCCTCCTGCACTAGATCCGACCAAAGTCGCTCCCAATCCGCCAGTTTCTCCCGCCCATTGACAGAGTCTTGATAACTGTGCCAACTCTTCGGAAGCCCAAGGAGAGCCAAGCTCACGGAGTCATCATCCGCAACTGTAATTCCCACACTCCCCAGCTCATCCCTACATTTGACAAACTTTGTGAGATACTTTGGAATATTGTTCCCCTTCTCCATTTTGTTTTTTTTTTTTCTGAGTTTATCTTTCAGCACCAACTTCCTATGGTCCTTGCTGCTTTGGAAAAGATCTGTCAAAGCCTTCCACATTGCAAATGGAGTGGCTTTCTTATGAAGGCTTGACACAATATGGTCTTTCACACCTTCCAACAGAATTCTTCTTGTCTTCGCTACTTTCTTTTGCCAGGCGTCAAGTAATGCAGCATTCGTCGAAGTAAGCTTAGGAACATCGCTATCGATGAACTCCTTCAGACCATTATCTTCAAGCACTGCCTCCATCCTGTCCTTCCAGGCCATGTAGTTAGATCTTCCCTCGAGTGCATACTCCAACCGCAACCCATTGAAAGCCATTTCAATGTTTACTCAACTATCGCACCAAGAAATTATTACAGCAAATTCGAATTATCCACCAGAACAAAACTCAACACCGCTTCAATATTGCAATATCCAATGATCAACATTGCTCCGATACCATGTATAAATTTATAAACATAACAATGTATTTCTGGATTCTCCTGATCTAGAAATTTAATCTTATATTAAATACATGATCCTTCCACTTAATTCTTTGTGGAAATTAAATCGCCAATTGCAAAACACATATGAAGCAAAAACATTCGCACATAACAAGATGTTTTACCGCGAAATATTAAAGCTAAAAACCCCAACTATCATATATTATGTATATCAATAGAACATGCAACAATCTCATACAAAACTCAGCTCATAGAGCTCTCAGTACAATATACAATCGTCACACACTGTCATGCAGAAATTTGCATATCAGTGCACCAATTTCTTATCTCCTGACATCCTGCCTACACTGCGCAATCCTTGCTGAAGAAGATCCCTGAATGAATTCAATCTTGCCTTGCCTGTACTGCGCAATCCTCATTGGCATCTCCAATGTCTGTGTAGATGCATTGAATGCATCACTATAGTCACAAATAATAGTTCATCTCATCCTTTCACCTATCTCTCCACTGGGTCTCCATTGGATCTGACATGCAAGTAGTTAACTGTTGTATTTCTTTAGTTGCAAGTAAGACACTACTTGTGAATTATTTAAATAATTAATTCACTCATCTTTCACTAGTGTATCTTTAGTTACAACTAGCACAATTGAGTTTAACTCACTTAATTGAGTTAAACTAAATAACAACTCACATAACTACTCTTCCAACTTGCCACTATCAGTTATAACGAAGTCCTCCATGCATGAGTCACCAACCACCCTAGGAATTGCGTAATTCCTTCAGCCCACTGATGTGCCACATCTGTTCACTGAAATAAAGTGCTCCAAGAGAATAAGTTACTATTTATTGTCTGATTATTATTAAGGGCTAATAATAATCGACATGCATTCTATTTTTAGATTAGAGATCTATATATAGACTTCGCCCATCTTCTAAAAATAGAAATTCATCCAAAGATAGAATTTTCTCAACCATCTAGAATCAGCATCCTGTTAATTTTAGAATATGCTCATCATTCTAAAAATAGACATACACCTAAAAATAGCCTACAGGCCCCACCTAGTGAAGGTGCTTAATTTTCATTAGGATCATCATCTTGTTGAATCTCAACAACTCCTTCTTCACCAGCAAGGAATAGATATAGTCTTTATCGTTCTCCAGGGAAATATTTATTCGTTACTTCACTCCCTGATAATGGCGCCAAATGTTGTATATGTTTCTTGAAGGTAGTTCTTGGTTGCGAAACTACGTCGAGAAACCAACTTGACTAGTCTTTAGGTTCAAGCTGGCCCTTGAATCAGAGGGGGATCCCTCAAATTTTATAAGACCATTTTTAATGTTGTTCACTGTCAATAGACAATAGCGTATAGAGAACATGGCCAAATATATGATTTATTGTGGGTGGTTATTGATGATTTTCCTTTCTCTAATCACAAATAAATCCCTCTCTTGTAGAAACCTAATCAAAGTGCCAACTTCCAACTCTAACAGAATGACATAACTTAAAAGAGTTTTGTAGATGAATAAAAAAGAATATATCACAATTAAGCAATAATATTGAATACTTTACTAACCTTATATAGTAGATGCATGTGTAAGACTTCTACAGCCAAACATAACACTTTCAAGAGATGACAGAAGGAACAATTAAAAGATGTAGAGGAATTAACCAAGACATACAATTCAACTAATTAATATCTTTAAATGATTATAATTGTGCAAGAGGCTTTCAGAGAGATTGACACTCAATATAATATTACCCAAAATCTCCTATGTTACCTCGAACATATGTAGAAATAGATTATGAAATCATTAGAAAAACATATAGAAGAAAACAAATTTTGCCATGAACTAGAGCCAAAATACTTTAATTAAAATTCCTGTAATAAATTTCTTTACAAAAATGGTAGGGTTTTGGCATCAAAAGCCAACCCTTTTTACAATGAAAATATTACAATATATAGAAAATTACATCAAGCTATTTCTATCTAGATTTATGGAATAAAAATCTGAATAATAAACTAAAAATAAAAAGAATCTATGAAAAATTGCAGGGAATTTGGAACTATTGGAAATTTTTTTGCCCCCAAATCTCGAAATTGGTACATTGATGCTAGTCCTCTGCCTTGGAATCTGGAGTGGTTGAATTTTTTTTCACAAAATCTATTTCTAGTTGAAAATGTGAAAATAATCTCATGTTTGTTTTGTTTTCCACCTAGTTGATGAAGGAATTCTTTGAATTTTGGAGTTAAACAAAACTATATGTTGACCTTTTTGCCCATAGTCTCTGCCTTCGTCATCTTTTAAGTGCTTAACCATTGCCGTAAAATATTTTGATAAATATTTCCCATTTTATTTATTTATTTATTTATTTTTAACTTGTAGATTCTCTATTTTCATGAATTTCAAAAATGAAATCTCAAAATATTTCCTCAAATGATTTTATTTTGTAAAACCATCTATTGATTGAGATCCATTTCTTGTTTTGAAAACCGTGTCTTGTTTTTCACTGAATTTATATATTTATGGATAAATACAATTCATAAACATATTTCATAAAACCATTAACTGATTTCCTTCTTGTGGTTTTGAAAACAATGTCTTGTTTTGCCATGATTGGTAAAATATCTTTTAGTTTCCTTTTCACTTCTATAAAATCTTTGGATAATAATTTATTCAAATTTTATGTTCACGTGCATTTTCCTCTTTATGATTTCTTTCCTCCTTAAATTCATAGCATAAAACATTATTTCTCTGCTCTGTAAAAATTCATTTTTACTTCTATAAAATTATCCCATAAGAAAGAAAAATCTCTTTCTAGCTTTGGAAACTCCATTCTCATTTTACCTCATTTTACTCAGCCTCCTTTTACCTCAATCTTTCACCTTCAAGCTCATTTCATAGAAATATGATTGTAAAAGTCTTCCCTCCATTATCTCCTTCCGCATAGACTTTATAATATATAAATTTTCTTGCATACCTCGTAGACCTTCTCGTCCCACATTTATAAATTCAAATCTATGTAAAAACGTAGTTTTACAACGTTCTTGCAGGGTGGGGGGTAGTAGATGGTAAATGTTTTTGGTAGCCCCCCGCAAACCATTAATTTACTATTTGACACATCTCATGACATTTTAGATTATGGTGGTTTAATGAAGTGTGGGATGGGGACATAGGCTTGATTTGACTTTTTGAATCGACTTGTGTGTTGTTATTATTTGCTGACGTATATAACATGGTAACAAATGTGGTTCCCTTACTTTAGAGATTGGACTCACTTGATATTTTTAAATTAAGTTTAAAATTTTAAATAAATAGATTTATAAAAAATATAATTTTATATATTTTATAAAATTAAATATCCTTTAAAATAAATGTTAATATTCAACAAGATGATGAGCTTAGTGAAAAGAGTCGCCTTCACTAAGTGGGCCCGCAGGATATTTTTGGCGCAAAGTCTATTTTTAGACATATGGATCATGTTCTATGAGTTGCAGGATGCTATTTGTGGATGGTTGGTCAAGTTGGAAAAAATAGATGGACTTCTATTTTTAGACATACTGGGCGGAATCTATTTTTAGATTGCCATTCTAAAAATAGATATGTCGAATATTATTAGCTCTTAATAATATTTAGACTCTAAACATTATCTTATTCTCTTGGAGCACTTCAGTTAAGTGCATAGATGTGGCACAGCAGCTGACAGAAGGAATTACGCTATTCCTGAGGGTTTACTGGAGCTAATGCATGAGGACTTCAGTTAGAACTCATGTAACAGAGTTTGGTGGAGTTATAAAAGTAGTTAGTGGAGTTGTATTTAGTTTAACTCAGTTAGACTCAGTTGAGCTAGTTGTATCTAGTCTAACTGATTGATACACCAGTGAGAGTGATGTGAATTAATTAGTTAATTAATTCACTAAATAATAACTCATCAATCAACTGAAGAATACATCAGTTAACTACAGTGCATGGCAGTTTCAGTGGAGACCAGTGGAGAGATAGGTGAAAGAGCAAGTGTGACTATCAGTTGTGACTATAGTGATGCATTGATTGCATCCAACACTCAGTGGAGATGCCAATGAGGATTGCGCAGTGCAAGTTTGGTGAATTCGAGTTCATTCAGAGCCATTCTTCAGTAGGGATTGCGCAGTAGAGGCAGGCTAGCAGGTGCAGAGATCGATGCATGGATTTGCAAGATCGGGCCTGATTAGTGTGTAGCGATTGTATTGTACCAAGAGCTTGATATGATCAGCTTTGTATGAGGATTGTTACATGATCTCTATGAAATATATTATATACAGATATTTGGGGTTTTTAGCTTCAGGCTTTCCCGTTAAACAACTATGTTAATGTGTGTGAAATTTTATGGTTTCATGTGTACATTGCAATTGATTTACTTTCCACATGTGATGATCAAGGGTGGAATAGATTCTGTATTGTGCATGAAGTTAAAATAGTGTGTGATTAGGAGAATCTTGGATATATAACACATAAGTTATATAATTTGTACATGGTATCGGACCAATATTGATCATAGCAAATTGAAATTATTGAAGCAGTTGAGTTTTGTGCTGGTGGAATTCGAATTTGCTGCAGTGTTTTCTTGGTGTCGAAGTTGAGCATTCATTGAAATGTCTTTCAACGGATTGCGATTGGAGTATGCCCTTGATGGGAGCTTGAATTATATTGCATGGAAGGACAGGATGGAGGCGGTGCTGGATGATAATGGGTTGAAGGAGTTCATGGATGTTGAATTTCCAAAACCTGCTTCTAGCGATGCACCCGCACTTGACGCATGGCAAAAGAAGACAACAAAATGTCGAAGGATTCTGTTGGAAGGTGTGAAGGATCACATAGTTTCCAGCCTTCACTGTAAAGCTTCTCCATTCTTAATGTGGAAAGCTTTGACAGACTTGTTCCAAGCAGAAGCGAATAAAGGAAGTTGGCACTTAAAGACAAGCTCAGAAAAATAAAAATGGAGAAAGGTGAAAGTATACCAAAATACCTCATGAAGTTTGTCCACTGCAAGAATGAGCTAGGAAGTGTGGGGGTTATTGTATATGAAGAGGACTTGGCTTGGTGAGCTTGGCTCTCCTTGGGCTTCCGAAGAGTTGGCATAGCTACGAGGACTCTATCAATGGTCGGGAGAAACTACCAGGATGGGAGCGACTTTGGTCAGATCTTGTGTTGGAGGAGATAAAGCGGGGTACCAAGGATGGATCTTCATCAAAGAATGAAGATGAATAAAATTGCGCTTTCACTGCCAAAGCAAGGAAAGGGAAGGGAAAGAAAAATCATTCTCAATCCGGTGCGAAAGGCAAGAAGCAGGACTTGTCCAAGGTGAAGTGCTTTCACTGTCACCAACATGGACACTACGCCACTAATTGTCCACAGAAGAAGAAAAATAAGCAGGTTGCTGGATCTGCAGCTGGAGAGGCCTTAGCCTAGCAATTTGAATTGGATTTTTCGCTGATCGCATGCTTGGTTTCAAGTGTGATGGGATCAGTGTGGTTTCTTGACAGTGGTGCGTCTTTCCATGTGACCGGAGACAAATATTTGTTTAGTGATCTGGATGAGAAGGATCTTGGAGTGCACATCGAGATGGGCGGTGATGGTAGATACAGTGTGACTGGTATCGGGACCATTTCCTTTGAGAGGGAGTTTGGTAAACCTTTCATATTGAAGGATGTCATGCATGTTCCATGATTGAAGAAGAATCTGATCTTTGTGGCGATGTTGGAAGACAAGGGTTATGATGTTGTTTTTAGTGAGGGAAAGGCTTTCCTTCGCAGTAAAACAACTGGGGAAACCCGGAGGATAGGGGTTCGAGTTAAGAACCTTTATCAATTGCAGGTAGATGGCTGCGCAGCAATGGCAAGCACAGCAGAAGGAGTGGTGAGCCGAGATCAGGGCAAATTGTGGCACGGGAGATTGGGCCATCTTCACCATGGCGCTTTGAAAATTTGCGGCGGTTACTGTAGGGCTTCCCAAGGGTACACTTGCACGGTCGGATCGGTCTCGAGGATGTACTTTGGGAAAAATTGTGAAAGCCACCTTTCATGAGAAGGATAGTCGCGCCACGACGATCCTTGAGAGAATTCACACAGACGTGTGTGGACCTTTCTCAGTAGCTTCGACAGCAAAGCACGGGTATTATGTGATATTTGTTGATGATTTTTCTCGTAAGTGTTGGATCTTCTTCATGCAGAAGAAGAGCGAGACATACTCAAAGTTCTGTGAGTTCAAGGCACTGGTTGAGAAAGAATCGGGGAAGCAGGTGAAGGCTCTTAGGAGCGATAATGGTGGTGAATACATCTCTGGTGAATTCAAAGACTTTTGCAGCGCAGAAGGAATTCGAAGAGAGCTCATAGCGCCTCATAACCCACAGCAGAATGGGGTCGCGGAGAGAAAGAAAAGAACAATCGTGGGTGCTGCACGGGCGATGTTGCATGATTAGGGCCTTCCCATACACTTGTGGGTAGAAGCATGCAACACTGTGGTTTATGTGCAAAACCGTTGTCCTCATAGAGTACTTGGCATGAGTACACTTGAAGAGGCATTTTCTGGTAAGAAGCTTGATATTTCTCATTTGAAGATTTTTGGCTCACCTGTTTACATTCATGTGACGAAGGGTGCCAGGAAGAAGAGCTGACTGCAGAGGTTGGGATATTTGTGGGGTACACAGAAACACCCCACAATTATTGTGTGTATTTTCCAGACAGTCGGAAGACTGTTGTGCAACGAGATATCAAATTTCATGAGGAGAAAGCCATGAAGTGTTCGCTTGAGAGGGAGCCACACTTGCATGCAGATGAGGAGCTATTAGTTCCTAAGGATGAGCCTCAGGATGTGGATCAACCACAAGAGGAGGTTCATGGAGTGGAAGAAACCACTCATGTAGCGCCAAACATCAGAGGGCGGAAGCACACTACAGAAGCTAAGTGATTGAATCTTGATGCAGAGAAGATTGTAGGAGCACCTACATCACAGTGCAGACAGAGACGGTCACCTGACCGATATACTGGATACATGGCTCTGATGAGCAAGTGTATCGTGACAGAACCATCTTCTTTCGAGGAAGATGTGGAGGATCCTGCATGGGTAGATGCCATGGTGGAAGAGTATGATTCGATTGTCAGAAACAGTGCATGGGAGATTGTCCCAAGGCCGGAAGGGAAATCAGTGGTAGGTTCGAGATGGATCTACAAAGTGAAGAAAGCAGTTGATGGGAGTGTCGAGAAGTACAAGGCAAGATTTGTTGCCCAGGGCTTCTCAAAGATTGAGGGGATTGACTATTAAGAAACCTTTGCACCTGTTGCAAGGTATTCTTCCATACAGACCATCATTGCTCTCTCAACGCAAATGGGTTGGCACATTCATCGGATGGATGTGAAGACTGCGTTCCTCAACGGATTCATTGAGGAGGAGGTGTACATAGAGAAGCCTGAAGGGTTTGAGATCTTCAGCAGCGAGTCGCATGCGTGCAGGCTCAAAAGAGCGCTGTATGCGCTGAAACAAGAACCTCGTGCTTGGTACACACGGATAAATAGTTATTTCACTGGACTTGGTTTTACCAAGAGTGAGGCGGATCCAAACCTATACCAGATTGTGGTGGAGGGTAAGCTTTTGATCATTGTGCTTTATGTAGATGATTTAATACTAACAGGTGATGAACTGTTGATACACTCATGCAAGGCAGATCTTGCAAAGGAGTTCGAGATGAAGGACTTAGGCCTCCTTCATTATTTCCTGGGATTGGAAATTTGGCAACGGAAAGGTGAACTGTTTGTGTCTCAAGGCAAGTACGCCCGAGAGATACTAGAGAAGTTTCACATGCAACGCTGCAAGCCTATCGACACTCCTCTTCTTGGTGGTTGAAGGAAGGAGGATGCTACATCAGCAGAGGTAGTGGATGCCACTGTTTATCGACAGTTGGTTGGTTCAGTCATGTATTTAGTCAATACACGACCGTACATATGCTATGTTGTGAACCAACTTTCACAAGCGATGGTTAAGCCTACCAAGCTCCTTTGGAAGCTGACAAGCACTGTCTGCGAGGTATCTCGGGGGCACATCGAGGATATGGATTGTGGTACGGACGGTCGGATGAGGAGTCGGATGAGTTGAAGTCGCATGGCTTCATGGATGCGAATTGGGCGGGGAGCCCAACGGACGAAAGGGCACATGCGGAGGGATATTCGGTATCGGGTCTACAAGTATCGGGTCTACAACGGTTTCTTGGTACGGCGGGAAACAAAGATCGTGGCACTCGGTTCGGCAAGGCCGAGTACATGGCAGCAATTTTGGCCATGTGCGAGGCTATAGATGAGGATGATCCTGGTCGGGTTTTTCGGTTCACACTTAGATCCTACTGTGATATATTGTGATAATTAGAGTTGCATTAAACTCTATGTTAATCCAGTATTTAATAATAGATCTAAACATATTGACATCCGATATCATCATATCAGAGATTGTGTGTAGCGGAAGATCATGTTACTATCTTACATTCCTACAGAGGATCATGATGTAGATATTCTGACGAAGGCGCTCACCATGAGCAAATTCGAATACCATAGAGACAAGATCGGGGTGGCAGATAATCCCTATCTTGTTGAGAGGGAGTGTTGAGATTAAAAAAGATGATGAGCTTAGTGAAAAGAGTCGCCTTCACTAACTGGGCCCGCAGGCTATTTTTGGCGCAAAGTCTATTTTTGGACTATGTCTATTTTTAGACATGTCGATCATATTCTATGAGTTGCAGGATGCTATTTGTGGATGGTTGGTCAAGTTGGAAAAATAGATGGACTTCTATTTTTAGACATATTGTGTGGAATCTATTTTTAGATTGCCAGTCTAAAAATAGATATGTCGAATATTATTAGCTCTTATTAATATTTGGACTCTAAACATTATCTTATTCTCTTGGAGCACTTGAGTTAAGTGCACAGATGTGGCACAGCATCTGACAGATGAGGGTTTACTAGAGCTAATACATGAGGACTTCAATTAGAACTCATGTGACAGTGTTTGGTGGAGTTATAGTAGTAGTTGGTGGAGTTGTATTTAGTTTAACTTAGTTAGACTCAGTTGAGCTAGTTGTATCTAGTCTAACTGATTGATACACTAGTGAGAGTGGTGTGAATTAATTAATTCACTAAATAATAACTCATTAATCAACTGAAGAATACATCAGTTAACTACAGTGCATGGCAGTTTCAGTGGAGATCAGTGGAGAAATAGGTGAAAGAGCAAGTGTGACTATCAGTTGTGACTATAGTGATGCATTGATTGCATCCAACACTTAGTGGAGATGCCAATGAGGATTGCGCAGTGCAAGCTTGGTGAATTTGAGTTCATTCAGAGCCATTCTTCAACAGGGATTGTGCAGTATATGTAATATTCCCATTTTTGGTATCACCCATGATAGGGCTAGGAGGGACTTCCAGAGTTAGGAGCAGACAGGTCACATGTACAGATTGGTGCTATCAGGGGGCTCAAGAGCTTTTTGGAAGATTTTTGAGGAGTTTTCATGGTGTTCGGAGGCATTCTCTTGATATACTCCATCATCCGAGCAGTTTGGCTTTCGTTCCGATGCATTCCGATAACTTTCAGAATTTTGAGTTATTTATGGGCTTAACTCAACTGATTATGCTCAAGGTGGCATTCCGGGAGGAATACACGATGGAACACCTTAGTGTAATATCTCATTGGAATCGGGACGAGGAGACCTACATGATGGGACAGTTAGACATAGATTTCAGTGACTGGAGGAGGCGTGGTAGGCAATTTACCCTTCCTGCATTAAAATGGAATATTTTAATAAAAGGGAAAGTGCTCCATGAATAAAATAATGCTCTAGAAGGCTCCATGGGATCTATAAAATAAAGGGAGGAGGCCATTGGGGGATATCTTTGGAGTATATCATTTGCTTATGTATGAGAGGTTTGAGGACGTGGTTCTCTACTTCAGCCGTAGCCCCAGGATGGAAACTCTGGGGTGATTTGTGAGTGTTGGACGAAAACCCAACTCTCTTGAGGAGACTTCACTTAGAAGTTTCACGGAGCTTCAGAGATTAGTGTGAGGATCATTCAGATCTTCAACTTGGGCTTCATCATCTTCAGTGGGTTCAATGACACTTTTTGCCGGAGGGAGAGTGCAGCAGTTCAGTTTTGGGAGGCCATCGCCGTGTAGCAGTGCAGCAGATTGTATTGTTGGCCAAATTTCTATCTCAACACTTCATGGGTCAGATCTTTATGTAAAACCCTCTTATTAGTTATAATAAGAGCTGAGATTCTTCTGTTCTATATGGTATTTGATTGCAGTACTTATGTGTTCAATTTTACATGGAAATCTTCTGTTGAAATAAATATTGATTTTACGGTATAATTTTGGGTTTAAGTAAATTTATGCAAATTCAGTAAAATATCCCACTTGGGGATATTACAGTAGAGGCAGGCTAGCAGGTGGCAGAGATCGGTGCATGGATTTGCAAGATCGACCCTGATTAGTGTGTAGCCATTGTATTGTACTGAGAGCTTGATATAGTCAGCTTTGTACGAGGATTGTTACATGATCTCTATGACATATATTATATACAGATAGTTGGGGTTTTTAGCTTCAGGCTTTCCCGTTAAACAGTTGTGTTAATGTGTGTGAATTTTTATGGTTTCATGTGTGCATTGCAATTGATTTAATTTTTGCATGTGATGATCAATGGTGAAATAGATTCTGTATTGTTCATGAAGTTAAAATAGTGTGTGATCAGGAGAACCTTGGATATATAACACATAAGTTATATAATTTCTACAATAAAAACTATTAAAAATAACTCAGAGACATTTATAAAAACCTTAGAGACAATTCTTTCTTTAGCAACGGAAAGGGTTAGATGGAATGATATTAAAGGAAGGCGTTTACCAAGGCAAGGATAAGATTGAAGGAAGGTAGCAAATATTGGAAAGTTTCAAAAAAGTTTTTGTAACTTTTACAAGTGTCAGAAAAAAAGTTATAATGTAGGCTCCAACTGGGGACTGCTTCCCCTCGTGGGACGCAGAGAACCTAATAGACCAACTACCTTGAACTCATTGGGCATGGAGTTAGTTCATCAACCTGTAATCTACAAACCTGAAACCATATTACCTGCACTATTCCAGAGACCGACTCACATTGAAATCTGAAAAATGAAAATTGTTGAAGTGAAACAACTAACACAATAAGTGGAAATAAGCACAATCGTACCTAATTCATTCGGATATGGAGTCAATCAATATATCAACAATAAATTTACTCCTTTCAGTCCCCTGCAAATCATTGCACTAAACCCAACCAAACTTCATACAAAAAACTTGAAACACAAGTTGAAACAACTACTGATCTACTGCATTAATCCATAAACTGCAAACTGACTCATCTACTGCACACTGAAGGTGAAAATAACTAATTCAATCCCACACAGCCTCTACCTAACTGAACTGGAAATTTACACTGTTAGGTGTAGTCATGTTTCCAATGTAACCACATGGGAATTAGATTGACTAGCAAACCACCTTGTATGCAGCTGAAAACTTGAAAAATATCTACAATGTGAAACTTAAATTCCATTGGAAATTGATACTTACAACTGAAATTTGAAGACTGCATCCTTTGTTGATGTTTGAAATTTTTGGTCATCATCAAGAAGAAGAAAGGTATGCTGTTGAATGCAATTGACATTTTGAACTAGGGGAATTGGTAGCTGAGTGGAATTACCATATAAACAAAGTGGAGCCACCAGGTGAAGGAATTTCAACCAATATCATATGCCTACTCCTTGTTCACTAGCAAGGAATATAGCTAGTCTTTGTCGTTTTTCGGGGAAAGTTTTATTCGTCACTTCACTCTTAGGCAACAACGCCAATTGTTGTATCTATTTTTTGAAGGCAGTTTTTGGCTGCAAAACTACACTGAGAAACCAACTCGACGAGTCTTTAGGTTCAAGTTGGCCCCTGAACTAGAGGGGACTCCCTCAAAGGGTACAAGGCCCTTTTTAACGTTGTTCACTGTCACTGGACAACAACCTAGGGAGAACAATGGTCAGATCTATGATTTATTGTGGGTGGTTGCTCATGATTGTCCATTCTCTACTCATAAATAAAGCCCTTTCTTGCAGAAACTTAATCAAAGTGCCAACGTCCAACTTTGACAAAATGATAAAACTTAAAAGAGTTTGGTAGATAAATAGAAGAGAATATATGATAATTAAGCAGTCACACTTAATACTTAATCAACCATATATAGTAGATGTGGGTAGAAGACTTCTACAACCAAAAATAACATATTTAAGAGATGATAGAAGGCAAAAATTAAAAGATGTAGAGGAATTAACCAAGGCAGACAGTTCAGTTAAGTAATCTCTTTAAATAATTATAACTTTGCAAGGGGCTTTCAGAGAGATTGACACTCAATCTAATCTTGCCCAGAATCTCGTATATTACCTCGAACATATGCAGAAATAGATTATGAAATCATTGGAAAAACATACGGAAGAAAACAAATTTTGTCATGAACTTGAGCGAGAATACTTTAATTAAAATTCCTGTAATAAAAGTCATTAAAAAAATTACATGGTTTTGGCATCAAAAGCCAACCCTTTTTTACAATAAAAATCATACAATATGTAGAACATTACATCAAGCTAACTATATATGGCTTTCAGGAATAAAAAAATGAACAATAAACTAAAAATAAAAAGAATCTCTGAAAAACTGCTTGAAAATCTTCTCCCTCAAAATCTAGAAATTGGTTCATTGATGCTAATCATCTACCTTGGAATTTGGATTGTTTAAATTTGTTTTCACAATATCTATTATCTTCCCTTGAAACTTGGTTATCTCTACCACTTGTATCAACTAGTTATCCCTTTGACTGCTATTTCTAAGTCCAAAATATGAAAATAATCTCATGTTTCTTTATGTTTTCCACCTAGTTGATGAAGGAATTCTTTACATTTTGGAGTTAAACCAAACTATATGTCGACATGTTTGCCCATAGTATTTGGCATCATCATCTTTTAAGTGCTTAACCATTGTCATAAAATATTCGGGAGATAATTTTTTTTATAAAATATTCCCAAATATATATATATATATATATATATATATATATATATATATAACTTGTAGATTATCTATTTTTATGAATTTCATAAATGAAATCTCAAAATATTTCCTTAAATGATTTTATCTCGTAAAACCATCCATTGATTGAAATTCATTTCTTGTTTTGAAATCCATGTACTATTTTGAGAGGAGTTGTCTTCGATGTGACCTTTTTTGAGTTTATGGTAGATTTTTTTGGCTGGAATATGGTGGAAAAATTGAGGTGAAATATTGCTTTATGCTATTTAAACTGTTTTTTTAATTGCATGTATGGATTCAACATCCTGAAAAATCCCTAGGGCACTTCGATTGTGCAGAGTTTACCCATCAAAATTTTGATTTCAATGAATTCCTGTTGGATTTTAGACAAATTAAACCGAAAAAAATTAATCTGAAAACTTTCCAAAAAGTCGCATTAAAGACAAGTCGGTTTTTAAAACCATATCTTGTTTTTCCCTTAATTTATATATTTATGAATAAATAAAATTCATAAACATATTTAATAAAACCATCGACTGATTTCCTTCCGATGGTTTTGAAAACCATGTCTTGTTTTGCTATGAATGGTAAAATATCTTTTAGTTTCCCTTTTTACTTCTATAAATTTGTTGGATAACAATTTATCCAAATTTTAAGTTCACATGCATTTTCCTCTTTATGATTTCTTTCCTCCTTAAATTCATAGAATAAAAAATTATTTCTCGGCTCTCTAAATTTTCATTTTTACCGTTCAAAAATTATCTCATAAGGAAGAAACATCTCTTTATAGCATTGAAAACTCCATCCTCATTTTAACTCATTTTACCGAGCCTCCTTTTACCTCAATCTTTCACTTGTAAGCTCATTTCATAAACATTTCACACATCTGGAGGCATTTTACATTATGGTGGTTTAATGAAGTGTGGGGTGAGGACATAGGTTTGATTTGACCTTTTTTATTCGACTTGTGAGTTATTATTATTGGGTGACGTATATAACATGGTAAAAAATGTGGTTCCCATACTTTAGAGATTGGGCTAACTTGATTATTTTAGATTAAGTTTAATATTTTAAATAAATAATTTTATAAAAAAATATAATTATATATATATTTTTAAAATTAAATCTCATTTAAAATAAAAACTATTAAAAATAACTCAGATACATTTATAAAAACCTTAGAGACAATTCATCCTTTAGCAATGGAAAGGGTTAGATAGAATGATATTTAGAGGAAGGCATTTGTGAATGCAAGGATGAGATTGAAGGAAGGTAGAAAATTTTGGAAAATTTAAAAACAATATTGTAACTTTTGAAGGTGTCAGAAAAAAAGTTACAACGACTTCCCCCTGTGGGATGCAGAGAACCTAATAGACCAATTGCCTTGAACTCATTGGGCATGGAGTCAGTTCGTTAACCTGTAATCTACAAATCTGAAACCATACTGCCTACACTATTCTAGAGACTAATTCACACTAAAATATGAAAATTGAAAATTGTTGAAGTGAAAAACTAACATTGCAAGTGGATATAAGCACAACCGTGCCTAATTCATTTGTGTTATGGAGTGAATCAGTCAATAAACAATAAATTTACTTATTTCAATCCCTTGCAAGTCATTGCACTCAACCAAACCAAACTTCATACTGCGAACTTGAAACACAAGCTTAAACAAGTGTTGATTTACTGCATTAATCCATAAACTACAAACTCATTATCTGTTGCATAGTGAATCTGAAAATTCAATCCCACACAACCTCTACCTAACTGAACTGGAAATATGCTCTGTTAGGTGTAGTCATGTTTCCAGTCTAACCACATGGGAATTAGATTGACTAGTAGACCACCATTTATGCAGCTGAAAACTTGAGAATTATTTACAATGTGAAACTCAAATTCCATTGGAAATTGAAACTTACAACTGAAATTTGACTATTGCACCCTTTGTTGATTTTTGAAATTTCTAGTCATCATAAAGAAAAAGAAAGATATGCAGCTGAATGCAACTGACATTTTGAACCAAGGGAATCGATAACCTAGTGGAATCGCCATATAAACAAAGTGGAGCCGCCAGGTAAAGGAATTGCAACCAATATCAAATGTATACTCCTTGTTCACCAGCAAGGAATAGATATAGTCTTTATCGTTCTCTGAAGAAATATTTCTTCATTACTTTGCTCCTCGACAACGACGCAAAATGTTGTATCTGTTTCTTGAAGGCAGTTCTTGTCTGTGAAACTATGCCGAGAAACCAACTCGACCAGTCTTTAGGTTCAAGCTGACCCTTGAACTAGAGGGGGCTCCCTTAAATGTTACAAGGCCCTTTTTAACGCTATTGACTATCCCTGGACAACAACCTATGGAGAACAATGGCCAGATCTATGATTTATTATGGGTGGTTGCTGATGATTGTCCATTCTCTACTCATAAATAAAGCCCTCTCTTGCAGAAACTTAATCAAAGTGCGAACATCTAGCTTTGATAGAATGACATAACTTAAAAGAGTTTGGTAGATGAATAAAAGAAACTATATGATAATTAAGCAGTCATATTGAATACTTAATCAACTAGATGTAGTAGATGTGTGTAGAAGACTTCTACAACCAAACATAACACATTCAAGAGATGACATAAGGCGACAATTAAAAGATGTAGAGGAATTAACGAAGACAAACAATTCAATTAATTTATCTCTTTAAATGACTATAACTTTGCAAGGGCCTTTTAGAGAGATTGAAACTTAATCTAATATTACCAAAAATATCATATGTTACATTGAACATATGCAGAAATATATTATGAAATCAGTGGAAAAAAATCCAGAAGAAAACAAATTATGTCATGAACTAGAGCCAAGATACTTTAATCAAAATTCCTGTAATAAAAGTATTTACAAAATGGCAGGGTTTTGGCATCAAAAGGCAGCCCTTTTTACAATGAAAATCATACAATATATAGAACATTACATCAAGCTAACTGTATCTAGATTTATGGAATACAAATTTGAACAATAAACTAAAAATAAAAATAATCTTGAAAAACTGCAGGGAATTTGGAAGTGCTGGAAAATCTTCTGCCTCCAAATATGGAAATTGGTTCATTGATGCTAGTCCTATGCTTTAGAATCTGGAGTGGTTGAATTTGTTTTCACAAAATCTGTTATCTTCCCTTCAAACTTGGTTATCTTTGCCACCTATATCAACTAGCTATCCCTTTGACTGCTATTTCTAAGTCCAAAATATGAAAACAATCTCATGTATGTTTACGTTTTCCCCGTAGTTGATCAAGGAATTCTTTGCATTTTGGAGTTAAACCAAACTATATGTTGACCTTTTTTCCCATAGCCCTCGCCTTCATCATCTTTTAAGTACATAACCATTGTCGTAAAATATTTGGGAGAAAAATATTTTGATAAAATATTTCCCATATATATATATATGTCGTAAAATATTTGGGAGAAAAATATTTTGATAAAATATTTCCCATATATATATATATATATATATATATAAAGTTGTAGATTCATATTTCTCTATTTTCATGAATTTCATAAATGAAATCTGAAAATATTTCCTCAAATTATTTTGTCTCGTAAAACCATCCATTGATTGAAATCCATGTCTTGTTTTGAAATCCATTTCTTGTTTTGAAAACCATGTCTTGTTTTTCCGTTAATTTATATATTTATGAATAAATAAAATTCATAAACATATTTCATATAACCATCGACTAATTTCCTTCCCATGGTTTTGAAAAGCATGTCCTTTTTTTCCATGATTGGTATAATATCTTTTAGTTTCCTTTTTTACTTCTATTTGCTCTGTAAAATTTCATTTTTACCTCTGTAGAATTATCCCATAAGAAAGTAACATCTCTTTCTGGCATTGGAAACTCCATCCTCATTTTACTCATCCTCCTTTTACCTCAATCTTTCACTTGTAAGCTCATTTAATAAAAATATGACTGTAAAAGTCTTCCCTCCATGATCTCCTTTCGGACAAACTTTATAATATATAAATTTGCTTTCATATACCTCATAGACCTTTCAGCCTCATATTTATAAATTCAAATCTATGTAAAAAAATAGTTTTACAACGTTCTTGGGGTGGGGGGGAAGGGTGTAGTAGATGGTAAATGGTTTAGGAGGTGGGGGGGTTGATGGTAAATGGTTTCAGGGAGTGGGGGGAGGGTAGGTTAAAATTCGAATAGGTAGCCCCTCCCCACAAACAAACCATTGATTTAACATTTCACACATCACGAGGCATTCTAGATTATGGTGGTTTAATGAAGTGTCGGGTGGGGACATAGGTTTGATTTGAATTTTTGGTTCAACTTGTGAGTTGTTATTATTGGTTGACGTATATAACATAGTAACAAATGTGGTTCCCATACTTTAGAGATTGGTCTCACTTGATATTTTTAAATTAAGTTTAATATTTTAAATAAATAAATAATATATATATATATATATATATATAAAATATTAAACTTAATTTAACTTAATTTAATGTTATATATATATAACATTAAATCTCATTTAAAATAAAGGCTATAAAAAATAACTCAGAGACATTTATAAAAACCTCCGACGCAATTCATCCTTTAGCAATGGAAAGGGTTAGATGGAATGATATTTAAAGGCATTTGTCAAGGCAAGGATAAGATTGAAGGAAGGTAGCAAATTTTGGAAATTTTCAAAGACGATTTTGTAACTTTTTAAGGTGTGAGAAAAAGTTACAACGCAAGGATTAGAACACTCCCTCGTGTTTTGTACATCCTAGGATTAGCTAGAAATTTGTTTTCTCTAAGCAATATTAGTGATATGGGTGTAAGAACAATATTTGAAAAGGATTCCTATAGGATGGTTCAAGAAGCAATCATGTTGCTGAGATAAGTTTGGATTAGAACTATGTATAAGCTATTAGGAAGCACTGCTAGTGGTGGGTGCAACAATTATGTTGTTCCCGAGAGTGGAGTAGGAGAAGAAAAAACTCCTACAACTTTTGGAGAAAATACTATGTCGTGGTATCAAAGACTAGGACATACTGGAGAGAAGGCCCTTTGAGTACTATCCAATAATTGTATGGTAGAAGTATGTCTAATTTCTCTTTGGATCTTAATTCCTGTGAACATTGTTTACATGGAAAGCAAAAATGGGTAAGATTATGCTCTAGTTCCACGAGGTTAGAGGGAATATTACAATTGGTGAATAATGACGTGTTTGGACCCGTGTCGGTTCTATAATTATGTAAATATATGTACTATGCTTGTTTTACATATGGATTCTTGAGGAATACATGGATTTATTTCCTTAGGAAGAAATTTAAAGTTTTTGACAAGTTCAAAGAGTTTAAGGCTCTTGTGGAAAACCAAAAAAAGAAGAAAATTAAGGTGTCGAGAATAGATAATAGTGGAGAATATTTTGGGAATCGTTTTTAAGAAGTATGCAAGAAGTGTGTTATTGCAAGGCATAAGACTACTCGATACACACCTCGACATAATGGAGTTGCAAAAAAAGATGAACATGACAGTGATTGAAAAATCAAGGAGCATGCTTAGTGGTGCCAAGTTAGGGCAAAATTTATGGGTTGAGGCATTAGACAGTACATGCTACATGTCAAATAGACCACCCTCATAAATGTTAGATGCCAAAACTCCACATTAGATACATGGACTGGTATGAAACCTTCTCTTAAACGTCTTCATGTATTTGGTTGTGATGATTATGTACACGTTCGAAAGGAGAATAGGGGTAAGTTGGATAAGAAAGTTGAAAAGTATATATTTATTGGATATAAAGATGGTACGAAAGGTTGTAAGCTTTGGAACCTGGCAACTAAGAAGTTTGTGTATAATCAAATTTTGGTATTTAGAGAAGTCATATATGTTGTCAAACAAGAAGTCCCACCAAGGGAGAAACAATTAGAAAACATAGAGTTTAAAATGAAGGATGATGAATCAAACTCTATAGAAGAATATGAAGAAGAAGAAGAAGAAGAACCACATACTCTGGTATCGAGGAGATTGGTTTGGAAAAGAAGGCAACCATAAAGGTATACTCCACCTAATTTCCATTCAATTTTTGCTTTGTTCATTATTGATGACGATCTCATAATTGATATGGAGGTAGTGGTATTAAAGTGATGGGTCTCGAGTTCTAAACTCACACGACTCACATTGGAGGAGAGATTGATGGACATTGGGTTCAACATTCCCTATGTGTTTTGCAACATGGACTAGACACCTCTCATGGATCCTAACTCCGATGATTGTAGCAGAGACTAATGATTGCTAGTTTTGGCCCAACAATAAGTGTGATTCCAACAAAAATGTCCATGAAACAATGAAAAAAAAAGCAATGAGGTGTCGACCCCTAATTTTCACTTAGTGCAACAAACATAAAAAACATGGGAAATGTGTTATAATGGTCGAATAAGGGAAATTATGACTCACACTCAACAATTAAAGGCTCATCACTCTATTTACTAAATAATAGTTCATCGAGAGGTGATAGAAGGGATTGAAATTACCATTGGTCTTTCTCTTTTGTAGCATTAATTAACGTATGCCTATTCTTGAGTATCCCATTAATGTATTGTTACCAATGACATGTTTTACTCACATTAAGTGCAAATGTAGAAAAAGGTAATGTTGACAAAAGACACATAATAGCTACCAAAGCTCATTGGACAAGGGTATTATTATAGATTTCATGGAAAAACCCAAATTAGAGAGAATGAAGAGACAAGAAGTTCAAATTTAGATATCAGAGCAAAGGGGCCACATATGTACAATAACAAAGCCCAAATGGAAATGTTTGTGTTTGCAATGGAATAAGTGTTGTATGGCGGCCTAGTTCCTACTAATAGGTAAGTTAAAAAAAAAACAAAAAACGAAACATGTTTAGAGTAAATACATAATATTATAGGGGATAATAAAGGAATTTGTCTCATATTTAGCAAAAAAAAATGCAATAACTTACCATATTTAGAATATTGGAAAATGCATATATTGCATTCGATGAAGACCATCCATGGTGGTGACTAGAAGGCCTCTTCCTTAGTTCTTTATTAATCTCAAAACTAAATGGAATTTTGAAGGTAAAAGGAGACTATAAGAAGATATTGAAATATGAACCCAAATGGAAAACTCCAATAATATTTGTTTCTCTTTGCGGAGGCTCAAAATCTTTGGCAACAATGGAAGCCTTCAAATAATTAGCGAACGACTCATAATCCCTATAACATCAATACAATGAACTCCTAACCCACGGGGTGGCGGCTTGTTGGTGATTGAGTGTTCTATTAAGGCACTCGTTTGTAAAGGTCACCGGTTCAAACCCCGTGGGTGCCTGTCAGGCGTTAGCCTGTGAAAAATGTTGTGTATTGTTAGCGGGGGATGATGTCGGCTAGGAGGGTTTTCATTGGTAGCAACGCGATGTGATCTTGGGTGGCAGCTATGATTGTATGGTTCTCATTACCGATTTCCCTCCTGCTACCCAAAAAAAAAAAAACTCCTCGGCATAGTAGTTGTGAGAATATGAGGATGTTACCTTATAGGTGGGCATGTCAATGGGTTTATCTAAAATCCAAAGAAATGATGCCAAATAAGGGCATAAAGAGGGATAATTTAATTTGTATTAATAATTGCAAATTAAAGCAACCAGACCTTATTATGACCGACCTTTTGAGAGTTTATGTTCACCCATTCAAGTTCTTGGCTTTGACGAGAAAATCAACCATTCTCATGCCGCGACCATAACAGTGGATCGTGTGATATGCTTAAAGAGGTTTACTTATAGCGGGGTTTCATACTCTTCAATGCTTTTCAAAAACCTCAGAATCTCCAAGATTAGTCAGAGTGGAGGTAGTGTGGAAGAAATTGCACAAAAGGAAAAGAAAGACATTGACAAGCTCAACATTATAACCCCAAGGTTGGGCTTTCTCATGAGTGACATTACACTGAGGAGCCTTAAGAGCTCATGTATAGTGAAATGAGTTCTTGGCTTCATCTTCTTCGAGGCTTGTGAAGTCTTGTGTGAAGCCTAAAAAAGTCAACCATGAACAAAAACATCATTGTCATGATGAATGTAAAGCTGGAACATTGAGAGTCATGCCTGTGGACAAATGGCCCGTAAGACCAATGAGAGCTTAGGGATCTAATAGTTTCTCCAGGAGGAGCAAGGTAACCATGGCTCATGATGCTAGTGTGGGTGCAATTGTTATGACAATCACATTGCTTTGACTGGTTTTCTATGACTATCTCTTTGCAATTTTCTTTACATCGATGTGGTGATATCTCCTCCCAATGTCTAGCCACCATTCATAAAGGAAGAATAGGGATGACAATAATGCAAGGTAGCCAATCTTTAATCTAGTAAGCATATAAAGAAGATGATAATGGATGTACTGCTAGAAAAATCATAATTAATATGGTTTTTATGTGATGTGATGGTGGCTAGCATTTTAATAAGGCATTGATGACAAGATTGGAAACAATAATAATTTTTGATGGTTTTTTTATTCCTATTTTAAAGGATTTTAATTTTGGGTGTTTTTCGTGCAAAGCTTAGCAATAAATTATCATTTCATGGCATGAATATTGTAACTGTATCAAAAAATTTAGTAGAAAATGATTAAGGTACTTATCCACAATAAGACCTTAAAGTTATCATCTAATCAAATGTTTGAAAAGTAGTTTTTTAATAACATTAAAAAACAAATATTTATTTTTCAAAGTCAAACTTATAATTTGCATTGGTTAATGCTAAATTAATAATTGTCCACAATGAGATTGATTGCTATAATCCAAAGTCAAACATCATAATTTGCATTCGTCAATATTACTAATTAACAATAAAATCGATTGCTATTAATCCTATGTTGACAAACACAAATAACAAAATGAAGAGTAGTTTTCTTCTTAATCTCCTCACATAATCCCTTACCATTTTAAACCTTAAAACAAGAAGATAATCTTCACTAACCTCATACTACATATGAGATGTGGATGAATTGATTTGAGTAGAGTTTAATCCCGCCGGATCAAAATTTAATCTTCATAAGTTGAGGATATAAACTACAAACTAAACTTCCCAAAAAGCGTCACACAACCTATTAATAAACATTTCATCGATCTCAATAAATTAACTCTCGCCAAAGTCTCAAACTAGTAACCTCCGCCCCCATTAACTCGCCAAGTCTCAAAATAGTATCCTCCCCCCAAAAAAAGAAGTCTCAAACTAGTAACCCTCCCCCAATTAACTCTGGCCAAGTCTCAAACTAGTACCCTCCCCCAACCCAAAAAAAAAACTCACTTGTTTTATTAAAATTACAAAAACTCTTTATACAATGATATGTGGTTTAACGGTAAGTTTCGCTGGGTGAAACCAATGGGACCAAGGTTCAAATCCCATTGACTATATGGCATCCTATGATCTTGGCTCAAGGAGTAGGCTCCCCCTTTCAGAGTCTCGGCACTTGCTAAATCATAAGATTCCGATATGTCTGGGGTTGCTCAATATACTCTTAGTGTTATATGGCAGCCAAAAAAATTGATCCTAAAACCTCCCTTACATTAGTCTAAAGTGTTACCAATTCACCATTTAAAAAAAAAAAAACTCCTTGTTCTCTCCGGACAAAGAGCGAGCCCTTCAATGGCAACCCTTTTTAAAGTTTGCCGCCATTGCCATGGAACGGGAATAAGGTAGACAATAGTTTTGTTAAATCAATTTATGGAGTGAAATATTTAGTTCCAACGTCCAAGGTACACTAACTTTTGAATGATTTTGTGGACTGAACAGACAGTGGCACTAGTCCGTGACAGACGAGCGTTGTAGGCGAAGCCGAAGCCGTGTAGAAGCCACTGCAACCTATACATTTCTAGTAAAGGTATGTATGGGAACGACAGGTATAAGTATTTTGTTCTGTATGTGTATTTTGCAAATGTTTTCATGGATGATTGAAGCATCTATTTATTTGCCTGCAGAGGAATAAGAAGAAACCATGAGTAGCTGGCGTTCTATGGTGCTTAGAATAGGAGAGAGATGTCTCGAGTATGGAAATGGAAATCACATGGATCCCGAAGCCCATATTGTGAGTATTTCTCTCCATTTCTCTATTTTTTTTTTTTATGGTCTAAATAAAGCCCTCAGCTTTTCATTACACCTCAAACCAGACGCAGAGGCTTCTACGTTTGTTCTATTCTTGTTTGTAAGAATCTTGGTAATGGTACTTCAGATATTCAGATAGTTTTGAACTTATCTTAGACCTCATTATAGGGTTTGTTCATTCGACCATATACATATTTTAAACCCTGTTTTAGGGTTTATTGCTATAATGAAGTGGGCCTAGTTCAATGACTAGCAACCCGTTCTGTATCAATCGAGGGTTACTGGCAGAGACTTTACCTGTGTTCGAAACCAACGAAAGACTCATTCAGTCCAGGGACTCGAGCTGCCATATTTTCTTGAAAACAAATGCTATCTTAAACATTTCCGCGTGGTTCATGAAAACATCACTGTTGTTTGAACATAGAGAACCACGTGCAGGAGTAATGAATTATATGGATGATCTTGGTTGGCCTTTCATATACAATTCAATGCAGGCATCTGTGATATTGTCAGTTCACAACTGAGATATCGTAATAGCTAGTTGTTGGACCCTAACCACAGTCAGCTCTTTGCATTCTCCATGGTGATTAATGGTCATCTTACCACCGTACTCCGTTTAACAAGGCACCTGGACTTGAGATTGTCAATGCTATCTGTACAGTTCCGTCTATAAAATTTTGAGCTGAAGCTAACATGATAATTGATGATTTATAAGCCTTTGGTGCGAACCATCACAGGGACAGTGAGAACGTAGGTGAATAATAAGCATTTAGTTATATTTGATCTCTGAGTTTTGTCAACTGAAAAAAGTCAAAATATATCATATCTGATGAACAAAATTGTCTAGTTGTAGACATAAAATTGTTTAACCATCGCAAGGTACAATGCGAAGGTCAGTGCTTAATATTTGGTAAGCCTGTAGTTATGTTTGAGCCATGAGTTTTGCCTGGTCAAAATCAACAAAATTAAAATTTAACAGATTGGAGGAGTAGGTTAGCTTAGTTGTAGACATAATACTGCTGAATCAGATCCAAAAGAATGGTGTGAGCAGTATGAATTGGAAAATATTGTTCTGATCATGTATACTGCTGTCAAAGTGACAAAAATGAGTTTGGTGATAAAAGCATGGATGGTATGGATAACTTTAATGAGTTTTCATAGAGTAAAAGATTGGGACTCATATTATCTTTGAAAAACTAATAACAAATGACTTGGTGGGATCCATAGAAGATTGGGACTCATTCTCTTTGAAACAGTAATAACAGATGTCTTGGTGGGATCCATAAATGAGAGACATAAATGACATTTTAGAATGAAAGCCATAATTGTTATTTGCTAAGGCCCACTAGGTAGTTAGCATTCAATAAATGATATGGACAGGTCATTCATGCAGGCACCACTAGTGCTTGTGGTTAGTATTCGCTAGGTAGCTATAAGGATGGAGTGCCCTCCTTTTGGGGTATGAATGGAATTGTTATTGTAATTATTTTCCTAGGAGAAGATATGAAGTTTACACTTTTGTAAGGATTATTGTATGCTGTAACCCTATATTAAGGGTACTCTCTACATTTTGGGGTTGGTTGTATTGAGATCACATGGCCAAATTTCACTAGGATGGATGAATGATTGTGTTTGATACCAATTGGCTACAATGCTTAACAAATTATATTATAAGACCTACACTCATGCTTTGAGGAGGAAACCTGTGAAGGGGGATGAAATGTTAGGTACCAATGGAGGATAATCAATGCAACATGGCCATACTCATGGAGTAAGGTCCATTAAGTAGTTTGTTTGTGAACTCATTAAATGTAATGTGGTCATACTTATTGAATAAGGCTCTCTAGGTATTTGGTGGGTGATAATGTATGGAATGTAAATTGATAGTTGGCATAGGTTCCCAGGAATAATAATGGATCGTGTATTTGCGATGCTAGATTTATATTGTAACAATCATGGTTTGTGGTAGTTGTTGGTTCTTTTTTTTCAAAATTACCTTGCAACCTCTTGGGTTAGGAGATAACCCTGAAGAGCATTAGGATAAATTATCTAATACAACAAAACAAACTCAAATACTAAATCCATGTGGGAAAAATCCCCCCATTATCAATATGCATTCAGGAAGAGGTTGGAGGTCTCCTAGTCATAAATATATCTGACTCATATATGAAAGGAACATACAATTTATTGTAATTAGTCTCATGTATTTTATGGCAAATAGTTGCAGTTCCTAAAAAAAAGAACTGGAAATAAAGAAAAAGAGCAAAATGTTTTTTTGACATTGGACAGTTCAAAGTTCATTCTAGGTAAACAAAATCAAACAAGAAAACAAATCTAGTAGAATTTTTCATAATTGGAAGAGCACCTCTAGATAGAACTTCAGATGTAGATAGGAGGGATAGGTATGGAAGTTATAACAATGTCTAGTTATTTTACTATTATTTACATAGCAAGTTGATAATACCTGGGGATTGCCAAGAGACACCTCATACTGCTCCTTCCATCCATAGGTTACCATGCAATAATACTTGAAGAATTCTATAATGTACATATTTCTAAACTACATGTGTGTTCTAAACTTCAAATTGGCCACACATTTGATATTTCCCATCAAAATTGTTAGTCAAATGGTGTTAAAATTGGCAACTAGGACCAAATTCCACTATTGGACAACCCATTTGATGGAGATAATTATTGCACTGAATTCCTCTTTTCGAGAGGACCAAAATCGACCCAAGTGATCAACATCATCAACCATCATCACGAGAAGAGCAATGTCTATCAAGAAGGTACAATGCCAGCTTGGGGGCATCCTATCTTCTTAAGGGTGCAGCTACCCTCTGAGCCAATGTCCTTGCCTCAAAGGTCAATGTTCAAGGTGTCGAGATTGGAGGAGGGTCTCACCAATGGTGCCAAGTCATCATCAAGTTCAATGCTCTGCAAGAGTTCCCCAACATCCTTCATCCAATGCTCTACATCATCATGGAAGGTGGTTGGATGCCCTCAATGAAGTGTCAGAGAAGCAGCACATCATCCTTTAAGGGATCTTGGTAACAACTAAACAATCATCTAGCACATTCAAGGAATCAAGTGAGATCAATATCATGGTTTCAAGAACCATAAGAGCATCAAGGTGGGCCATATTTAATGTCAATGCCATCAAACTACTTTACCCAAATATCATCTTTAAATGTCGCATTATCTTATGATTATAGACAAGTTGCTAGACTTAGGTATGGTAGGGTTATCACATGACCCTATTAAGTGCTTCCAACACTAAGGGGAGAACATTTCCTAGGTGGGCCCTTTCACATGATGGGTGCAAATGAGAGGTGGTATGTTTTGGGGTTTACTTCATGAAAGGTGTCATAGTCTTATTCTAGGTCATCCAAGATTGTCATCCATGAAGGCCTTTGTGGAGGGAGCCTGTTAAATTCAGCTCATGTTCTATGCCATTTCAGATTAGGGCACAACACTGAAGAAGATAGAACATACTAATGGATCGATAGAAGACAAGCCAAGACAGAGATAAGAAATGGTGGCGTTACGGCGATCAGCAGGATGCTTCTACCAGCAAAGTCTCCAATAGGTCAATATAAAAATGTTTGTCACACATAACCCCGAACAACCCAAACAAAGAACACAGCCCAACGCCATCAAGAGAGAGAGAATTCCTCCTTCCACACCAATGTGTCAAATGAACTCCAAGTCTCTCCAATATATAGGAATCGGGGGGGGGTGACACGTCCTTTAAGACATTTAAGTCAATATTTTATTCTCCAAAGCCGACTCAAAGACATAAGTGGAATAAATTCAAAAGTACTGTTTCGCTCATCCGATCGAGATGATCTTTAGATCAATCTTACACCTTCCGAAAAGAGGAATCCAATAAAAATATTGCGATCGTCATCCGAGCAAACACAACCCGGAGTTTGGACCTAGTTGTCCAATTTTAACACTCCCTCTCAACTAGGGAGAACTCCGTCCACTAGTGCAATCCAAACATCGTGCGTCATTCCGCCGTAACTTGCTTTGCTGGCCTCTTTGTTTCAGAACAGAAGTGGGTCAGTCACAAAGACATCATACCCGACTGACAGATTCAGCCCAGAGGTTCGAAACCTCTATCAGACTCACAAAGAGTCTCCAACCAACCCGAAGTTGGTTCATCTAACCCGAAGTCAGGCAGAGGTCCTAGACCTCACTAAACTTGATCCCAGATCAAGTGGTTGGACTGTGCCATCCTAGATAGAGGGTACGACAAGTTCTGATGCGTCCATCAGTCTTTGCTACTAGTCTCTAGTCTTTCCCATCTCATTGGCCAAATGAGAGGTACTTCCCATGAGCCCTGAACTCAATGGGTAGGATGCATACGGGGCACAGATAAATGAGAGGCGAACCAACTCAATAATCACAATGGTGGGGCAGAAGCACCATAAGTGCTTATAGCTCCGAGAAGCTATCCCCAAAACCCCCTTTGAGCTCCCAGAGCTCATCGTCCAACAGGACCCTCAGAATAGGGTCGTTCCATGATTCCAAGATTCTCACGGAAGGTTAGGAACATGACCTTCCCCAAAGGCATTGTGAGAATATCCGCGACCTGCTCATCAGTTCCTATATGATCGAGCCTTACGGCGCCTCGCTGTACCATATCCCAGATAAAGTGGTACCAGCCATCAACATGCTTGGATCAATCGTGGAACCTGGGATTCTATGACAAATGAATCCCCCTCTGGTTATCACAAAGGATAACGGTGGCATCTAGCGCATGCTTGAACAGCTCACAGAAGAGCTTTCGCAACCAAGTGACTTCACAACAGGCCATACATGTTACAATGTATTCGGCCTCAGCAGTGCTCAAGGCTACCGACTTTAGATTCCTGCTCGAAGTAGATCTACATGTGAAGTAGCATCCATATGTGCTCTTGCGATCCACCACACTGCCAGCCCAATCGGTATCAGTATATCCATGGAGTGTCATACTCTTGGCAGTGTATCTCAGCCCATGGTCTATCGTGCCTCGGAGATATCTCAAGAGTTTCTTGGCACCAACCCAGTGAATGTTATGATCAACCATGTGTTGACTCAAAGTGTTCACTGCACAACATACGTCCGAACAGGTGTTCATTAAGAACATCAGGATCCCTATGAGTTGACGATACTCAGTAGGACGGGCCCAGCAACGCTGCTACTCAACTTCTTAAAGTTGAGTTCCATGGACTTACAGTCCATCATACCAGAAACTTCATAATGTATTTTCCTTGAGAAAGGAAAATCTCGCCAGGTCTCTGCTACACCTTCAGGCCTAGACATCAGTCCTAGGTCCTTCATCTCGAACTCAGCAGCGAGCTCCCTCTTGCACTGATGAATGAGAGGGTCAAAACCTGTCAGGAAGAGATCATCCACATACAACACCAGAATGAGAGGTTTTCCCTTGACAACCTTGAAGTAAGGGTTCGGATCAGCATTACTTCGAGTGAAGCCAAGCTTCATCAAGTAGCTATCTATCCTCTTGTACCAATCTCAGGGTGCTTGTTTCAGCCCATAAAGGGCTTTCTTCAACCTGCAGACATGGGTGTCTCGATCCTGGACTTCCAACCGCAAAGGTTGCTCCACATATATCTCTTTCTTTATCACACCATGCAGAAAAATGCGGTCTTCACATCATCTGATGAAGACTCCATCCTTGCGTAGCAGCAAGGGCTATAATAGATCGAATGGTGGTATCTCGAGCCACAGGTGCAAATATGTCATCATAGTCTATACCTTCCTCACAGGCAACGAATCTTGCCTTGAACTTTTCAGTACTTCCAACAGATCCATGCTTGATCTTGTAGAGCCATTTCGAGGTGACAACTGCTTTGTCCTATGGTCTTGGGACCACATCATTCTTCATAATGGACTCATACTTTTTGCGCATAACATCCTTCCAGACTTGATGCTTTACGACTTCCTCAAAGGATCCAAAGTCAGTTTGTACAATAGTACTCATGGCTGCTAGATACCCTTGGTATTTATATGGCTTCTTGGATTTCTTCCAGAATTTCCCCCTCTGAAGCCATATGTCTTTGAGCCATGAGGATCTTCTTTCGTTGAACAAAGTTATCCACTCAGGAGCATATACAGATATATCTCCCTCTTAATGTCGGCTTCTCTCTCGGGAGAAGACATCTATTTAAATGAGGGCATCCCAAACACCAACTTGAATAGGGACTTGATCTCCCACAGTCAAAGCCATCCAATCAGACTTTGCTGATCATGATTCAAGACTCCAACAACGTGGCTGAAAGTTGCAAAAAATTTCCGAGTTCACACTTCAAGTTGATACTGTCACAAGCTTACAGTTATTATGAATCTCGTAGACAAGGGTGTCTGTCTATGTCACTGTCACTGTCATAATGACAGTGACATAGACTCACAGATTTAGCTCCTCAAAATGGCCGTTACAGAGATACCTTCTGAACTTGCATCACAGTTTTCTTCATCATTAACAGTAGTGAAGGTTTCAAGCTTACAACAATTACCTGATGTTTTGTGGAGATCTGCTGTAGCTTCCTCAACCAACCCTCTAAGACTTCTTTACTGAGCTAAGGATCCAATCTGCCTTTTATTCTGCTCTTGAGGTGTTCATCTACAACATCTGTCATCTCATCCAGAACTGCTTTTATTTACAGATCTGCCCAAGACTGCAGATCTCATTTCTGCGATTTTTCTCCTAGATTTCTCAGATCTAGGAACCGATCATACAGATGTTAAAACACAGAATTTAGCCTTCTTCATGTCAGTCCATGCAAATCCAACACAGTAATAAAGGTATTCCTGCTCATCAATGTTCCAGCTTCAATCATTCAACAAGATAAAACTGGACAAAGCACTTTCTAGGGTCACTGTCACTAGGTTGAGTTCAGTTATATGCTGATTCACAACCATTGTTACTGGTCAGCTGTGCCAGTATTACTTTACTGCTCCTGAATGTAGAGATCTTAAAGACTTTGCCAAGTACATCAAAACAATTCCTTTGATTTCACTTGGAATCCTGTCTATGTCATGTGCACAGATCTGGGAATTATGTGATTTGTCTGCATCCAACTTTGGCTTGAATCTGTGGCTGCCTCAAATCACATAGTCAAAAAACTCATGTGATAACCACACGGCTTGCAGTTGTGGTATGGCTTGCGGCCTGCCACAACACTCATCCTACTGCCTTCAAACAAGATTCAACAAGTTTGCATTTGCAGAATTAGTGCAGCAAAGGACAAGTCCAGGAATACTTGGGACTATGTTACGCCATGCATCATCTCTTCGTGCTTAAGATAAGGGACAAAATTCGTAACTTCCCTCTCTTCCGCTATGGCATAGATTCTAAGAACCGAACATAATAACTATGAGACAGCGGCTCCAATTTGCAGCAAGAACACATTACCAAACAGGTCTTCCAGGCTTTCAGGCCTGTGGCATCCTCAACACCACGCTGCCCCTTTTTCAGCCTTAATCATTTCAGAGTAACCCAGAAACCGCCTCAAGTTGCTGGCTATGGCCTGCGGCCTAGCTCAGCAACTTGCTGTAGCCTTCAGAGAATATATGTTGCCAGTAGCCTTAAAAAAATATACGCTGCCTGTAGCCTTCAATCCTGGATCAATTTCAAATACTTTTGTGGGACAACTCTCCCTCTTTGTCAAAATTTTCATTAATGTGAATATTAGGCTCATAGTAACTGTTGCCGCTGGTGACCATTTCATGGTCCATGCCAATATCCTTTCTGGCTATTGCACGAAGCTTCAATTTCTGGCCATGTCGAAGTTCACAATAAGAGACGAGTCCCGTAATCAAATCATAATCCAAATGCAACCCAGATTCCACTTTGCTGCAAAGATCAATCAGTGCATCCTGCAACCACTTCCCTGATTCTGTAGACGCCATTTTCGACCAAAACTGGGCGGACCCAAATGCTCAAATCCACAGAACAATCGTGCTAGTTTAATTTAACTTGAATTGAACTATTAAAACTCCCAATTTGTGCATCTTAAGGCCGCCATTGAACCCTTTACAGATCTTTAGCAGCAGCGGCCCACTACGCGAAAAATCGGCAGTCTAGTCGAAGGGATCGCGACCGCTTCTATTCAATGTAGAATGAAATAGTTAAATGTACATCGCCGTCACAGGTGTCGCAGTCACGGGAGAATCGCATTTCATCACAAAGGAATTTGCACCCTTTTTTTTATTGCTCAGAACTGTTCACACATCTTGCTGTGATATGCCTGCGTATTTATTCTTTAGACATCTTGAGACAGTCCGCAAACTATACAAGCAGATCCGCACTTCGTTGTTCAGATGTCCTCAATTGCTTTCCGCATTATATGTTCACTGTATATCCTGTTGATTCTGCAAAGGATCCGACACGACGTTGTTCCGACCCTGCGTTCCCAAATTCCAATTAAAAAAAACTCCCGGAACAAGTAACGTATTATGATACAGTGACGGCCCCAAAATTGTGCAAAACAACGCTGTCTTCAGATAAGGTAAGGGCGAAACCCCCGTGACCTTGGAGAAATACCAATGGAGCTCACGGCTTGAAGCAAGCAACCCTCGAACATAAAAAAAACTTTGTGGTGAACGGAATTGAGCGCTTCAGGGCTCAATCACAGACAAAACGACTCCCTTTGAAAACGAAATAGCAATCGCAGGAAAGAACTGGAAAACGATATTTCGGGGACTGGAATGGCTTCGGTATTGATAAGAAGGTCCCGAAACCCTGGATGGCTCCCGAAGCAGAGGCGGCGAAAAGCGGCAAGAGAGACAACGCGCAGTAAATGTATGAGAGTATATCTTTTCTTTTTCGACTCTTTGCTTTTTACGGGCGGTATAACTTTTAGTCAAGCAAATTTATTGGCTCCAACGAGGCTTGTATTTTGCTGCAGCAGGATGCCTCTAGGCCGGAATATGCTGTCACCTACAGCTCCTTCCACGCAGTCTAGGGCACAGAAAAAATTCTGCTTCACCATGTCCTTTTCTAGAAGAAGCGTTGCACAAGATGATCAATAGATCGGGGATCAACACAAATGGGCATTGTCTTCCCCTTTAGCTCCGATACCATGTGAAATTCTGCCCATGTTCTATGCCATTTCAGATTAGGGCACAACACTGAAGAAGATAGAACATACTAATAGATCGATAGAAGACAAGCCAAGACAGAGATAAGAAATGGTGGCGTTACGGCGATCAGCAGGATGCTTCTACCAGCAAAGTCTCCAATAGGTCATTCAGCCAAGCGTGTCACACATAACCCCAGAACAACCCAAACAAAGAATACGCAGCTCCAACGCCATCAAGAGAGAGAGAATTCCTCCACACCAATGTGTCAAATGAACTCCAAGTCTCTCCAATATATAGGAATCTTTGGGGGTGTGTGACACGTCCTTTAAGACATTTAAGTCAATATTTTATTCCAGGCCGACCCAGCACATAAGTGGAATAAATTCAAAGTACATGTTCTGCTCATCCGATTGAGATGATCTTTAGATCAATCTTACACCTCTCCGAAAGAGGAATCTAATAAAAATATTGCGATCATCATCTGAGCAGCACAACCCGGAGTTTGGACCTAGTTGTCCAATTTTAACAGAGCCCTTAGTTGCTTGAGGTACCTTCCCTCACCTTTGTTTTTCCAAGCTCCCTTATTTGCTTGTTGCTTTATTTGATTTGTCTTGTTTAACAAGCTTCGTTGATTATCATGCAATAAATATATTATAATACCCTTATAATGGGCAATTTATCTCTTCATCTGGGTTAGGATGTTCTTTGAGAGTTCCTTTTACTTTGATGGGTGTGATATGCATGGATTGCAGTATTATAGGGAGATTTCATTCTTAGTTTCCTTTAGACAACTAGGGTTTTTCGACAAAATTTTCCTGTACTGTTCAAAAGAAATAATTATTCCATTATAAATACAAATTCTAGTAACAACCTTTCTTTTTCAGCAATAAACCAAACCATATAGTAAAAGGTTACAATTTTGATCATATTGAAATAGTCCAAATTCAACTGCCCACGAGAAACCAATCAATTTCAATACAATTGCAAACAATTCCAAACTAATGTTGGATTTAACAGACTAGATGACTATTCATTGACTTTTATCAACTGTCCCGAGTTATATTGTTTTGGTTCTAACCAAAGAAGACTGCCAATACTAGCTTTAGGATAAACCCTTTGTCCTGCTTCAGAGGCTATCCGCAAGGTGACTGTAGCTCAGAATTGGAGTGTGAGTGATCTTAGGAAGATGGCGTAATATTTGAGGAGTTATGCGAATTTGGGTCTGTTTAAAATCCGATATTGTGTTAGCTTCATGACCTTCGGCCTACTCCAGGTATCCACCCAGGCTTAGCGAGAGCTCAGACCTATTCCATTACTCCTATTCAACCTCGGGTGGCCATCGATTGGTAATAGTCGAACCTCATCTTATAGTTCAACCTCAACAATGTGATGATTTCGCTTCAAGAGGACTTAGACCTGCGTCCAATAATTACTCCTTCTGCCACAGGGTGATTTGCAAGGCATTAGACCCTAGGAAAGTTCCAAGAGTATTTCGTTGTCTCAGGAATCACGATTTGCCCATAAACTTAGTATCGCAAATTTTGTCTTGTTTGGGTTTAGGGAATTTGCGGCTATCTCAGGGATTTTGACCTACTAGCCTCAGAACTGTTGCCACAAGAGTTTTTGGCCTGCTTGGAGGAACCGCCTAGCTTCAAAATTTCCCACCATACACTTCGTTGCTTCTTGGATAATTAAGTCCCTGTGGCTAGAACAAAGAAACAAATAGAAAATGTAAAGAAGAGTGACTAGGTAGTGTGGGATCACCTCCACGAAAACTAGTCGAAGGAGAAAATGGGGTCTTAAAACCCTTAGAGCCTTAGGCTCAACACAAAGTTGTTCCAAATGAATCCAATCCTCTTGTATTTATATATTTCCTTGAGGGTATTTTCTCCTAAATTAATTGAGTGATGTTCATACGAAGCCCCAAATTTGGGCTTTTTTGCCCCAGCTGCCCCAAAACTTTCCCAAACATTGGGAATTTGGGGTTTTCCCCTTTATCGAAGACTATATCCTACAAGGATTGATAGACTACTTCGTCCCTTGGGCCAATTAGTCCCTCAGGGACATTACAGTCCCCCTTCCCGACATTGCTTGTGCTCAAGCAATGGCAAGTTTCGTTGCTGCTTCTCCAATCCCTTCCTTTGAGTTTCACTCTGTCCAAGCTCACAAATATTTTCTTTCATCTCCCTTATCTCTTGCAACTGGCACCTTGAATATGCTGCAACATTGAACAAAAAATTAAGTAAACTTTTTGTATCACCCATTGATCGTAGTTGATTCCAATGGCCACGTCCATTAAAAGCACACTCATGTCCCTTTACTTTAGGTAGTTGTGATGCCATGGCAAGTGTGCTAGAGGAAGTGTTCAACATAGTTTCCAGCGACCCAATCCTTGAATTCCTTGCACTTGGAGATATCGAAGGAGTACCATTACTTGTTTCACTGGCTCCTTTGCCATTGCAACCCCTGCTTCAGTTTACTTTTCATATTCAAAACGAACTTCACGCATACGAATGACTACTTATAGTTCCTGCTCAAGAAACTGTTGCAAAGCTCTCTCGTTTCTCTGAACAAATCCATTGCCACTGACACTCCTAGCATCACGAGATGGAGCTTTTCGAGCTTCCAATAGCTCCTTCAACCTCTTAGTAGCCATGACAACCTCTTCAGTTTTCTGTTGAAGAACCATCTCCTGACGTTGATTTAAAGCTTGAAGTTTAAGCATTTCACACTCATTTCTCCTTCCCTCATTCTTAAGCTGAAGAAGCTCCTTCTCATGAGAAGCTTTCCAATGACGAGACTGCTCTGACTCTCGCTCCATCTTATATAGCAGTTGTACTTTATATGTCTTAATTCTCTGTATTTCTTCTTGAAGGTGTTTTGCTTTTTCATCACCTCTAACATCAATAGCCTTCAAGTCTGCAATGTCTGTAAAAGCTTCATGAAATGACACCAACATATTATTATTAATATCAAGATGATCAACAAAAGCACTAGATTTAGCAGCCCTGGTAGTTTGAGAATTCATTGCAGCTTGTAACCGTGGCACTTCATTTTTCGACTCTTGTATTTTTGACAAGTAACCTTTGATCAAGCCCACAGCTTAGGAATCATCATCATCATCATCAATCTCTTTCCATATCTTTCTATTACGTGATTGCTCCAGTTTTAGACAGAATATGTCTTTCAGGATTTGTGCATCCATCACACGTTCTTCTAAAAGTTGGGAGCTTGCATGACCCTCTCGGAGCTCATGTCGTAGCTTTGCATTGATTGTTACAGAGCGATAGATTTTGTGCTTTAGAACTTGCACCTTATCAGATGAGACATCTCCAACACGATAACAAAGAAACTCAGCTTGCAAATACTCTAACTGATTCCTTATTCTTTGCATCTCAACAACTGCTGTGTCATGATTTATAATGGCCTTGTTCTAAATGTTGCAAACTCGATTTGCATACTTCAGAGTATTGAGTGTTTCTTCAACATTTGTGTCAGCATGGTTGACATAGACAATCATCAAAGTTCTGCTGTTTCCTCCAAGAGAATCCTGCAAGAGGCAAGTCAGTTTACTATCTCTGTAGGGAACATGATCACCTTCTTTGCGCTTCTTCTCATCTCCCAATGCACATGACATTTTCAAGTGCCAATAAACCCTTGTTAATGTGAACACCTTTTTTGAAGTGGAAATCATTTGCACTTGTCCTCCTGGCTCATTCAGAACCTGCAAGACCCATTAAGTGAAGCTTTGCACACACAAAATTTCCACATCGATCTTTTGCAGTACCTAGATTACCACTCAATGCCACATCCCATTTCCGCTTATTCACCATGTTGGTTGTAAAGGTAGCATGGGAACAACTGGATTGATTATTCATGCTAGTTCTTCTAGTAGCTCGAGACAATGACCCTTTGAGCTAAAACAGAAGCGATTTCTTCTTGAGTGGTGACATAATCTCTGTTACACTTGTAAGAGTTATTCCACCATTAGCCGTTGCCTGAATTTGTATGGGTGCCTTTACATGGACAGTTAGCTTTCCACCAACAAGACCGTCTAGCTTCGCTGCAGCTGAAGGATTTGGGTCAAGTAGATCACGCACTTCTTCATCTTTATTGGTAATATAGTTACCTTCAACACTGCTACCCCTAACTATGGTTTCCTCTTTATGATCTTTCTCCTCCTGAGATGTTGCAACCCCTCTGCCCCATCCTTCAAATTTTGAGGAGCCTTTGTCTTTTGCTCTTTCAGTAACTATTTTGTACGTTGTGCCATTATTTCCCTCATTATTGCATGCTTAAGAGTTTTATATGGGGCATTAATTGACCCTGCTGGTGATGATGTTATAAGTGCTTGTGCCATTGAGCTATAAGTGATGTTTCTTTACTTGAACAACTCTTGTATTAAGGGGCAGACAAGATTTCAATGACGAGATTCCCTTTCATGACCAATAGGCATTGGAGGCGTGGGCAGGAAATTGCCACACGGATTTGCTGCAGGTTGTGTATTTTCCATAATGTTCTGTTGAGTGGGTTTCCTAAAAGTGCTCTGCTCAACAGCTGGCGTTGACATGCTATCATAACCATCAGATGTAAGGGATTGATCTCTTGTGTCCCCCTTTGGATGATTTAGCCGATCAAAATTGTAAGGTGAAGGCTTTGAGTTTTCCGCAGGTTCTAGGGGTTGAGGTTTTTTCTTCCTTTTAGGAGGATATAGCCATGTCCAATCATTTGGCATGCTTTTGCCCTTGCTTCAGTTTGTCTTATACCTTGTTTTTCGAGCTTCGGGCTTACCATTAGTATCATTTGATCTGCCTTTCTTGTAGCTAGCCCTGATCCTTCAATTCAGGTGCTTGATCAGTCTTGGGGTTCACGTGTGTTTGACCCTTGCAATCTTTTGCAATCTATGATCTGTGCAAACTGATCATCTCGCTAGTTTGCTCGAGGGCATTGAATTGAACAAGAACGTGGTGATTGCTTCTTGCATTAAATCCAAGTGGGGCAAGAATCTGAAACATCTGTTAGTTTTTGTAGCATCAGATGGTGTTCTAGTCTCAAAACTTTGTGGAGAGACTAAAACAGAAGAGTTCTCCAAAACCCAAAAATCGTTTCTAGAAATTTCAGATAGAGATGGCTCAATTAAATTAATTGACCATAATTAAAAATTTCCTAAGTCTAACTTAGGAAAATTGGTTAATTAATAGTAATTAGTTGAGAAAGGTGAGAATTCTCTAGTAACTCACACGGATCGATTTGGAGATGATCTCAGCCATTGATTAAGTTTTAATCCTGGCTGTTGGAATCCCAACTGGAGATTACAAGAGGAGGTTGATAGCTAGATGGAGGACACACCAGTGCAGATACTCAATTGCCTAGGTAGTTCGAATTCCCAGTAGCAGGAGTGATTCAACAATGGAGATCGAGCCAGTGGGTGAGTAGCAGGTGGCAGAGGGGCAACATAGTAGATTTCCAGAGGAGGTTCTAGTTCTTGAGAGTCGAAAAGAGGAGGCTGAAATTATTCTCTAGGAAGCAGTGGAGGGACTGCGCAGTTGATTTAGTAGAGCAATTCGATTTGGTTGAAGGGAAGGTCATTTTCAGCTCTAGAGGATGGAAAGATTTTCCAGAGTGTCGAAGAGACACTTTCCCAGTCAAAAGCAGGAAGGACAACTTGATTGGCAACAATTCCGGGCTGAGCGTGAGAGGGTTTGTGCAGAGGTGACGCATGGCCTGTGCAGAGGGTTTGGGTGACTAGCTTTTTAGAGGCAGTCAAGTGTTGGGATTACTTGGAGAGAGTAAATCCCTTAGTATATTTTTGCTAGTATTTCTCTAAGATAAAATTGCTAGTTTGGTGACATTTTATTGTACTCAGAAATTCTGTTGCTGCATAATAATAAAAACCCTCATTGCTGCATTGGTTTTCCCACATTGGGTTTTTCTGCGGACATTTGTCCACAAATAAAGGTGTCACAATTTTTGATTGTGTACTAGCATTTCTCAGTTTCTAGCATTTTTTATTTCTGCAACGTTTATATTTAGTTGCGAAGAAATTGTAGTGTGTTGATATTAATTAGAAAATTAATAAATTGTATAATCAGTTAGGAGAATTAATTCCAGTTGTTGCATTTGAAGGAATTTTCACATGGTATTAGAGCATATTTGGCGGACGGGAGGCTCAGAGGCGGAGAGAGAATTTCGCTGTTCAAAGGGAGCAGCAGGACGAAATTTTCTGGGGCTGTGCAGTGCCTAGCCAGGCAGTGCAAATTGTTGGACAAGGGGTCGATTTTGCAGTTGCAGAGTGTTGGAAAATTCTCTTTTTTCTAGGGAAGCGATTCCAACGAGCAGGGGGAGCAACAACTCAGTATTTTCATTGAGCAAATTTCATGTCTGGGCGCAAAAGGGTTTTGTAGCAATTTGCTAGAGTAGAATCAGCACTGGGTGGAAGAGAAAGTGCACGCATAGATGGAATTTCTCTCAGAGGGTTTCTAGTTTAGAAATCCAATATTTCCAATTGCAATTGGTAGTAGTAGCATGCAGTTGTTCTCACTCTAGAAGGGGTTGTGAATAGCAGAGCTAGCAGCCGAGCAAGTGAAAGAGGGAGATTTCCATCCCAATTCGAGTTTTTGCAGAGATGGCCTTAGTCGGGCTTAGAGATCAGGACAGGTTGGAGGGAGCTTCCAACTATATCATTCAGAAGGTCAGGATGACCTTCTTGCTAGATGAGCAAGGCCTGAAAACCTATGCAAATAACGTTGTGGCACCACCTACTGATGCAAATCAATAGAAAGAATACAGGAAAGAAATGACCAAGGCGACGCAGATGATCTTGGATGGAGTTTAGGACCATATAGTCTCACATGTATTTGGCATGAACACTACCAAAGAGATGTGGGATGCTCTCTTAGGGCTATGTTTGGAATCCTTCTGAGCAACAGAAGATGTTCCTGAAGGAAAAGTTGAGGAACACCAGGATGCAGAAGGGTGAAGGCATTGATCCTTTTCTTCCCAGAATTCAGGATATTCGAGATGAGCTTGCAACTATAGGGGAAGCACCTCAAGATATAGGGCTAGTGCGTTTGGCCCTGAACATCATCTTTGAAGAATGTGAAATCTTCGTCCAAGGCATTTTGGGACAAGATACATTACCAGGGTGGGACATGATGTGGTCAGACTTGCAACAGGACGAGAGGAGGCAAACCTTAGTAAAGGTATCCATTTGCGGTAGCAACAACAAGGGATTGAAGGAGGAAGACAATTTGGCCCTTGCATAAGAGGAAAGCAAAAGGTACTAGTCAGGGACAAGGCTCGCAGGGAGAGAAGAAGAAGAAAAAGGATCTATCTAAGATCAAGTGCTTCAGGTTTGACGAGTTTGGCCACTACAGTACTCAGTGTCCTCAAAGGAAGAAGGACAAGCAGGATCAGGCAGTAGCATCTGTAGAGATAGACAAGTTGTCCTCTAGATTGGAGGAAGATTTTGCCATGTTTGCGGGAGTGAGGTAGGACGATATGGATCTTTAGTCCTAGAGTAGTGCATAGATTTGGGCAGGGTCCAGTGAGGTGAGCATCGAATGGTGTTTCCTCATGGATCATTACCTTGTTACAGGGGCCCACTGTATTTAGTAGCAGGAGGATCAGTGTAAGTTGATGCAGTTAGATTCGAAAGTGACAGTTGCAGACTAGTTGCAGTAAGATGCCGAGGAGCACAGAGCAGTGTCGACAGCAGTGCAGGAGGCACAATGTAGAGTTAGCAACAACGCAGATTTTTTAATGGATAGTGTAGAGGCTAGTAGCAATCAGAGACTCAAGAGACAACTGCAGCACATAGGCACAATTGGTTCAATATTTTAGATGCTTCTTAGTTGCAGTAGCAACAACAACAATTGAGAGGGAGCTTTAGTTGAGTTGCAGTGCAGATGCAAAGTTGGAAACAGTACAAGATGTGTATAATGCAGTGTCAGTAGCAACACAGATGCAACAATTTGGTTCAACTATAGTCAGTAGCAGATGAATCAGAGTTAGCGCAGTAGTTGGTGGACAGTGGCAGGCAATCACAGTTGTCAGACATCAACAACGTGGTTGGAGGATGTTGCAGAGACAGGGTGTTGTGATGGTTGTGCAGCACTAGTTGGAGAGAACACCTTCCTTGCTAAGAGGGAGTTTTAGTTTTTGTAGCATCTAATGGTGTTCTAGTCTCGAAACTTTGTGGAGAGGGTAAAACATAAGAGTTCTATCGACTTGGAGATGATCTCATCCATCGATTCAATTTTAATCTTGGCTGTTGGAGACCCAATTGGAGATTATAAGAAGAGGTTGATGGGTAGATGGAAGACACACCAGTGCAAATACTCAGTTGCCTAGGAAATTCGAATTCCCAATAGTAGGAGTGATTTAGCAGTGGAGATCGAGCCAATGGGTGAGTAGCAAGTGGCAGAGGGGCAACATAGCAGGTTTCTGGAGGAGTTTCCAGTTCCGGAGAGTCAGAAAGAGGAGGCCGAAACTATTCTCCAGGAAGTAGTGCAGGGACTATGCAGTTGCTTCAGCAGTGCAGTTCCATTTCGCTGAAGGGAAGGTCATTTTCAGTTCCAGAGGCCAGGAATATTTTCCAGAGTGTCGGAGAGACATTTTCCCAGTCAGCAGTGAGTAGGACAGCTTGATTGGCAGCAGTTTTGGGCTGAGCGTGAGAGGGTATGCAGGGATTGCGCAAAGGGTTTGGACGACTAGTTTTCAGAGGCAGTTAGGTGCTGGGATTGCTTGGAGAGGGTAAAATCCCTCATTATATTTTTGCCAATATTTCTCTCGGATATAATTGCTAGTTTGGCGACATTTTATTGTACTCAGAAATTTTGTTGCTGCATAATAATAAAAACCCTCAGTGCTTCACTGGTTTTCCCACATTGGGTTTTTCCGGGACATTTGTCCAAAAATAACGATGTCATAATTTTTGTGTGTGTGCTAGCATTTCTCAGTTTCCAACATTTTCATTTCCGCAATGTTTATTTTTATTTGTGAAGAAATTGTAGTGTGATTAATTCGATTTTAATTAGAAAATTAATAAACTGTATAATCAGTTAGGAGAATTAATTCCGGTTGCTATATTTCAAGGAATTTTCACAACATCACCTACTGGTGTTGCTGACACAATTTTTCCCAAAATTGTCTGTTCTCCATTGAATCTTACTTGAAAATCGTGGGTTCGTGACATCAACCCAATCGCTCACAGGTTGGTAGGGTGAGTCAACTCTGATACCACTGTAGTATTCTAGGGATATTTAGTTCTAAGTTTCCTTTAGATAACTAGGTTTTTTCAATAAACTTCTCCTTTACTGTTCAAAAGAAATAATTCTTCCAGCATAAATGCAAACTCTAGTAACAACCTTGCTTTTTCAACAATACACCAAACCATACAATACAAGGTTACAATTTTGATCATCCAATAATTCAACAATATTAAAATAGTCCAAATTCAACTGTCTAGGATAAACCAATCAGTTCCAATACAATTGCAAACAATTCCAAACTAATTCTAGATTCAAAAGACTAGATGACTCACTGACTTCTATCAACTGTCCTGAGTTATATTATTTTGGTTCTAACCAGAGAAGACCGCCAATACTAACTTCAGGATAAACCCTTTGTCCCGCTTCAGTGGCTATCCACAAGGTGACTGTAACTCAAAATTGGAGTGCGAGAGATCTTAGGAAGATGGCGTAATATTTGAGGAGTTAGGCGAAATCGGGTCAATTCAAAATCTGATACTGTGTTAGTTTCAGGTTCTTTGGCCTACTCCAGGTACCCCCCCAGGCTTAGTGAGAGTTCAGACCTGTTCCTTTATCACTATTCAACCTCGGGTGGCCACTGAATGGTAATAGTTGAACTCCGTCTTGTTGAGATTCAACAAGATGATGAGCTTAGTGAAAAGAGTTGCCTTCACTAAGTGGGCCCGCAGGCTATTTTTGGCTTAAAGTCTATTTTTAGACTATGTCTATTTTTAGACATGCCGATCATATTCTATGAGTTGCAGGATGCTATTTGTGGATGGTTGGTCAAGTTGGAAAAATAGATGGACTTCTATTTTTAGACATATTGGGCGGAATCTATTTTTAGATTGCCAGTCTAAAAATAGATATGTCGAACATTATTAGCTCTTAATAATATTTGGACTCTAAACATTATCTTATTCTCTTGGAGCACTTCAGTTAAGTGCACAGATGTGGCACAGTAGCTGACAGAAGGAATTACGCTATTCCTGAGGGTTTACTAGAGCTAATGCATGAGGACTTCAGTTAGAACTCATGTGACAGAGTTTGGTGGAGTTATAGAAGTAGTTGGTGGAGTTGTATTTAGTTTAACTCAGTTAGACTCAGTTGAGCTAGTTGTATCTAGTCTAACTGATTTATACACTAGTGAGAGTGGTGTGAATTAATTAGTTAATTAATTCACTAAATAATAACTCATTAATCAACTGAAGAATACATCAGTTAACTATAGTGCATGGACAGTTTCAGTGGAGACCAGTGGAGAGGTAGGTGAAAGAGCAAGTGTGACTATTAGTTGTGACTATAGTGATGCATTGATTGCATCCAACACTTAGTGGAGATGCCAATGAGGATTGCGTGAGCAAGGCTGGCTGAATTCGAGTTCATTCAGAGCCATTCTTCAGCAGGGATTGCGCAGTAGAGGCAGGTTAGCAGGTGGCAGAGATCGGTGCATGGATTTGCAAGATCGGGCCTGATTAGTGTGTAGCGATTGTATTGTATTGAGAGTTTGATATGATCAGCTTTGTATGAGGATTGTTACATGATCTCTATGACATATATTATATACAGATAGTTGGGGTTTTTAGCTTCAGACTTTCTCGTTAAACAGCTGTGTTAATGTGTGTGAATTTTTATGGTTTCATGTGTGCATTGCAATTGATTAAATTTCTGCATGTGATGATCAATAGTGGAATAGATTCTGTATTATGGATGAAGTCAAATAGTGTGTGATCAGGAGAATCTTGGATATATAACGCATAAGTTATATAATTTCTACATGGTATCGGAGCGATATTGATCAGAGCAGATTGCAATTATTGAAGCGGTTGAGTTTTGTGCTGGTGGAATTCGAATTTGCTGCTGTGTTTTCTTGGTGTCGAAGTTGAGCATTCATTGAAATGTCTTTCAACGGATTGCGATTTGAGTATGCCCTTGATGGCAAGCTCGAATTATATTGCATGGAAGGACAGGATGGAGGCGGTGCTGGATGATAATGGGTTGAAGGAGTTCATAGATGCAGAAATTCCAAAACTTGCTTCTAGCGATGCAGCCGCACTTGACGCATGGCAAAAGAAGACAGCAAAATGTCGAAGGATTTCGTTGGAAGGTGTGAAGGATCACATAGTGTCCAGCCTTCATGGTAAAGCTAGTCCATTCTTGATGTGGAAAGCTTTGACAGACTTGTTCCAAAGCAGAAGTGACTAGAGGAAGTTGGCGCTTAAAGATAAGCTCAGAAAAATAAAAATGGAGAAAGGTGACAGTATACCCAAGTACCTCACGAAGTTCGTCCACTTCAGGGATGAGCTGGGAAGTGTGGGGGTTACTGTAGATGAAGAGGACTTGGTGAGCTTGGCTCTCCTTGGGCTTCTGAAGAGTTGGCATAGCTACGAGGACTTTGTCAATGGTCAGGAGAAACTGTCGGGATGGGAGCGACTTTGGTCGGATCTTGTGCGGGGAGGGAGATAAGGTGGGGTACCAGGGATGGATCTTCATCGAAGAATGAAGATGAAGAAAATTGCGCTTTGGCTGCCAAAGCAAGGAAAGGGAAGGGAAAGAAAAATCCTTCTCAATCCGGTGCGAAAGGCAAGAAGCAGGACTTGTCCAAGGTATAGTGCTTTCACTGTCACCAACACGGACATTACACCACTAATTGTCCACAGAAGAAGAAAAATAAGCAGGCTGCTGGATCTGCAACTGGAGAGGCCTTAGCCTCACAGTTTGAGTTGGATTTTTTGCTGATCGCATGCTTGGTTTCAAGTGTGATGGGATCAGTGTGGTTTCTTGACAGTGGTGCGTCTTTCCATATGATCGGAGACAAAGATTTGTCAAGTGATCTGGATGAGAAGGATCTTGGAGTGCACATCGAGATGGGCGATGATGGTAGATACAGTGCGACTGGTATCGGGACCATTTCCTTTGAGAGGGAGTTTGGTAAACCTTTCATATTGAAGGATGTCATGCATGTTCCAGGATTGAAGAAGAATTTGATCTCTGTGGCGATGTTGGAAGACAAAGGCTATGATGTTGTTTTTAGCGAGGGAAAGGCTTTCTTGCGCAGTAAAACAACTGGTGAAACTCGGAGGATAGGGGTTCGAGTTAAGAACCTTTATCAATTGCAGGTAGATGGCTGCGCAACAATGGCAGGCAAAACAGAAGGAGTGGTGAGCCGGGATGAGGGCGAATTGTGGCACAGGAGATTGGGCCATCTTCACCATGGCGCTTTGAAAATTTTGCAGCAGATTTCTACTGGTCTTCCCAAGGGTACACTTGCATAGTCAGATCAGTGCAAGGGATGTACTTTGGGAAAATTTGTGAAGACCACTTTTCATGAGAAGGATAGTCGCGCCACGACGATCCTTGAGAGAATTCACACAGACGTGTGTGGATCTTTCTCTGTAGCTTCGACAGCAAAGCCCAGGTATTATGTGATATTTGTTGATGACTTTTCTCGTAAGTGCTGGATCTTTTTCATGCAGAAGAAGAGCGAGACATACTCAAAGTTCTGTGAGTTCAAGGTGCTGGTTGAGAAAGAGTCGGGGAAGTAGGTGAAAGCTCTTAGGAGCGATAATGGTGGTGAATACATCTCTGGCGAATTCAAAGACTTTTGCAGCGCAGAAGGAATTCGAAGAGAGCTCATAGCGCCTCATAACCCACAGCAGAATGGGGTCGCGGAGAGAAAGAACAGAATGATCGTGGGTGCTGCATGGGCGATGCTACATGATTAGGGCCTTCCCATACACTTGTGGGCTGAAGCATGCAACACTGCAGTTTATGTGCAAAACCGTTGTCCTCATAAAGTTCTTGGCATGAGTACACCCGAAGAGGCGTTTTCTAGTAAGAAGCCTGATATTTATCATTTGAAGATTTTTGGCTCACTTGTTTACATTCATGTAATGAAGGATGCCAGGAAGAAGCTGGAGCCGACCGCAGAGGTTGGGATATTTGTGGGGTACACAGAAACACCCCACAATTATCATGTGTATTTGCCAGACAGTCGGATGATTGTTGTGTGATGGCATATCAAATTTCATGAGGAGAAAGCCACGAAGTTGTCGCTTGAGAGGGAGCTACACTTGCATGCAGATGAGGAGCTACTAGTTCCTAAAGATGAGCCTTTGGATGTGGATCAGCCACAAGAGGAGGTTCATGGAGTGGAAGAAACCACTCATGCACACAACATCGAGGCTGGCGCACTAAGCGTAAGCCGAGCTTAGTACCTTGATGCAAAGACAGAGTGTAGGGAGCACCTCCACATCGGGGCCACACAGAGACAAATACCCGACCGACGATCGGATACATGGCTCGGGCGAGCATGGCCGGTGATTTAATGTGGCTTTCGAGGAATGGGAGGATCCCGATAAGATGCCATGGTGGAAGAGTATGATTCGATTGTCGAAACAAGGCATGGGAGATTGTCCCAAGGCCGAAAGGGAAATAAGTGGTAGGTTCGAGATGGATCTACAAAGTGGAGTAAGAAGCTGACGGGAGCGTCGAGAAGTACAAGGAAAAATTTGTTGCCCGGGGCTTCTCACAGATTGAGGGGATTGACTATGAGGAAACCTTTGCACCCGTCGCAAGGTATTCTTCCATACGGATCATCCTTTCTCTCTCAGCGCAGATGGGTTAGCACATTCATCAGATGGATGTGAAGACTGCATTCCTCAACGGAGTCATTAAGGAGGAGGTGTACATTGAGAAGCCTGAAGGATTCGAAATCTTCAGCAGCGAGTCGCATGTGTGCGGGCTCAACAGAGCGATGTATGGGCTGAAACAAGCACCTCGTGCTTAGTACACACGGATAGACAAATATCTCGTACTTGGTTTCGTTTTAAGAGTGAGGCGGATCCTAACCTGTACCAGATTGTGGTGGAGGGGAAGCTGCTGATCATTGTACCGTATGTAGATGATCTGATACCACAGGTGATGAACTCAAGGATACACTCATGCAAGGCAGATCTTGCAAAGGAGTTTGAGATGAAGGACTTGGGCCTCCTTCATTATTTCCTGGGATTGGAAATTTGGCAGCAGAAGGTTGGACTGTTTGTGTATCAAGGCAAGTATGCCCAGGAGATACTGGAGAAGTTCAACATGCAAGGCTGCAAGCCTATCGACACTCCTCTTCCTGGTGGTGGAGGAAAGAGGATGCTACATTGGCAGAGGTAGTGGATGCCACTGTTTATCGACAGTTGGTTGGTTCGCTCATGTATCTAGTCAATACACGACCGAACATATGCTATGATGTTAACTAGCTTTCACAAGCTATGGTTAAGCCTACCAAGCTCTTTTGGAAGGTAGGCAAGCATGTTCTGAGATATCTCAGGGGCACATCGGGACATGGATTGTGGTATAGACAGTCGGATGAGTTGAAGCTGCATGGCTTCACGGATGCAGATTGGGCAGGGAGCCCAACGGATAGAAAGAGCACATCTGGAGGGATATTCAATATTGGGTCTACAACAGTTTCTTGGTACAGCAGGAAACAGAGATCCATGGAACTCAGTTCAGCGAAGGCCGAGTACATGGCAGCAAGTTTGGCTGCATGCGAGGCTATATGGATGAGGAAGATCCTTTGCCCAAATATGCCTGTCACTATGATCCCACCAGAGGGCTTCAAAAATCGGAGTTGTGCCTCAACTCGTTAATCCAATAGCTCGCAGGACTGGCCATTGACATCCTGGGTACCACTGGCACGTAGATTGTGTGCGCTAAGATCATGTTATCTTACATTCCTACTTGAGGATCAGATGTATATCTCGGTGGTAAATACTAGGAGCAAGGTGTCTGTTGCTGAGAGAATGTTGATCGGGGAAAGGGAGGGAACTTTATCTTAGTTAGGAGGGATGTTGAGAATCAAATAAGATGATGAGCTCAGTGAAAAGAGTCGGCCACTAAGTGGGCCCATAGGCTATTTTTACAAAGTCTATTTTTGACACATCGTGAGTCTGAGAGGCCATATAGTTTATTTGTGATTTGTTGTCGAAGTTAAAAATAGATGGATTTATATTTTTAGACATATTGGGCGGAATCTATTTTTAGATTTCCAGTCTAAAAATAGATATGTCGAATATTATTAGCTCCTAATAATATTTGGACTCTAAACATTATCTTATTCTCTTGGAGCACTTCAGTTAAGTGCACAGATGTGGCACAACAGCTGACAGAAGGAATTACACTATTCCTGAGGGTTTACTGGAGCTAATGCATGAGGACTTCAGTTAGAACTCATGTGACAAAGTTTGGTGGAGTTATAGAAGTAGTTGGTGGAGTTGTATTCAGTTTAACTCAGTTAGACTCAGTTGAGCTAGTTGTATCTAGTCTAACTGAATGATACACTAGTGAGAGTGGTGTGAATTAATTAGTTAATTAATTCACTAAATAATTACTCATTAATCAACTAGAGAATACATCAGTTAACTACATTGCATGGACAGTTTCGGTGGAGACCAGTGGAGAGGTAGGTGAAAGAGCAAGTGTGACTATCAGTTGTGACTATAGTGATGCGTTGATTGCATCCAACACTCGGTGGAGATGCCAATGAAGATTACGTGAGCGCAAGGCTGGCTGAATTCGAGTTCATTCAGAGCTATTCTTCAGCAGGGATTGCGCAGTAGAGGTAGGCTAGTAGGTGGCAGAGATCGGTGCATGGATTTGCAAGATCGGTTTGATTAGTGTGTAGCGATTGTATTGTATTGAGAGCTTGATATGATGAGCTTTGTATGAGGATTGTTACATGATCTCTATGACATATATTATACACAGATAGTTGGGGTTTTTAGCTTCAGGCTTTCCCGTTAAACAACTGTGTTAATGTGTGTGAATTTTTATGGTTTCATGTGTGCATTGCAATTGATTTAATTTCCGCATGTGATGATCAATAGTGGAATAGATTCTGTATTGTGCATGAAGTCAAATAGTGTGTGATCAGGAGAATCTTGGATATATAACACATAAGTTATATAATTTCTACACGTATTACAGTTCAGCCTTAAAAAGGTGATGATTTAGCTTCAAGAGGACCTCGCCCTGCTTCCAATAATTACTCCTGCCACACGGTGATTTGCAAGGGATTAGACCCTTGGAATGTTCGACCTTGTTCCAAGAGTATTTCGCTGTCTCGGGAATCACGATCTGCCCATAAACATAGTATCAGAAATTCTGTCTAGTTTGGGTCAGGGAATCTGTGGTTGTCTCTGAGATTTCGGCCTACTGGCCTCAGAACTACTGTCATAGGAGTTTTTGGCCTGACTCAAGGAACCATCTAGCTTCATAATTTCCCACCATACACTTCGTTGCTCCTTGGATGATTAAATCCCTGTGGACAGAACAGAGAAACAAATAGAAAAGGTAAAGAAGAGTGACTTGGTAGGGTGGGATCACCTCCACTGAAACTAGTCCAAAGAGAAAATGGGATCTTAAAACCCTCAAAGCCTTAGGCTCAAAGAGAAATAAAGATAAATGATCCAATCCAATGATGATCCAAATGAATCCAACCTTGTATTTATAGATTTCCTTGAGGGTATTTTCTCCTAAATTAATTGAGTGGAGTTCAAACCAAGCACCAACTTTGGGCTTTTTTGCCCCAAAGTTGGTTGTGATTATTCAAGTTCAGTTTGCAGTATTGACTCGTGCATGAGAGAAGGCCTCATGGCACCATTTGTTGATTTTCAACATTTTATTTGGGATTTTGTTTTGCATGCATTTACCTTATTAGGGTAAGCACTGCAGTAATAGATGAGTTGAATATAAAGGCTGTTCTTAGGCTAGTTTTATTGGTCAAATGTGTGTTGGCTGTGACATACATCCAATCCTTGCTGCATCAGTACACAGTAGGTTTTACTTGGAAGAACCTTTCATTGTGTCAAGTTTCAACATAAATATAAGGTAATGCATGTGTTTGTAACTTTATACAATCAACCCATGAGTCAAACCTTGAATCATGAAATCATTCAAGTTGCTCAAACTATTGCATTTAGTGACGATACATACATATCTATCTTGATGATTGGATGAATTGGTGTGCATTTTGAAAAAATATGCTTTGCATGACATCGTCAGTATAATCTGCCCGGCCACCAAATGGATTTGTCATCAAAATTTTTCCAGCCTTGTATGTCTCACTTACCTGAAATATTTTGCAGCTTACATATAATTCAGATACTTGATATTTGTTTTTCTTATTATGTGTGTGAAAGAAAAGCAGGCTAACTATATTTGAATGCAGGAAACATGTTGTGGTATTCTATGGCGGGAGCTAGATCAATTTGGAGATGATGTTTTGCTGGTAAGGTTAGAATTTAGATTGGTATATGTGAATCTTACTATACTTGGTTATTTAGGTTTTTATTGGCATTTCCAGGTTTCACAATAGTCTTATTTATCACTATGACCAAGATAAAGCATATATGAAATGAATAAATGGAAAACATCGTGTTTCAGTTAAGATTCTAATTTAGTGTTATTGTAACCTTGGAAGCTAACAAAGACAATCTAATGATTGAATTTCACTGTGTTCAAGCCTATGAGTGCTGTTTCAGTTTTTTATTATTTGCTTGAAATAAATCTGCTAGGTAAATTTATCAGTAATTGTCCAAATAAGATAGTAGATTAACAATGAAGATGCAGATGTTTTAAATAGCTTTGATTATTACCTTCCATAATTTGTTTATAAGCAAAATGGTGCTTCCTGTTGCCTTGCACAAGGCTTGACCCTCCAACCTACTAAATTGCCACAGAAGCTTTGAGCTAATCAGACGTCGCTAAAATCTGTGACTGCTATTTTATCTCTTTTTATAGGATTTTAATGTAAGATTTAACAACAGATAATGTTATAAACTTCCCTCCCACTTCAGATGAATTTGAGCAGCGAATTATTGAACAGCTGTAAGAAATACACCAGCAAAATTCAATAGTCACTTTCTGTATATTTTGTCTCCAAATGTTTGTAAAACTGCTAAATAAACTTAATTGGCAAATTATTGAAGACCTATAAATAATATTTTAGACAGTATTGTGTCATTTCCTGTAGATTTTTGTCTTTAAAATGTTTTCAAACCTGGAATCTAATTGAAACTGATCAGCAAAAGAATATTTCAATTTTTTTGTCATTTCCTTTATACCTTTTTGTCTCCAAAGTGTTTTTAAACCTAAACTCTAACAGTTTTGAGATTCCGCGCCATTGGCATATCAGAGGTCTTCATAACTGCTATCATGAGACTCAATGAGTCAATGCTGGGGCATCTCAAGATGGCCCATGGTCTTTCAGACTTCATTCAGAATGCCATTGGGGGGAAGCAAAGGTGTCCCCTCTCTCCGACTCTCTTTGGGATTTATATTGATGAGCTTGAGTCTTTCTTGCATGAGTACATACAGGAGGGTGATGGCTGCAAACTGCACCATATTTTGATCTCCTTGCTACTCTTTGCTGTTGACTTGGTCTTGTTGGCCTTTACTCCTGAGGGATTACAGTGACAAATTGATGCGTTGGCCAATTTTTGTGATATTCGACTGCTGAAAGTCAACTTGGGTAAAACCAAGGTTCTGATCTTCAATACCTTGAAGAACTCTATTGCAGACTTACACTTCTACTGCTGCGGGGCTGAATTGAGATCACCACATCTTACACCTACTCAGGGGTATAGTTCACAGGGCCCAGATTTGGTATGCGGCAAGCACTCCAAACACGGCTCAGTAAAGGCTACGATGCTTTAGCCCTCATCAAGCAACAATGCTTCCAGGCATAGTTCCATGACATCTCGTCCAAGCTCCACCTCATGGAGGCCATTATTAGATCCATGGTCCACTATGGTTCTGAAATTTGGGGACCCAATTTACTACAATCAGATTGGACCATGATGGAGAGTGTCCAGAGTCCAGACCCTGCTTCTCTGGCGTATCATCGCTGCAAACATACAGTTCCACAACCCAATATTCATGTAGAGTCCGGGGTTCACCCATTTCACGTTGAGGTCCTTTTCTGCTTGGTCTCTTTCCTCCATAGAGTGAGGGCTTATAGAGATTCTGCTATTAGGAGAGAGAGATACCCCCATCTTTCACTTTTCTCTTTGGAGGCCATTGCTTTGGATGCCCCCTCAAGTCGTGCTCGTGGATGGTTCACATAGGCATCTCAGCTCCTTCAATCATTGACCATCTCTCCAAAGTGCCTTCGTCCATTTAATTTCTCCCTTGATAGATAGACACATCTCTTATTGACTCGGTGTAAACTGAATCATGCCATTAGAGAGGATATATATAGAATCTAGATTATACATTCAGGTCACTTGGACATCCCCCTTGGTGAGCCTTGGCCCAAAGATGTCCTTCTACCTAGAGCATTTTTTGAAGTTGCATGTTGGCCTCATCGTCCACCCCCCTTATACTTGCAGAGATTGGATGCACTCACATATGATCCCATTGGGGCAACTTTGAGTTGGGTCCCATCGACTTTAGGTGGACACTGGAGATAAATCACCGATCACCATATACCACAATCTGAAAGGGTTTGCCTACTGTGCCACCTATAGGAATTGGAGACTGAGATGCACCTCATTTTTCAGAGCCCCGTATACTATGAGTTTAAGGGACGATATCATTGTGTATATAGAGGTTTTGGAGGATCTCTCTTTGCTTTCTCTTGGAATCTTGACCAAAGATGCTTAACCCTTTCATCAGGGAGATATTTAGACAAATCTCAGATCTTATATACCCCGCCTCACTTGGGAACGATTCAGATGATAACATCATACTTTTAGCTTGACATGATTGATCGGAGCAACAAGTGACCAGCTAAGTTCAATGGTATTCTAGATAGTAGACTATAAAGTAGTGAGACCTTGGGTCTCACCTCAACCCCCCTTCCCTCCCTTGTTGGGCAGCCAATCGACGCCCTCAAGATTGTTGTGGAGGTGCTTAACAACACATCAATTCACTCACACTTTGAGTGTTAGAAGGATTAGTAGTGGACGGCTCCCGAACATGCCCTCCTCTCTGACAATTCCTTCCCAGCGTCAAGGAAGCAACCAAAGACTTAGCCAAAGCTTCTTTCCTTTGGCTACGGGTGTTAGGAGTATAAGTCAATGCAGATTTCACAATTACTCGTGTTAGGATTATCGCTCGCTCTTACATCCCCCCAGGATCATGTAGCTGTTGATTTTTGGTAGCATCAGATGTGCTCTAAGTCTCAAATTTTGTAGGGAGGCTTAGGCACATGTATTCCAAAGAACCCAAAAAACGTTTTGGGAAATTCCACTCGGATTGTTTTATGAAAATAACTATTTATTTTTAATGGGACCCTAAGTCTAAACTTAGGAAATTGAAATAATTAAAGGGTATTTATAAAATAGGGTGTGAATCTTCTAGAAAAAGACAAAGATCAGGTCAAGTTAATCTTAGCCGTTGATTAACGATTTAATCTCGGTTGTTGAAGTCTCAACGAGAAGATTATAAGGACTTGATGGGGCATTTGGAAAATACACCGGGCAGATACTCAGTTACCCAAGAAGATCGATTTTCTCACTGGCTGAAGTTCGGCAAGATAAAATCGAATCAGAGGGAGAGTTGCAGGTTGGAGAGAGAGGGCATCAACAAGAGTTGAGAGTACAAGATCAGACCAGAGGAGGCAGCACAAAGGAGGGACAACGCAGAGGCAGTGACAACACAGAGGCTGTGACGCTGGGACTGCGCAGAGGTTGACACAGTGAGACGCAAAGAAGGTACAGGGCCTCTCCAGGGTCAGAATTTCACTGTGGTGCGAGTGAGAAAATTGTTTGTAAATTTCTCATAGATATTCCTCTTCTATTATGTTGGTTATTTTTTGTACAAGAGATTTTGCTTAAGAGTAATAAAGAAACCCTCATTTGCTGCACCGGTTTTCCCACATTGGGTTTTTCCGAGGACAATTGTCCAAAAATAACTGTGTTAATGTGTTTATACTTGTGCTAGTAGTTTTCCTTGCATTTACTTTCCGCAAAATTTTATTGTGAAGACTGCAGTGTATTTTATTTCGATATTTACCGTAGCACACGATAAATAATTTGTTCAGTTAAAACAAATAGAAGAAATCTAATCAACTGCTGCAGTAAGATTCCGTATAGCGGAATTTTCACATGGTATCAGAGCAAATAAATTAGATACAAAAGAGCCAGTGCTGAACAGAAGAGGGAGATCAAGAGACTCTGCAGGCAGTAAATCAGATTCCCTAAAGGATTGCGCAGTCCAGTCTAAGAGGACAAATTTTCGTTGAAAATCTCTCTCTAAGTGAGTCGACAGGGAGAGATTTTCATATCGAAATTTTCCAGTGACAGAGGGAGCTGCGCAATAGGTTCAATGCAGAGCAATCTTTAGGAGGGACGTAATTTTTTGTTGGACCGCAAAAACGTCAGAAATCGAAGGGAAAATAACGCAAATAAGTATGGAAAATTTAGATGTTTTATCATCCAGATTGGAAGAAGACTTTGCATGTTTGTCAAGTTCAACATCTACAGGTGTTTGGTACATTGATAGCGGGGTTTCAACTCACATGACTGGATTATGAGAATATTTCTCAAGCTATCAGGAAGAGCAGATGGACTTCTAGATCACTATGGGAAACAAAACAAAATGCACTCCAGCAGGGAGAGGTACCATAATGTTTAAGACGAAGGTAGGAACCAACATCAAAGCCACTAATGTGTTGCATGTGCCAGGGCTAGGAATGAATCTGATTTTGGTGTCCCAGTTACAGGACAAGGAATACGATTTATACTTCATTGGAAAGAAGGTATATGTCAAACATCCGAGTTGGAAGAGGAAGAGGCAAATTGGAGCTCGAAGCAATAGACTATACAGATTGCAGCTCGAGTCTCCAATGGCACTGATAGGCAGCAAATATGATGGCGAAAGAAATCTGAATGAACTATGGCATAGGCGAATGGGACATTTGCACCATGGATCACTAAGGATGCTCAGAGAGACTGTCACTAGAGTACAAGTCCTCAATACAGAGCACGATGACGTATGCCGAGGATGCGTACTAGGGAAGTACGACAAGGCGGCCTTTCCCAGAAGTGATAACCGAGCAAAAGGCATATTCAGATTGATACACTCAGACATTTGTGGCTCCACTAGAGCTCTTAGCGGTGTCAAATACTTTGTCACCTTCATAGATGATGGCACTAGAAAAACTTGGATCTACTTCCTAAAGACCAAGGATGAGGTCTTTGATCGGTTCAGAGAATTTAAAGCTCTCGTGGAGAACATGACAGGGTAGAAAGTAAAAGTATTGCATTCAGACAACGGTGGAGAATATACAGATAGAGACTTCACAAATTTCTGCGGGCATCAAGAGAGAATGGACAACTCCATACAATCCACAACAGAATGGTGTAGCGGAGCGGAAGAACAAAACTATTGTTGGTGAAACAAAAGCTATGTTATATGACCTAGACTTGCCTAGATTCTTATGGTCAGAGGCATGCAACACAACTGTGTATATTCAGAATAGAACTCCTCACAGAGCATTGGGGAAGAAGATTCTTGAAGGAGTTTTCACAGGGAGGAAGTCGGAAGTGAGTCACTTTTGGTGATTTAGAAGTCTGGCATATTGTCACGTACCAGATGAGAAACGTAGTAAACTGGATTAGACTGTAGAAAAGGGGTATCTCGTAGGATATGAGACCTCAAAAGCATACAAAATGTACATTCTTAGCAGCAGGGAATTGTAGTAAGGCAAGATGCTAAATTCATGGAAGATAGAGCTTTTAGGAAATCTCGTGAGATGCTAGCAGAGGATCAGTCAGCAGAAGTTCCTTTAGTCCAACAACAGCAGGGAGGACAGGCCAAAGGACAGACACCATGATCGAGTACAACGACCAATACCAACATTTCCTCAGGAGGAGAAGATTCTGGCAGTTCTCAGAAGATGGAACAACAGGAACAAGAGGAGGAATTGAGAGAACCTCCCACCACCAGTGGTTGAACCAGTAGGGAGGCATGACAGACATTGAGGGACGCAGAGGAGTTCATTGGAGCTCCCAGAATCGAGAAGAGGCAGCGTAGACAACCCGATAGTTACCAAGCATTAGGAGCTCAGGTGGAAGAACCCTCCAGTTTTCAGGAAGCCGTACAACACCAAGTATGGGGGGATGCCATGGTAGAAAAGTATAGTTCTATCACGACGAATGATGTCTTGGAAGTTGTACCTAGATCTGAGGATAGATCAGTTGTAGGATCAAGATGGATCTACAAGATCAAGTACATTGCAAATGGTAGCATGGAGAAGTACAAGGCCAGGTTTGTGGCAAAGGGGTATGCGCAGAAGGAAGGAATTGACTATGAGGTGACCTTCACCCCTGTAGCCAGATACACCTCCATCAAATTTGTTATATCCCTAGCAGCTCAGATCGGATGGGTAGATGGATGTCAAGACAACATTCTTGAATGGGGCGATAGAAGAGGAGCTGTACATAGAACAACCTGAAGGCTTCGAAACCCATGAGAAGAGAACTCATGTATGTAGGTTGAATAAAGCCCTGTATGGGCTCAAGCAGGCACCTAGAACTTGGTATGGTGATGCAGGATAACCCTGCCAAACCCACATTCTCACCACACTCATGCATATAAAAATGCATCTCCATATTTAAGCCCCAAATAAAACTCCAAGTCGGGGCAATTTCACAACTTTTACATGCGGAAGTTAATAGCATCTGTTTTCAAAATTTTATGGTTTATGAAAACCATACTTCAAATCAATGCAATCAAACCCAAACTTCAATACAACCCAAATTCCCAAAGATTGATAATTCACATTAATAAATCACCTTTGGTTCCATTATATATATGCGCCCTTGCCTTTTTAAACAAGCTTGACATTGGCTAATCAAACCAATGCATATGGAATTATACATTCCAATATCAACCAACCTTCACGGCGTTAAATTTAAATGCCACCATTCATAAACTCTAATTTTAATACGCCAGCTTCCCTTTAATTATACCAATGCATATCAACAATGTTATATGCAACCTTCATGCATTAAATTAAAATAGAAACGCTATTATTCAAATAACGCTTGACTCACAGTGTTATGAACACTTCCAGCGTATAACATATGTCATAAACCAAGTCATGTTTGGGCCCACGTACCTTCTCAATGGCAATAAGACACGTCATTCAATACTTGGATTAAAACCCAATGCTGACTCATATCAACGTTAATAATAGTTCTGCTGGGTCCCACAACTTACCTTGGTTAACTGTCGAAATTGATCCGATGGTCAATTTCCCATCGCGCTCCTCATTTGCACTGTGCGCATATCTAATGGATATCGCGTTCTCAAAAGTTTCAGGCTTTAACAACTAGTTAGCACGCGAAATTGGCAGTATTCCAAATCCACTAATGCCATGCGTCCATCAACTAGCATAATCGTGTTCAAAATCAAAATTACCACTTACAAGTGGAAAGTTACGCGAATACCACTTTCGTCTCCAAAACTCGCCTTCAGGTTCACACGCACAGTTCTGACTTCAATTTATAATTCTGCCATCAACACATTCACTGGCCGCTACTTCTTATTTTGAACAAAGATTAAAAGATCCTTGCGCCTTCACTGTTACATTTGATTTGTTTCCGGAACCTTTCACACACTATCAGACAGTTTACCATAATTCCTCTGCGTTTTCAAATTGACTCCGCGACCATAAATTAAAATTCTTCTGCGCCATCGACCTCTTCATACAGTCCTTGCATTTTACTCAGACTTTGTTCAAATCTTTATGCCTTATGAAAGTCGACTTCATATTCCCACTCTGCATCGATTTTAATTTAATTCCTCTGCTACAGCAAATTCGTCCCATCGCTCTGCTTTCACGACTTCAATAAATTGACTCCATCGTCACTGCAATTTTAGAATTATGCCTTGATCCACGGTTTTGTCTTTCTCAATCCAGCAACACTCCACGCACAAATTGAACTTTCAGCAATTCTGCCTTCAAATTTAATTGATTGCTCTAACATCCATGCAGACTTCGATCTCAATTTCGAGTTTGCATTCTTCCACGTAAGGTCAGGTTCTGTATTATTTGGACCATGGGTTTATTTTACTAGTTTCACAAGCTCTGCGCCTTATACCCATTACTCAATCGACTTTATAAAGGAAACCTCCACACGAATGTAACGTTGCTCCCTCCTTCTGCGTTTTCTTCATAGCATCATTGACTTCATTCGATTACATTCAAATTCATCATTCCAGCAAACAAAGATTTAACCTCTATTTAATTAAATCTTTGCTCTATCACTCCAGTTCCACTGTATTATATGGGTTTTCAACCACTATTACCATATGCCCAATATCAAACTTGAACTGAAACTAGATTTCAGTCTTTCACATGTGTAATCGATTTTACAAATGATCGATTCACCCAATATATATATCTACACAGATTTATATGTAACCTTTCTTGGTTTTAAATCAAGAAATCAACTTCCCAAATCATATGTAGAATCTCACCTCAACTCCAATTACAGGAATCAACTCATATGATTCTGAAAACACACTTTCATATTAATAAATGAGAATACTTACAGAAATCTTTGTTTCTGGCCTGGTTTTCAATTATTGGCCCTTTTTACAATTGCCTGGAGGCTTGACAAACAAAACTCTGTTTGTCTTCTTCTAATTTCTGTCTCCTACCTCTCTCCTATTCTCTGATCTATTTTGCCTTTAAGACTTATTAATTTATACAGATTTGGATGAACCAATTTAGGTTCAAATCCCTTTAATAACTCAACAAAGTCCTCAAATATCGCAACACCCCTACAATCTAGATTTTATCCCTAAAATCTTGAAACTAAATCTATCTTAGGCTTCAGAATTAATTCTTAAATATCTAAAATCTAATTTCCCTCGTGTTTTCCAATTATTTGGAAACATTAACAAATCCTTACAATAATTAATTAAAATCACTCAAAATTCTCATTAATATTTACATAAAATTAACATTTTCTCAAAAACATAAGACCCCCTAGGTTTAATAAAATACAAAGTATTTTCCCGAATCTAATGCTCTTGCATCATATGGTTGGATTGATAGCTACTTGCAATCGTTGGGATTCGTCAAGGGTGATGCAAATCCCAATCTCTACTATTTGATGGTGGAGAATGAGCCACTAATTCTGGTATTATATGTAGATGATATGTTTCTTACAGGGTCATCTAGGTTCATAATGGACTGCAAGAAGAATCTTGAAGCATAAATCAACATGAAGGATATGGGGTTGATGCATTATTTTCTAGGGTTGAAAGTGTGGCAGAAGAATGGAGAGATCTTCCTAGGGCAAGGAAGATATGCTATGGAAATTCTGAAGAGGTTTAGAATGCAGGATTGTTGGTCCATGGCGACGCCTATGATCACCAACTATAAGTAAATAGATGCATCAGGAGACAAGGAAGTGGCCCCACTTTGTATAGACAACTCATTGGGTCACTCATGTATCTGGTCAACACCATGCCATACATTAGTTTTGCTGTCAACACCCTTAGTCAGTTCATGGTGGAACCGAAAAGGGTACATTGGGTAGTAGCTAGGCACATTCTCAGATATGTGTGTGGAACAATCAGATATGGGTTGAAATACACCCGAGGAGATGATGTCAGATTGAGCGAGTTCACAGATGTAGATTGGGCAGGAAGTTTAGTAGACCGAAAGAGTACCTCTGGGTACTGTTTCAGTGTTGGATCAGCAATGATCTTTTGGTGTAGCAAGAAGCAGAAGTCGGTAGCACTGAGCTCAGCCGAAGTAGAATATATGGCAGCCAACACAACAACGTGCAAAGCCATATGGCTTAGGAAGCTTCTTGTGAGCTTGTTTAGGAAGAGGATGGAATCGACTAGTGTTTACTATGATAATCTGAGTTGTATCAAGTTCTCTGAGAATCCCGTATTTCATGATCAATGAAAACCTCTGTTTTAAAAAACGGTCTGGTCGACCGAGCCGGTTGGGCGGCCGTTCCGACCAGTTACATAACCAGCCAGGCTGGCTGGTTTATTACCGAGCCGGCCGGTTTTTGTAATGACTCAGCCAGCTCGGTAATAAACCGGCCGACCAGGCCGAGCCTGATTCAACCAGGCCTGGTCATTACAGCCGACCGGTGGGCCCAATTTTTGCGGTTTTGCGAACTTGAAAAAGGAATTTAACTCGCTGTTAGGGTTTTGTATGCTTGTCTAAGCCCTTCCAATGCTATATAACTAACCCACCCCCTCTATTGAGCTCACATCTCTCTCATGCAATTTGTTTGAGCATTTGTGAGTGTTTGCTGAAGATTGTGGAGTTCGTTTTGGAGCAGCAGTGAGGAGCTTCTTGGGCAAGTTTTGGAGCAGCAGTGAGGAGCAAATTGGCAAGCTTTGGAGCAGCATTGAGCTAGAGGAAGCTAGAGGCTAGAGGTATTTATTTTTTCTCTACTAAATCTGCCTTTGTTTGTTTTTTTTATTTAGCAAATCTAGCATTTGCCATTTGCATTTGCATAGTTTTTGGCATTTGCCATTTGGTGAAAGAAATGAACATAGAATGAATAGTTTTTGTTTTTGTTTTCATGTTCAGATTTAAACATTTTATTTCCAATTCAAAAACTCAGTCCAAAATGGCCCCTAGAGCAAAAGACTCTGCTTGGGCATATGTTGAAATGGTTGGGGATCAAATGTTTTGCAAATTTTGCAAGAAAAAAATTAAGGAGGGTGGAGGGGGCATTCATAGACTGAAACTACATTTGGCTGGTGTTAAAGGCCAAATCACTACATGTGAAGCAGAAAACATTGGGGAAATTAGGAAGCAGTTGAAAGAACAGTTTGACAAGTTTGAGCAAGACAAAAATAGGCAAAAAGAAATACAGGCTGAAATTGGGAGGAAGAGGAATATGCAACATATGATGGCTGGCAACACAAGTTTTGAATCTTTTAATTATCAGGATTCCTCATCTATCCCTTCCACTGATGCATCAAAAAACCCCTTTCGCTATGTTCCTCCCTCTAGGGAGTCTATTTCTGACAAGGGTAAGGGTGCAATGAGAAATAAGGGTACTATTAAAAGTTTTTTTTGTGCCCTCATCTCCTTCTGATAGTGCAATTGCATATGGTCCTAGTCCTCACACTGTGCAGCCCACTTTAGATGCTCATTGGAAAAAAGAATTGAGAGATGATGCTTGTGAGTACATTGCTAGATGGTGGTATGATGCTGATATTCCCTTTAATGCTACTCGTTCACCATATTATGAACCTATTTTTGATGCCATATATGCTGCTCGAAAGGGCTTCAAACCTCCTACTCTGCATGAGTTAAGAGGATCTTTTTTGCAAAGAGAGATTTCAAACATTAATGATTATTTGAAAGATTTCAAAAACTCATGGGCACGTAGAGGATGTACCATCATGTCAGATGGATGGACTGATCAGAGGAACCGTACCATCATAAACTTTCTTGTCTTTTGCCCACGGGGAACCATGTTTCTAAAATCAGTTGATGCATCTGATAGGGTGAAAGATGCACAGTTGTTGTTACAACTTTTGGATGAGGTTGTTGAAGAGGTGGGGGTGGAAAATGTTGTTCAAATCATCACAGACAATGCCTCTAACTATGTTCTTGCTGGTAAATTGTTAGAGGAAAAACACCCAACCATTTTTTGGACCCCATGTGCTGCACATTGCATAGACCTCATGCTTGAGGATATTGGCAAAATAGACTGGATCAAGAACACTGTAGAGCATGCCAAATGCATCACAAAACATATTTACAATCACTCATGGATTCTGAGTCTGATGAGGAAATACACAGGGGGCAAGGAACTTATTAGGCCTGCCATCACTAGATTTGCAACACATTTTTTGACATTGCAATCTATGGGTGCCCAACAAAGAAACTTGCAAAAGATGTTTTCTAGTGATGAATGGAATGAAAGTCAGTTCTCTTGCAAACAGGATGGCAAAGACATGAAAAGGAAAGTTGTTGAAGAAATATTTTGGAAAAAGGCAGCAAACATTGTGAAACTTGCTGAGCCATTGGTTAAGGTGTTGTGCTTGGTGGATGGGGAAAGATTGGCTATGGGCTTCATTTATGAGGCTATGGATCAAGCAAAGGAGCAGATAAGGGCAGCATGCAAGGATAGAGTGGCTAAGTATGGGCCCATTTGGGAAATCATTGATCAGAGATGGAACAATCAACTCCATCGCCCGTACATGCAGCTGGGTATTTTCTGAACCCAAGGTATCATTATAAAGCTCAGGAAACAGGTGCTTTGACTGGAGAGGTTAGAGATGGATTGATTGACTGCATTGATCGCATGATCCCCACAGAGAGTGAGCAGTTGACGATACACAGGCAGATCACTATGTTCAGCCATGCCACTGGTACCTTTGGCAAGAACCTTGCAAGGATTGCAAGGGAATCAGATGAGCCATGTAAACAAAGAATTTCAATTTTCAAATTTATATTTTATAATTTATTATTTTGTATAATTGTTTATAAAATTATAATTTCAATTTCAAAGTTGGATATAAATTGTTGAGCTAACTGAAACTCATTTTTTGCAGCACAATGGTGGGAGGCATTTGGTGCCCACTGTCCTGAATTGAAGAGGTTTGCAATCCGCATTTTGAGTCAAACTTGCAGTGCTTCTGGGTGTGAGCGTAATTGGTCTGTCTTTGAGAGGATTCACACACACAAGAGAAACCGTTTGGAGCAAAAACGGTTAAATGATCTAGTGTTTGTCCAGTACAACCTTCGACTAAGACGGAACCAATTGCTGAACAAAAGACCTGATTCAGATCCCATTGTATTGGAGGATATTGATCCAACATCAGATTGGGTAGTGGAGTCTTGTCCACCAGAGTTTGATAGGGAGAGTTCACTTGACTTCGACTTAGATATGGAGGCGACTATGCTCAATGTAGATCCATTAGTAGCAGACCCAGTCCCAGGCCATCCAGTTGCAGCCGCTGCAGGTACAGGCACTTCCTCTAGTCAGCCACGACGGAGACGCATATCTCGTCTATTTGATTCTCAAGGTGGTAAGGGCAAGGGTATAGTTCCAGTCGAGGATGTTGATTCAGAGGAAGAGGCGGAGCGAGCGTCTTCCCCCCATGGTTCAGAGTTTGAGGAAGAGGACATTGGCTTGTCAGATTCAGATGACTAACAGTAGTTACTAGTTACTAGTGACTATTCATGTTTTGTTGTAGAGGCCATTTAGAGCCTCCTTAGTTATGTTTTTTGTTTTGATCATGTATTGGTCCTTGGACAGTGCACTGGGTGCAATTTTGATATAATGGATATATTCATAAGCCTACTTTTATCATATGTTCTCTTTTGTCTATATTGTAATGCTTTGTGTTTGGAAACATGAATAAAAATCTTTAAATTTATGTTTTTGTACAAAAAAATTAATATTTAATGTATTTTTTACAAAAACCGAGTCATGACCGGGTCATTGAAACCTGGTCGACCGAGTCATTACCGATTCCGAGTCATTACCGAGTCATTACCTCGACCTGGTAGCTGACCGATTCCGTTTTTTAAAACATTGATGAAAACACACAGATATCAGATGTCATTTTATTAGAGACAGTGTTCAACGTGGGGCGGTACAACTACAATATGTCCCCATAGGAGATTAGGTAGGAGACGTACTCACAAAGGCTCTAAGAAGAGCTAAGTTCATTCAGTTCAGGGAGCAGATGGGTATGGTTGAGAACTCGTTTCAGTAGCAAATGGGTCCTCAGTTACAACAACAACAGATAATAGAGAGTTGTAGTGTGGTAGCAGTACGCAGGGTCAACAACAACACAAGTGCAACAACACAATGTTGGTGGGCAACAGTGTCAGACATTAGCAGCGCAAAGGGAGATGTTGCAAAATCAGAGCAATACTTCAGATGGTTGTATTGCTAGAGCACATTCCTTGCTAAGAGGGAGTGTTGATTTTTGGTAGCATCAGATGTGTTCTAAGTCTCAAGTTTTGCAGGGAGGCTTAGGCACATATATTCCAAAGAACCAAGATAGCGTTTTGGGAAATTCCACTCGGATTGTGTTTTATGAAAATAATTAATTATTTTGAATCGGACCCTAAGGCTAAACTTAGGAAATTAAAATAATTAAAGGGTATTAGTAAAACAGGGTGTGAATTGTGAAAATTTCTGATTATTACATACTTCTCCTACTTAACAAGTTATTAATGCTGAAATCTTCAGATTAAGATCAAAGTAAACACATAATAGACTTTCACCGATTCAGACCTAAAACAGAAAAGTACATGCACGCATAAAGAAAGCGACACAAGATTTTTTGGACAATAGTCCCCGGAAAAACCCAATGCAAGAAAACCGGTCTTTTGGCTGCTGGAGAGTTTGTATTATTAAGAGTTTTCTGAATACAACAAATTTGGGCACCACACTGGTAAACCCGACAGAGAAAAATATAGATTTGCAACTAACCTGCTGTTCTGAATCCAAAACGTTGACTGATCCACACCCTCAAACGGGATTTACAAGACTCAGCTAGATCTTGGCTGTAGAAACCCCAGCGCTACCCTGAAGCCCCTGCCTCAGCCTTTGCGCTGGCTTGGAGAGGTCTACGTAACCCCAAAATGGGTGACGCAGACCCTACGCTGCCCCTGAGGGTCTCTGCATAACCACGCTGGGTCCCTGGCTGACTAACGCTATCCCAGAAGGGACTGCGTAGCTGAAGCTGCTCAGGCATTGCACAACTGCTGCCCTCTTCGATGCTGTTGCCTCTGCTTCTGTGCGCTACCTCTGGAAGCTGCTCTCTGCCTCTTGCTGATTCTAGGCATTGGGATCAAACCATCTCCTTTGCCTAAACTGCCCTCTCTGCAGCTGAAACACTTCTGGAAATTCTTAGCAAACCACGCCTTAGAATTCCAGCTTAGGTTCAGTGTCTGCCTCTATGTGTCTCCTCCAAATGACCACAAGCCTTTCCTTTATACTTTTCTCGTTGGGAAACCAACGACCATGATCAGATCTTGAATCAATGGCTAAGATTAAAAGAAAGCTTGATCCGTGTGCCTTAAAATAATTTCATTACATGTTTTAATTAATTACCTTTAATAATTCAATTTTCCTAAGTTAGACTTAGGGTCCTTAATTAAAATTATTAATTAATTAATTATCTACCAAACTAGATGAAATTTCCCAAATCCCTTTCTGGGTATTGGAGATCTCATGTACTCTAGTCCCTCCACAAATTTTGGGAGCCAGAGCACATCCGATGCTACCCCATCACACAAGAAAACTCAACATGAATCTTCTAGAAAAAGACGGAGATCAAGTCAAGTTAATCTTAGCCATTGATTAACGATTTAATCTCGGTCGTTGAAGTCTCAGCGAAAAGATTAAAAGGACGACTTGATGGGGCATTTGGAAAATACACCAGGCAGATACTCAATTACCCAAGAAGATCGATTTTCTCACTGGCTGAAGTTCAGCAAGAGAAAATCGTATTAGAGGGAGAGTTGCAGGTTGCAGAGAGAGGGCATCAACAAAAACTGAGAGTACAGGATCAGACCAAAGGAGTAGTGACGCAGTGTTAGGGACAACGCAGAGGTTGTGATGCTAGGATTGTGTAGTCACTACGCAGAGGCTGACGCAGTGAGACGCATAGAAGGTACATGGCCTCTCCAGGGTCAAAATTTCACTGTGGTGCGAGTGAGAAAATTGTTTGTAAATTTCTCATAGATATTCCTCTTCTATTCTGCTGGTTATTTTTTGCACAAGAGATTTTGCTGAAGAATAATAAGAAACCCTCATTTGTTGCACTGATTTTCCTACATTGGGTTTTTCCGGGGACAATTGTCCAAAGATAACTGTGTTAATGTATTTATACTTGTGCTAGTATTTTTCCTTGCATTTACTTTCTGCATAATTTTTATTGTGAAGACTACAATGTATTTTATGTTCAGTTAAACAAATAGAAGATATCTAATCAACTTCTGCAGTAGGATTTCGGATAGTGGAATTTTCACAGTAGCTAGACTCCTCGTTGGATCTAGGGAACTCTAATAACGAGCTAGTGCCACTGTCCCTCCCCTCGTTGTCAGCTGCCATACTCAGACATTCTTGACATAGTTGGTCTCTAGTCTTGGACTTATTCGCTTAGCCTTCTACATGATCCTGATATATACATGTTTATGAGGCTATCTTATTATTGTATCTTTTTTTACTTTGTTTCATTCTATCCTATATTTAGCTTTGGCATTTTTCTAGGAGTTGCATTTGCACTTTCACATTGTTTTGGTACTGGTTGTATCCTTCAATCCCATTGACATATTCATGGTCATTCATTGGACAATAATAGAATTATCTTATCTTAAAGGGTTTACTTATTCTATAACTACTGTACTTATATTCTATAGTTACCATAGTTAAACATTAAATATTATAAAACGTCATATCTTCCATATATTTGTTGATTCTCACAAGTTATAGCCCATAAGGCTAAGTTGTTGAAATGTCTAATCCACACATGTACTAGATTCGAAAATTCACCGATATGTGCGAATGCCTTGGCACATAGCATATAATGTTTTCATGATTTGAAAATGTTGTACAATATGAGTGTGTTTCGTTGTGAAATACCCACATTTTGATGCATTTTTAAAGTTATTTTGACCCAACAAAGTGCTTGCCGCCGCAAAATCTAGCTGGCCTTGTTATGGGACTCACAAGGCAAGGGCTAGACCCCATGGCAACAATAAGGAAGGATTGCCATTGTAATCTGAATGATCTTGTTGTTGTTGTTTAGTGGATTTTCACCACAAGGGAGGCTTCCTTGTATTAACTATAAGGATATTCTAATTAGAGGGCTTTAGGTGATATAAATGGCCCAGGGAATGATACCTTAATGATGGAATAGGCTACAATCTTCTTTATAAAGGAGCAAGTATACAAACCCTAGACTAGACAAGGACCGCTACAAGCTAGGGCTTATTGACGGGCAATGATAGAGGAGTACCTAGACATGTAGGCGTTATATAAATGGTTTACTTATTGGATCAACAAAGCAAGACGGTAAACACTATTAAGCTTGGCTAGGGTTTGGGGTTTCTTGGTCTCAAAATTGTTTAGAAGGATGATGTCATCCCTATTTGGGGAGGATTCACCACAACAAATGCTAGATTTTGCGTTTAAGAGGTTTAAGGAGGCAAACCCTAGATTTTTATCCACAAACATCCATCTTGAATTACCCTACAAGCAATTTGGCGCTAGAAAATGTTGAGATTTTGTGTATTTGGGGTAGCATCAGTTGTGCTCTCGCTCCCAAACTTTGTGGAGGGACTAGAGTTCACTTGATCTACAAGACCCAGAAATGGATTTGGGAAATTTCATCTGGTTTAGGAGATATTAAATTAATTAATTATTTTAATGTACTTCCTAAGTTAAAACTTAGGGAACTTAAATAATTAAAGTGAATTTAATTAAACGTGTGATGAAATTGTCTTAAGTCACACGGATCAAGCTTTCTTTTAATCTTAGCCATTGATTCAAGATCTGATCATGGCCGTTGATTTGTCAATGAGAAAAGTATAAAGGAAAGGCTTGGGGTCATTTGTAAAGATACATAGAGGCAGAGCACTGAAGCTAAGTTGAGATTCTAGGGTGGGTTTGCTAAGAATTCTCAAAAGTGTTTCAGCTGTAGAGAGGGGAATTTAGATCAAGGAGATGACCTGATCCCGGGGTCTAGAATACACAAGAGGCAGAGATAAGCTCAAGGACAACGCAAAGGAAGGCGGTAGCAACAGCAACAACAACAGCAAGGACAGCGCAGTCTCTCCAAGGATAGCATGATTTTCAGCAGGAAACCCTCAGGGGTTACATAGAGACCCTTTAGGGGCAGCGTAGTGATTGCGTCACCTAGTCTGTTGTAACGCAGTCCCTTCCGGAACAACGCTGGGGGTTTGGTGGATGTCCAAGGCTGACACAGAGGCTTTCAGGGGCTTTAGAGGTTGACGCAGAGCCTTTCAGGGACAACGCTGGGGTTATTAGGCCCTAATCTTGGTTGAGTTTTGTAAATCTCGTTTGAGGGTGTGGATCAATCATTATTTTGGCCCTAGATCAGCCAGTGAGCTGTAGATCTAGTATTTTCTCTGTCGGGATTTCTAGATCTAGAACCTAGATTTGTGTATTCAGAAATATTCTTAATAATAGAACCTTCCAGCAGCCAGAGACCGATTTTCCCACATTGGGTTTTTCCGGGGACTATTTCTCCAGAAATAAATGTGTCACTTTGTCAATGTGTGCATGTGCTTATTCTAGATCTAAATTGGTAGAGATCTGTTATGTGTTTTGCTTCGATGTTAACTTGAATTTATTCAGTTAATAACTTATCTAAGTAGGAGGAGCTTAACCGGATTAACAATAATAATTTCTACATAAGATATAAGATTCATAAATTTCTATAGAAAAGCTATAGTGGCTTGCCTTAAAAAGGCCAAAGGAGAATTAAGAAGGAAATATATTTTAGTTTCAATGATTTTTTATCAACACAAGCTTCGCCAGTGCCTATTCTAACTTGGAAAATGGAGTTTTAGGGCAAATTCTTTGTTAGTTTTTGTAGCATCAGAAGTGTTCTAGTCTCGAAACTTTCTGGAGAGGCTAAAACACATGAGATCTTCATAACCTAGAAATCGTTTATGGAAACTCCACCTTAGAGTACTCAATTAGATTATTAGTTGATTTTTAAATATTTCCTAAGTATAAACGTAGGGAATATGGTTAATTAATCAATATTAATTGAGATAAGGCGAGAATAATCTAGAAACTCACACGGATTGACAAAGAATTAATCTGGGCCCTTGATTGAGTTCTAATCTTGGCTGTTGGTACTCCAATAGAGGATCACAATAAGAAGTCAATGGGCAGATTGAGAACACACTTGTGGAGTTCGATTTCCTTGGAAATTCAATTTCTAGAGAGCAACCACAGTTGTCGGAAAGCCAGAGAACGAAGCAGAGACAGTGAGGGGCAAGGACAGTGAGGTTGGAGGAAGTTTTCCAGATTCAGTGAGTGCATTTGCAAAGAGGCTGAAATTTCTCCAGGAGGTTGTGTAAAACCCTCAGACGGTAGTTTGATTTGTTGAGGAAACAAGACATTTTCAATTCAAGAGGTCCGGAAGAGGATCCAGAGGGTCAGAGAAGCATTTTCCCAGCCAGCAACAGGCAGGACGACTTGATTAGCAGACAACTCGGGCAACACATGTGGCTGACAACTTCAGGTTGACGCAGAGCCTACATAGGTCCAGTTGGACAGCTTGCTTTTCAGAGGTAGTCCAATGCCGAAATTGCTCGGAGTGAGGGCAATTTCCCTCAGATTATTTTTTGCCAGTATTTTCTCTGCAGGATAACCAAATTTCAGCATCTAGATTATTGTACTCAGAATTTCTCACTGCTGCATAATAATAATACCTTCAACTGTTGCACCGATTTTCCCAAGTTAGGTTTTTCTGGGGACATTTGTCCAAAAATAACTGTCATATTTTTATGTGTGTGTGTTAGATTTTCTTAGGTTCTAGCGCTATTTTCTTTTGCAGTTTATTTGTGAAGATCACAATGTGAATTATTTGATATTTGTCGTAGCAAATAAATTGTTAAATTAATGAAAAATTAGGAAAATAATTTCTAGTTGCTGTGATAGATTAAAATTTTCACATTCTTAAGGGAAGATGAAAATCATTTGGATTAAGGGGGAAAAACAATTTTCCACTTCTAAAACCTATTTTTTGTGAGGGGAGAAATTAAATATAGACGCTGCACCCTAGGATTTCTACAGGCTTCATTGAAGAATAATTTTAGCATGCAAAAATTTACCAAGATATGCAAAAAACAATACGCATTTAGTCAATAATTAATTCACATGTAAAAATATAGAAAAGTCAACAACGAACTTACAAATTCTTCCAAGAAAAGCCTTCTTTCAATCCCAAAAAGGCATCTTCAGATCAAAAATCAATCTCCAATAGTAAGATGTTCCAAAAAAATCACAGTTTTTCCAAGTATAGAAGTAGACAAGGGAGTTCACACTCTCTCTAAGGAGGACGAATTCACATGTGTGATGATGAACAAATGAAGTGGAGGGATCCTCTATTTATATGAGTTCTATCCTTCACTTTCTCAAAAATATTAGCATACAAGCCTTAAACTGGTTTGACTTTGAGTCTTTGACAACACAAGGGGTTACAAGCCAACCCCATAGCTCAAATGAATAAATTAATGCCATAAAATACCACACGTGCGGGTTGATGTCCTAAAAAGGCATGACATTATGCGCTTTTTGGGCCACTAATGCTACAAAAGGCATGAAATGGGCTAATCAAATCTCTGATCATCATAATCAACTCCAAGTCTTGAGGGGCAACCTCAAGAAGTGCCGCCATATCCAAAAACCATGCTCTGTTTTTGTGTGAAGAGCCATCTGTACAATGTTTTAAAACTTAGACTTGGGCTCGGAACCGACTGAGGGTCAGCTCTGACTCAGACTAGTTGATTCCAATTACTTGGTCTTTGTAAAAAGCACATTAAATATTTAATTTTGAATGAAAAAACATATTATTAAAGATTTTCATTCATGTTTCCTAACTCAAAGCATCAGAGTAATAGAGAGAAAACAACATGTGATGAAAGTATGCTCACAAATATATCTATTATATCAAAATGGCACCTAGTGCATGTTGAGTATTTGGTATGGCAAAGTTTAATTCAATTCTCTTACTTGATAACTACTTGTGTTATACTTGTTATGCTTCTTTCTCTTAGATCTTATCTTCGTTAGCTTACTATGTATTTCATCAAGTCAATTATCAAAACCCAAGAGACACAAAGTTTAGGCTCTTCAAGCCAGGGCCAAAACCTCTCCCTCTTGGAGAGGAAAACTCGAAAGTAATTCTTCTTATCTATCTTCAATTGACAAGTACCGTGACCATGACATAGACCCTTGACACTAGTATGCCTCCAAGACCCTTGCCACTATCCTTACTGCTCTTCTAGGCTCCTTATGATGAACTTCTTTTTCTGCACTGTACAACACCGACACTAGAGAGGCTCAGTCTCTAGCTTAGGTACCTTGGACAATATTCTTCTCAGCCTCCTTAGGTTTCCTTCGTAGGTCTTCTTTCTGTACCTTACTTGAATCACCTTTACAAACCTTTGAGATATATGATGTATGATTCCAAAACAAGAAGGGCCTAATTACTTCATAGCCTTGTCCTTGTTTTTTTCTTCATGCTGTGGTTGCTTTTGAGTTTATGCGAGATAGATATGTATGCAAACAGAGGGCTCTTTTCTTTGGTGAGATCTCTCTTTTGCAATCTTAATACACTCTTCTTTTCACACTAATTGCATATCCAAACTTCACTCCTTGGTACAAACTTGTCCTTGCACTACAGTAGCATACTTGACCCTTTTCCACGCATGCTTTGTAGCCTTCACTGTATATCCTTCTTCTTTTCGCATTGCAATTCAGATCCTTATTGTAGGCCTTGGCTGAGATGAATACTTTACAATGAGACCTAGTCACTCTATTAATAGTGACTGCTCTTTTGTTCTAGGCCGACATGATAATTGGTAGGTAGGCCAACTTCTTCTAGGGGATTCACATCATACTTTGAGCCGAGATCAAGGGACCGAGTGACAAGGTCTTGGAGCATACTATTTACATCAACAATGTGTCCTTTCACAAGTGTAACAACACTTCATATACATGACTCTAAATTATACAATTATGACAAGATGACAAATCCTTAAAGACATCAAGAAGAAGTCTTTGACCTATAATAAAATCTCCTTGTTCATGAAACCCATGAAGCAAGTATTTACAAAATACATTTTATTATCTTTGTCTTCTTCATTACATAAATTCATTATTACTAGTCATTATGAAGACCGAACCTACTTACACTTTCCAACACTCCCTCTTCTTAACTAGGGAGGTATTCATAATGGTACGTGGTCACTCTTAATCTGAAAAATCTCATAAAAAGAATTTGATTGGTAATCCATCTGGTATAACATCATATTAACAAGCATTGTCACAATGCAAGGCCTTGACTAACAACTCCATCTCTCCACGAGACCAAGAGCTACAATCTTGGTGAGACCAATTATCATAGACACCTTCAACATTGTCTCCAAGGTACATACTCCACCCAGGTGTTCACTGAGTATGACCTTAAAGGACTATTCTTATCGAGATAGCTAATCCTCAAGGAATATCCATCCTTTCACGACTACTCTTATCGGAATGTCTTATCACATTCTCAAAGAGTATTGGATGCCAGATGATTACCCAATCCCACATTTTGTCTTCCAAGTGAAGACCAAAATGATGTGTCTATTTCTCCCTCTTAACTAGGGAGGACATATTCCACATAGGAATAAATTTATACAAAGAATGTACCTAAGCTTTCTTTTTTAATTACAGAGTTTCTTCCAAGTAAGAAACTTATTACCAGGCTCTCTCTTAATTAAGGACTTGTAGCAGCAATGATGAAAATATCCAACTTCTCATGAAGGACTCCTTCTGTTGATGTCATGAATTGAGGAGCCTTCAACTTTGGGATCTCTTTATAAGGCACATATCATCCATCACTTTCATCCATGAGTCATGCGTTCTATCAGAAAGTGATGCATCCGTCTTCTCATCTGATCTAGCTTCATGTTATGCTGCTTTCTTTCCAACCATATATCTTCCAAGGATCTTTCATCTTGCCATATGGTTATCAACCTGTGGAAGACATCTATTTCCATTTGGCAGCTCTGCATAAGCTCTTTAGATGTTATTCAATTGTAAATATGAATACTTTAAAAGTTACCTTAATGATGATCTTTCACCATGACATATTTTTGTAGGCATCGACATCATTTGTTTACAGATTGACACATCTCCTAAAGATATGTATTGTCAAGGATCTCCATCTTTTCCAGATTTCTATCAGAGTCTACATATCTTCCCAGGAGATTTTATAGTCAAGTCTTCTTGGCTTCCTTGGATGTTGATTGCTTCTTTCCATGGTTGTACTTCCTAGTATCTCTTCCTTTTTCTTTCTCCACACAGTTTATTTCATTCCCAGGAACTTCCATTGTACAGTTCCTTGATAATGTACAATCACCTCATATTCCATATAAGGACATATTATGTTGATTTCATCTAGTGTAAATCATGCCTTTTGGCAACTTGTGCATTGGAAGAGTTTCCACTTTGTATATTGATCATACTTCTAACGATAGAAGTATACTACCTGCAACCACATGACTTCATAACATCCAGTGTCAACATATATATAATATATATACATGTATCTCATCCTTTTTCTTTTTGAGTCATCTTACAACAGGTTTCCTTAGAATGAAGAGTTTCATTCTCTTGACCTGCTTCATCAATATGTCATCATATCCTAGTCCCAAAATTCTGCAAGTTAGAATTCTCGAAGAATCCTTTTGCTTTATTTCTAACCAGTGGATCCAAAGAGGATTCCTTAGAAAATGTCAACACCTGTTTCCTTATTGATTATTGAATGATGACCTTTGAACTTGATGACTGCCTTCTATAAATGTTGTTTTCCAGTGAGGTTCTCAGGACTCACTTATAGCATAGATGTCACATATGTGTTATAGACATCCTCCTACAACGAGTGCTCCTCCTTTAATGCTTCCATCATCATGTCAATCCTGGAGTGATGCATTCATCTAATATACCATGGTTCCTAACATACTATTTTACAACATGATAGATACCTCTTAAAGAGGAAGATGATCTCAATCATAATAGATATCTTTCACTTATTCTTTCTTAGGCTGATTTGAATTTGGTTTTTCCATTTTTCCGACGATATGGGCTTCTTCCTTTTTCCTCTTGTCCTCATTAGATTTGTGACAATCTTTCAGTACATCCATAGCATTGTCTCTTATCCATGTTTCTTCTTTTCTTCTCGAGGACCAAACTTACCGAATCTTCCTTTCTCCTTGACATGGCAACATAGGCTTGATTCTATTCATTTGATCCTATATCCACTTTAGCTTTTAACCTTGTCTCTTTTAATTCTCATAGAGACCATAGATGCTGGAATGGTGTTGCTTCTTTCTTCCCATAGATGCTTGAAGTGAAGTTTTCCATTCCTCTGGCAGAGCATTCAATATCACTGTAGTTATTTATCTATCACACATTTCTTCTCCCAATTCCTGCAATTGATTTTGTATTTCAGAAATCTTATTAAATTATGAAGTTATTTCTAGACATCTCCAACTTGTATAATTATTGTTTTAAAGATATTACTTCTGCTGCAATACTTACCAAGAATAGCTCCACCAATTTGTCATATATTTCTTTTGAAGATTCTAGTTTTGATACATAGGGGATGAGAGAGTCCTTTATGGCTTCTTTTAAGAATACTCTGGGCTCTTATGTCTTCCTTGAGTATCTTCTTTTGAAGTCTTTGATATAGTCCATGACTTCATTATTTAGATCTGTCCTTTTCTTCCATGCAAGAAAGTTTGAAACCTTAACTAGTTTGTTGCTTTCTGTGCAAAAAGAAATTTTGACAGATTGTAATGAATAAAATAATGTAAATAATGATTAATTAGTTAATTAGTAATTAGGTTCAAAGGCCATGTCTGATGAGACATGACCTTTCATGAAGAGGCACTTGCCTAAGTATATAAGCAAGCCTCATTTGTAATTATCAATGATCTCAACTCATTCTTCATACTTTTTGTGTAATAATATTTGTATCCTCATGGATATTTTCATATTCCAAGTCTTCTGGAGTATTTAGTTTAAGAAGGAAATTTGTTCGCTTCATTTGGTATCAGAGTAGTTGAGCCTTCGGCCGCTTAACCGCTGGTATCATATATAGAAAGAAAGAAGAAAGAAAGAATTTTTAATGTCCACGAGGCTAAAAATAGCCTATGGGACAGATTGCTTCTTTATTTGACTCTTGTATTCGGCCCTTTTCCTGTGAAGTTTTACAATGAGCACTCCCAGCTTATCGACAAACTCTTCGCTGAATAGATTATCCCAAGAATTAGCTGCCAGAATACCTGCATAGTTTTCTCTGGTGTCCTTGAAGGCCTCACATTCTAGAATGAAATGTTTTTCTATTTCCACTTTTCCGGAGGAGCAAAAAATACATACTCTTTCTTTCCACATTTCTTTTGGCCTTTTCCAGCGCCCTATTTCACAACAGAGTTGATGAGAATTAGTCCTTAATTGAGCAATAATAATTTTAGATCTCCAAGAAATATTAGCCCCTATGTATGCCTTTTGTTGATGGTTATGTGTGGGGTTAAACTCTTCTATGTAGTACTTCTTCTTTCTCTCTAGCTCTTTCTTCCAAGTATGTTTATGGAATTTATCCATAACAAAAGTTTTTATCTCTTTACTGTTTGTAGGACACATGCTCAAGCAAATACCCCATTTACTAAACCATTTGTTATTTCACCGCATCTAAGTCTTCTGTCTTTTACACAATCTGTCACTAAACACAACCTTAGGCCATCTATCCTCTTCCATTTGCTCAATTTTTTTCAGATACCTTATGACTCGCACCATAGCAATTGCTTCAATAGGAGCAGCCCCTGTTTCACTTAACAGATAGCATAAGGAACTGCACTTTTAATTTTGAATTTGTTTGTAATCAAACGTTTCTGAATTTTCTCAATTTTTTTCCACTGCATCTTGGTTGTGCTGCTGGCCCATAGTTCACAACCGTAAAGAATCACCGGAATCACCAGAAGCCCAAAAAGAGTTAGGGTGGTTTTCCAGTCCCACAGCTCTGCCTCTCTACACCTGTTTTGAAGAGCATAAAATGCTTTCCAACCCCCTAAAGTTCTTTTCTTTCTACAACCATCCCAACTTAAATTTCTGTTGAAGTCAATTCCGAGGTATTTGTAATCCGCAACTTCTTCCAAAATGCTGCCTCCAAAATAGAACTTATGTTGGTTATGCTTTCTTTTGTTAGAGAAAACCACTACTTTCGTTTTGCTAATATTGACTCGCATCCCAACCCTTTTACAAAAATGCTCAAGGGAATGTAAATGCTCTTGCAAACCAAGAGCCGAATTAGCAATCAATATAAGGTCATCTGCGTACAAAAGAAGCCTGATAACGAACTTGCCCAAATGGATACCGTCACCCCCTTGCGAAAAGGAAGAATATATTAAATATTTATACAAAAGAAAGTATAAAATAGTAAGCTACATAAGGTATACTTTTAAGATTAAAAAAAAGGAAGTAGTTTAAAAAAAATGATAGGAAAAATATTATTAAGGATTTCTTAAAATATTAAGGAATCATTATTAAAGCTCGAAGGTTTACTAAATGGAAAATAATAATATTTTATTTATTAGGAAGGGTCACTCTATTAAGTGCAGTCACTCTATTAATTGTGAACTATACCCCGAAGTTATATTGACAAAATGGCATCCAAAACAGAACTAAAGGAGGGAAGATTTCCTAAAAAATATAGTATGTGTGTCTATGCGCTAATTGAAATCAAAGGGTCACTTGCGGGAAAGGAGGTTCTCATATCTATCGATGTTACTCAAAAGAATAATTATGTTAGTATTGAATGTGCTAACCAATTAGTGATCCCTGAATCAAATATAACTAAAACAAATTCATTTCACGCAAATGACAAACAATACAACATAGAGAATTTACACCTAATTATTGGGGAGTATTCCTTTGTCTCGCAATTTACCGTTAAAACCTTATTTTGCAACAATAGTGATATAGTTATGGGTTCGCTCTGGATGGAATCACTAGGGTCATTCATCCTTAATACAAAAAAAAGTTTTTGACATTCTCCTACAAAAAGAAGAAAATAACGTTGCATGACGTTAACTTGAAGCCAAATTCAGTGACGCCTGAAGACATACAAGAAATTTCAAAAGTAATTCTTCAAGAAAGTAAAAAGACGATCCAAATATGCAAAAGGAAATTGACAAAATCACCACTAATAAGAATGAAGAAGTTGCTTGCCTCAAGGACCACAACGAAAAATTACTAATGCAAATTAAGAAATTGAAGAAAGACAAGAAGCCATTAGAAAACAAGGTGCAACAACTTGTCGAAAATAAAACATCGAATGTAGAAATCCAAGTTGAAGAGAAAGAAACTGGTACTAATACAGTAAATGTCACAACTCAAGAAGAAGACAAACAAGTTGCAAAAGATACAAACTTAGATGTTGCAATTCAGACGAGGAACATTCTAAGTGAAGGTTCTGTAACCAACTCAATAACATCCTCGCTTGAAGAAAACCAAAGAAGTCAACCTAAAAAAGTTCTGCATCGACATCCAAATCACGGAAGCAGACAACTCGATCGAGCTATGTATTTGGAACAGAAACAAGCTGATATTTCGAAGAATACTAATGTCAGTGCAATCCACTCATGTGATAACAAGTCGTTACAAGTTGCCAGTCATTGTAAGATTCCACAGGAGATTGATTTAGGATGGTCTGATCCCTTCCCAGTGCGACAATTTTGTTTGTCACTTAGAGGATCATATCAACTTGTATCGACAAGGATGACTACCCTGAGACGAGAAGACTTTCGCAGCAGGAATAGAAATCGAGGCCTTTCATTAAACAAGCTTTGAGGATAAAGCTTTTTGAGGAGGAAGGCAATGTAATGAATAAAATAATGTAAATAATGATTGATTAGTTAATTTGTAATCAGGTTGAAAGGCCATGTCTGATGAGACATGACCTTTCGTGAAGAGGCACTTGCCTAGGTATATAAGTAGGTCTCATTTGTAATTATGAATGATCTCAACTCATTCTTCATACTTTTTATATAATAATTTATGTATCCTCATGGATATTTTCATATTCCAAATCTTCTAGAGTATTTAGCTTGAGAAGGAACTTTTTTCGCTTCACAGTTTCAGATGAAGTCATAAATATACTTACTTGAATAGATGATTTTCTTCTGCAACCAACTTCTTTGTTGATGATGATATAGATAGTAGTAGAAGCTTCCTCTTAGATTCACTTCTTCAAGAGTGGTGTAAAGCGGTAGATTATCTTGAATAGCTTGATGACTTTAGCAAAATGATGATTTGATGATGTCTCCAATAATGTTGACTTGGCTTCAATGAGATAGCTTGAAGATAAAGATCACCTCCTTGATCTTGCATTTCTTCTTGAAAGGACCTTGATGTATAAGTCCTTTGAGTAAGGTCTTTGATCTTCTTGAGATGGATTTCCAATTTCTGCAACCTGCCTCTTTAGAATATGAAGATTGACTCTTCAATGTAGATCTCTGACTTTTTCCTTCTAGAAAACTAATCCTTGATCTCCTTGGTACTTGAGTGTCTTCTTGTTAAATATCCCTTTCTAGCAGCTTCGCTCTGAAACCATGTTGAGTATTTGGTAGGGCAGAGTTTAACTCAATTCTCTTATTTGATAACTACTTGTGTTATACTTGTTATGCTTCTTTCTTTTAGATCTTATCTTCGTTAGCTTATTATGTCTTTCATCAAGTCAATTATCAAAACACAAGAGACACAAAGTTTAAGCTCTTCAAGCCAGGGCCAAAACCTCTCCCTCTTGGAAAGAAAAACCCGAATCTTATCTTCGTTAGCTTATTATGTCTTTCATCATGTCAATTATCAAAACACAAGAGACACAAAGTTTAAGCTCTTCAAGCTAGGGCCAAAACCTCTCCTTCTTGGAAAGAAAAACCCGAAAGTAATTCTTCTTATCAATCTTCAATTGACAAGTACCATGACCATGACATAGACCTTTGACACCAGTATGCCTCCAAGACCCTTGTGATGAACTTTTTTTTTTGCACTATACAACAACGATACTAGAGAGGCTCAGTCTCTAGCTCACGGACCTCTGACAATATTTTGCTCGACCTCCTTAGGTTTCCTTCGTAGGTCTTCTTTCTGTACCTTACTTGAATCACCTTTATAGACCTCTGAGATATATGATGTATGAGTCTAGAACAAGAAGGGCCTAATTACTTCGCAACCATGTTCTTGTTTCTTTCTTCACGCTATGGTTACTTTTGAGTTTATGCGAGATAGATATGGATCCAAATAGATGTCACTTTTCTTCGCTGAGATATCTCTTTTGCAATCCTAATACAATTTTTTATTTTTTGTTTATTTTTATAATAATAATATTCGTACTAATTGCAGATCCAAACGTCGCTCCTTGGTACAAACTTTTCCTCGCACTACTGTAGCAGACTTGACCCTTTTTCACGCATGCCTTGTATCCTTCACCTTTCACTGTATGTCCTTCTTCTATACGCACTGCAATTTAGATCCTTATTGCAGACCTTGACTGAGATGAATGCTTTACATTGAGTACTTATCACTCTATTAATTGTGACTGTTCTTCTGTTCTAGGCCGACATGATCATGTTGAGAATTTAGAGGGTTGGTGATTAATTCAAATTCTCTTCTTGATAATTACTTGTGAGACTTACTTGAGTTACTTATGTTTTCTCTTGCTCAGCTTAGTTAGTCTTTCATCAAGTCAATTACCAAAATACAAAAAACACAAAGTTAGACTCTTCGAGCCAGGGCAAAAACCTCTCCCTCTTGGAGAGGAAAACCAAGGAGAAATTATTCTTATAGATTTTCAAATGACAAGTACCATGACCAAGACTTAGACCCTTGACCTATGAATGCCTCCAAGACCTTGTCATTACTTCCTTAACTGCCTTCAACACTGATCCTTCTCTTCTGCTCCAATCTGCATTGACCTGCACTAGCACTAGAGAACTCGGTCTCTACTTTTTACTACTTAGTCAACTATTGGAGACCGAATCTTCTTCACCTAGCATACACTTGTAACTTTATTCTCTTAAGACTGCTTTCTTCTTTAGGTCACTGTCTCAACTTCTTGTACTGATCCACAGTCTTGGCACAATTAGTAAGTCCTCCTTTTAGAGAGTCCGCATTTATATTACTGCCTTTTGTTTTCTTATGATTCGAGTCACAAAACGGTATGCTATACTTCTGTGTGATATCCACAAATTCTTCCTGAGATAAGATCGAACAACAGATGTTGTTTATACCTTAGACAAGTCTGAACTGTTACCCTGTACTAGATCTCAACAATACGCACTTATTTCCTCTTTAAATCTGCACTTTTCCACATTCTGAAATCCACACCTTTTGCTCTTTGAAATTCGCACTTGTATGCTTAGAACAGTCCGCAAATTTGCACTGTAAAACCACAGAGAGATCTGCAGTTCTCTGTCTCAGGAAATCCGCAGAACAGAGTGTATATATAGTGCTCTGTTTGGCTTTTAGGCCGACTCCACACCAAGTTTGTAGGCCGACATGTAACTGCAAATAGGTCGACTTCCATCATTCATCTTTAGCGTTGAGTGAAGGCTGTTTCAAGCCATTCTTCCACAAGGTTTATGGCAAGGTCTTGGAGCATTTAATGATGACTAGGCTCTTCATATACCTGACACTAATTACACTTATAAACAGAAGACAGTCCCTAAATAGACATCAAGAAGAAGTCTATTAATCTATAATAAAATTCTTGCTCATGAAACCCATGAAGCAAGTACAACAAATACATTTTATTATCACTGTCTTCTCCTTTACATTAATTCATAATTACATAGTCAATATGAAGACCGATCCTAGTTACACTTTTCAACAGATCATTGGTAGGTAGGCTGAATTTTTCACGGGGATTCACATCGTACTTCGAGCCGACATTAAGGGACCTAGTGACAAGGTCTTGGAGCATACTATTTACATCAACAATGTGTCCTTTCACAAGTGTAACAACACTTCGTATAAATGACTCTAAATTATACAATTATGACAAGATGAAAAATCCCTAAAGACATCAAGAAGTCGTCTTTGACCTATAATAAAAACTCCTTGCTCATGAAACCCATGAAGCAAGTATTTACAAAATACATTTTATTATTTTTGTCTTCTTCATTACATAAATTCATAATTACTAGTCATTATGAAGATCGACCTAGTTACACTTTCCAACACTCCGTCTTAATTAGGGAGGTATTCATAAGGGTACATGGTCACTCTTAATTTGAAGAATCTCATAAGAAGAATTTGATAGGTAATCCATCTGTTATAGCATCATATTATCTAGCATTGTCACAGTGCATGATCCAAAATCTTTTGTTTGAGATGTATAAAAGAATTAACATGTGAAAATTGTAGCTTTTAAAAACAAGAAGCTTTAAAGGCATAAGCAGAAAAAGAGAGAAGCAATTAACATCATGCACGAAGACACAAGAGTTGATATCGGAGTACGTCCAGGAGGGACCAGTGCATGATCCAAAATCTTTTGTTTGAGATGTATAAAAGAATTAACATGTGAAAATTGTAGCTTTTAAAAACAAGAAGCTTTAAAGGCATAAGCAGAAAAAGAGAGAAGCAATTAACATCATGCACGAAGACACAAGAGTTGATATCGGAGTACGTCCAGGAGGGACTACGTCTCCGGGCCCTGCTCTAATAGTGGGGAGGCCCTGTTTTCATTAAAATGGCAAAATGAAAGTACAAGTACAAAATGAGGAATTACACCCTTATACCTGCCCAATCTGGAAATGGCCGAAAATTGCAGACCTCTGCTGACAAAATGGGCAGCACCGTTGGATTTGTGGCGTCGAGTAGTGCTGAATCCATATAAAACTTGCCCCAATCAGACAAAGTGAAAATCTGGCCCCTCTGGAAAAATCGCTCAGATCATGGTTCCGCCCCCTCCTGCACACTGCTCAAGGTTCCACTCGCCGTTTTCCGTGGGCCCACTCCCCGTGCCGTCCAGCTGGGCACGCGCAAGCATTGAATAAGCGGTATGGACTCTGCGGATTATTCAAAGCCACCGTTGGCTCCAGTTGGTTGAGATCCTCATTTGTTGCTGAGTTTTCCGGTGGTCAAATCCCGACCCCGCTCATGTGCTGGCTCGACGGGTTAATCGTACTACTATTTAAAACCCGCTGCATCATTTTTTTAAAACGTTGAACTGCTTTTACATTTTTAACATTCCGTTGAATATTTTAAAGCGTTTGGTGGACGTGGGGCTCTGGCCTATGTTGTGGCCCGCCCCATATAAAGCCATGCCACGTATATATGTTTACCGTTGGTGTTGGGACTGCGTGCGGGGTCAACTCACCCGCCCCCTAACCATTTGTTTAATATATATTATGTGGGTTGCGCATGGTGGAGTACAGGCCCGCCACCCATATATATATATTTTTTTGTTTTATTGTTATTAAAACAATATGGCGTTTTTTGAACCTTCGAATTTTGACCAAAGGAGTGCTTTTAACGGTCCCACAAATTCGCCTGGAATCTGGCCAGGTTGGTCGAAATCCGGTGGCCGAGTTTCAGCAAAATTGTTGCCTCCTTAGTCTGCCACATCACCAAGTCAACCTCTGAACTTTGACTGCTCCTAACTCCTTCATTCGGACTCGGAATTGAGTGCCGTCTGCGCCGTTGGATTCATAATTTCGAGATCTACAACTTGAACTTGGTTCGAAATATTTTTGAACACTTTTATTTTTGAGCCTTGTACTTAAGCCATTTGTACCTGTACCTGTTTAATCCACTTGGATCATTCCTCCCCACTTAAGAGCTTTTGGACCCCAAAAGCCTCATCAATCAACAGGCAAGTGAGGGAATTTCTCCCTCACCTTCTCCTTTTCAAGCCATTTGGCTTTACTTGGGTGCATCCCTTTGAAACCAACATGGAGATACTCCACATCTCCTCGTCGCGAAGTCCTGGTCCTTCGATCGAGAATGATGTCCTCTGGCAGTTCATCGAGATATTCTGGTGCAAAGTCATCCACTGTAGGAACTGATCCTACCTCCTCAGTGTCCATAATCAATGGGGGTTCATAAAGTTTTAGATTTTCAACATTCACAACCGAGTACATCTGCATGTATACCGGCAAGTCGAGTCGGAAAGCATTATTCCCAATCTTCTCCAATATGGTAAAGGGACCATACCGGATTGGTCGCAATTTCTTACCTTCTCCCTTCATTCGATCCTTGCTGATGTGGAACCACACTTTGTCGCCAACTTGAAATTGATGGTCAACTCAGTGCTTATCATGTCGGGCCTTATATCGGGCCTGACTCTTCTCCAACTGCTCTTGCACTACTTGGTGAATCGTCTGAATCCGCTGAATGAACCGCTGTGCTTTATCCCTGTCATCACGCCCACTGGCATCTTCATCCCTTCCATAGATCATATCGAAAGGGTCCTTTGGTAAGTAACCAAAGCATGTCTCAAAAGGTGAACGCTGCGTAGAGGAGTGCACTGCTCGATTGTAAGCGTGCTGCACATATGGAAGGTGTTCATCCCACAACTTGGGATGTTTGCTGCAATATCCCCGCAACAAGTGTACCACGGTACGATTAACGACCTCTGTCTGTCTGTCGGTTTGTGGATGGAATGCCGTGCTTCTCTTCAACTTGGTATCCATCATGCGCCACAAGCTGGTCCAAAACTCTCCAAGGAAACGAGAGTCTCGATCTGACACAATCGACGTGGGCAACCCAAAGTGGACCCAAACATACTGAAAGAAAAGACAAGCAGTTTGCTCAGCAGTGACCTGCTTTTTACAAGGCATCAATATGCACATTTTGCTAAAGCGATCGACGACAACATACAAATAATCGTGACCCTTTCTTGACATAGGCAAACCTCCTACAAAATCCATTGACACACTTTCCCATGGACGACCCGGAATAGGGAGTGGTGTGTAGAGCCCGAGTTTTCTATTAGAGGGCTTTGAAACAGAACACATCACACATCCCTTTACAAAACGGGTTACAATGTTTTTCATATGGGGCCAAAAACAAAACCTTTGCAAATGACATAAGGTTTTTTCCACACCAAAATGACCAGACACAAGAGAGGTATGCGCCTCTCGAATTACATGAACTCTTTCTGCTGTGGGTATGCACAATTTACCAAGGTGATACAACAGCTTCCCCTGCAAATGATAGTTGTCCACCTGTGAACCATGAGTTAGTTTTGCATAAACTTCTTTAAAGTCATCATCGTTAGTGTATTGTTCAACATAACTTTCAAAAGATAATGACGCATTATGCAAAATAATAGAAGCAGTGATAGGAGGGCGAGAGAGCATGTCTGCTACTTTGTTACTAGTGCCCTTCTTATACTTTATTACCAGATGAAATTGTTGTAGGAACCCCATCCACCTGAAATGACGAGATTGTTGTAGCTTGGTCTGTGACTGAAGGTACTGCAAGGGCTGATGATCCGTATGGATGATGGTCTCCTTGCCGATCAGGTAGTGTTTCCACTTTTTCACACTTTGGACCAAGGCATACAATTCCTTGTCGTAAGTGGGGTAATTTATTACAACCTGGGAGAACTTCTCCGAATGGTAACAAATCGGCTTCTTCTGTTGCAAAAGTACAGCTCCCATGGCGTACCCACTGGCATCGGTTTCGATCTCAAAAGGCTGTTGGAGATCGGGTAAAGCCAGGACTGGTGCGGTGCTGATTTTCTCTTTCAGTGCTTTGAAGGCCTTCTGCTGTTTTCCTCCCCACTGAAAGGCTTGTTTGATACTTGTCAGAGTGTGTAAGGGTGATGCAATAACGGAGAAGTTGGCAATGAACCTCCTCCAGTACTGTACTGCACCTAAAAAACTACGGACCTCTGTTACATTGGTAGGCTTAGGCCAATTTACAATCACCTCGACTTTTGAGGGGTCTATTTTTAACTGACCATTACCGACAATATAACCAACGTAAACCAAAGAGGTTTTCCCAAACTCACACTTTGACAACTTTACATACAATTGTTCTTTCTTTAAGACATCAAGCACTTTGATTACATGGCATACATGTTCCTTCCAAGTCCTACTAAATACAAGAATGTCATCTAAATACACAAGGACAAACTCATCAATGAAAGGCCTAAAAAGATCATTCATGACCCTCATGAATGTGGCTGGAGCATTGCAAAGTCCGAATGGCATCACCATCCATTCGAACAACCCCTGTTTGGTCTTGAAGGCGGTTTTCCACACATCCTGCTCTGCAATTCTGACCTGGTGATAACCACTACGCAACTCCAATTTGGTGAAATAAACAACATTTTTTAATTGATCTAATAAATCATCAATGCGAGGGAGAGGGTATCGATTTTTCACCGTGATTTTGTTTAGTGCCCGATAATCCACGCACATCCTCCATGTGCCATCTTTCTTGGGCACTAACACGATCAGCGAGCCACAAGGAGAAGTACTTGGCCGAATGACCCCTTGGTTCAACAGTTCCTGTACCTGCTTTTTGATTTCCTCCATTTCGATGGATGACATCCTATACATACCAATGTTTGGTAATGGAGCATCATGTTGCAAATGGATCTCATGTTGGATCCCTCGTTTTGGAGGCAAACCTTTGGGTTCCTGAAACAACTCACCATAGTTATAAATAACATCACATAATTCCTGTTTATGAGCCGGATCACATCCCCGGAAAGCATCGGTTATTTCTTCATCCTTTGCTCTCACAACCATGAGCAAACACCCCTTGCTGGAATTCACCAGTCTCTTCATCTGTCCTGCACTTACAAGGATGGCACTGACTTTGGTTTGATGAGCTCTTACAATGTATTCTACCCCATCTTTAGTGATTTGGTATTTATTTTCATGGCGAAAGAAAACTGCTTTCCTATCATAAAGATAGGGACTCCCCAACACAATGCCATAGATATCCAATGGTATTACATCCAATTCTACTTCATCTACCAACTTAGAAGCAATAACAAATTTTACCTTACACTGCTTGGTTACATTTAGTTTTACTTTATCATGTATCCATCCAAGCGGATAAGGTTTTGGATGAGGCTTAACTTCTAAGCCTAACTTTTTAACCAAGGATTCTGAAATAAGGTTTGCTTGAGAGCCCGAATCAAATAGAGTTTCTACTTTTGCATGGTTTATAACAACTCTAATATGAAACAACTCAATTCTCTTACGTTCATTAGAAAGAGGCTCATTTGATGTACTAGTGCTTTCATGTGATTCAGAATCATGAAGAGAATGAGTACCTTTTGGCCCTACTGCTGTGATCAATGTCTCATCGCCTGAGTCGGATCCAAGGTCCTGTTGTGCGGTTGCTACCGTCTTCTGCTTACCCTTTCCTCCAAATCTCTTCGGCTTCTTTTCTGGATAAAGTTTCCAACAGTGATCGTCGTCATGGCCTTCCTTTTTGCAGTGAGTGCAATAAGGCTTTTCTCCTTCATCCTTCTTTGTTGACGCCGTCTTCTTTTCCTTTCCCTTTCCTTTCCCTTTGAATTTGCCATTTGAAGGTTTGGAAGGTTGTTTCTTCGAATGATCGTCCTTATCATTTCTGCCCCTGTTCTCAAGATGAATGGCCTTCACACTGGCCGAGTCAATGGTAGTAGGTTCAAACATTAACAATGCATGTCTAATGTAACTATGCAACGAACCAATGTACTTAGTTACAACTTCAGGAGAATCTAAAGAGATGCCCAAACTTAATGCCTGTTTTCGAAATTCTTCTGTAAAGGTTTGCACATTTTGTCCTTTACCTTGCCTTAGGTACTGCCACTCCATTAAGGCTTTCTGCTTGTAACCTAAGGGATAGAATTGATTTTTAATTGCAGTAGTAAAATCTGACCAGGAAGAAAGAATGTTACCCAAGTTACTGCTGCTTCGAAGTTTGCTCTCCCACCAGATGAGAGTTGTGCCACTCAATCGAAGAGAAGCCAATTGGATTTTCGCCTCGTCCTCCATAATCTGCTGGATCCTGCAATAGAGTTCAAGCTGCCTAATCCAATTGTTAAGCTTCTCAACATTACTTTCACCATTATATACCGGTAGATCAAACTTAACATCTAACTTAAAGAAAGGCTTGTTAGATGCATTTCCAAAATTTTTATTATGATGGTTAGAAGAGGAGGAAGGACTTTCATTTCCTGAAGGGGGTGGATTTCCTCCACCATCTCCATGCGTTGAACCTTGCCCTTCTAAAGAATGATCTCCTGTTTTCTCTAACCTTTCAAGTCTAGAGAATAGTCTCTCTACTCGATCTGCCATGGTATAGAAAGTTTTGCGGAAATTGAGCTCTTCTTCATTCCGATCTTCGTCTCCCATGTTCCTTCTCTGATGTGCACGTCCTGCTTCGGGATCAAAAGCCTGTAGCGTCCCTTCGCCTCTTCTTAGCCTGCTTCTTGTTAGCATACAAACATGTAATTCACATCTACAAACACCCGCTCCGATACCACTTGATCCAAAATCTTTTGTTTGAGATGTATAAAAGAATTAACATGTGAAAATTGTAGCTTTTAAAAACAAGAAACTTTAAAGGCATAAGCGGAAAAAGAGAGAAGCAATTAACATCATGCACGAAGACACAAGAGTTGATATCGGAGTTCGTCCAGGAGGGAATACGTCTCCGGGCCCTGCTCTAATAGTGGGGAGGCCCTGCTTTCATTAAATGGAAAAATGAAAGTACAAGTACAAAATGAGGAATTACACCCTTATACCTGCCCAATCTGGAAATGGCCGAAAATTGCAGACCTCTGCTGACGAAATGGGCAGCACTGTTGGATTTGTGGCGTCGAGTAGTGCTGAATCCATATAAAACTTGCCCCAATTGGACAAAGTGAAAATCTGGCCCCTCTGGAAAAATGGCTCAGATCATGGTTCCGCCCCCTCTGCACACTGCTCAAGGTTCCACTGCCTCGTTTTCCGTGCCCGCTCCTGTCTGTCCTTTCTTGGGCGCACAAATGAATGAAGGCTCATATAAAAAAACTCGGGCGGATTATTCAAAGCCACCGTTGGCCGAGTTGGTTGAGATCCTCATTTGTTGGGCAGAGGTCGGGTGGTCAAATCCCGACCCCGCCATAAAAAGGCCTGACGGGTTAACTGCATTACATATTTAAAACCCGCGTTACATTTTTTTAAAAAAAACGTTGGAACTGTTTTACATTTTTAACATTCCGTTGAATATTTTAAAGCGTTTGATGTGGACGTGGGGGGGCCGGACCCATGTTGGGCGGCCCGCCCCATATAAAGCCATGCCACGTATATATGGCCGGCTGTTGGTGTTGACCGCGGGGGTGGCGGGGCTGACCACCCGCCCCCCAACCATTTGTTTAATATATATTATGTGGTTGCGGCATGGGGTGGCGGGGTTGGTGGCCCGCCACCCATTTTTTATATTTTTTTTTTGTTTTTATTTAATATTAAAACAAACCGTTTGTTTTTGAACCTTCGAATTTTGACCGAAGGCGCGCTTTTAACGGTCCGATAAATTTGCCTGGAATCTGGCCAGGTTGGTCGGAATCCGGTGGCCGGGTTTCAGCAAAATTGTTGCCTCCTTAGTCTGCCACATCACCAAGTCAACCCCTGAACTTTGACTGCTCCTAACTCCTTCATTCGGACTCGGAATTGAGTGCCGTCTGCGCCGTTGGATTCAGAATTTCGAGATCTACAAATTGAGCTTGGTTCGAGAGATTTTCGAACACTTTGATTTATGAGCCTTGTACTTAAGCCATTTGTACCTGTACTTGTTTAATCCGCCTGGATCATTCCTCCACCTGGATCAGTGCAAGGCCTTGACTAACAACTCCATCTCTCCAAGAGACAAAGAGCTACAATGCTGGTGAGACGAATGATTATAGACACCTTCATCATTGTCTCCAAGGTACATACTCCACCCAGGTGTTCACTGAGTATGACCTTAAAGGACTGTTACTATCGGGATAGCTAATCCTCAAAGAATATCCATCCTTTCACGACTACTCTTATCGGAACATCTTATCACATTCTCAAAGAGTATTAGATGCCAGATGATTTCCCAATCCCGCATTCTGTCTTCTAGGTGAAGACCAAATGATGTGTCTATTTCTCCTTCTTAACTAGTGAGGACATATTCCACAAAGGAATAAACTTATACGAAGAATGTACCTAAGTTTTCTTTTTGAATTATGAATTTTATTCCAAGTAAGAAACTTATTACCAACCTCTCTCTTAATTGGGGACTTGTAGCAGCAATGATGAAAATATCCAACTGCTCATGAAGGACTCCTTCCGTTGATGTCATGAATTGAGGAGCTTTCAAATTTGGGATCTCTTCATAGGGCACAGATCATCCATCACGTTCACCCATGAGTCACGCCTTCTATCAACAAGAGATCTATCAGTCTTCTCACCTGATCTAGCTTCATGATATGCTGCTTTATTTCGAACCATATATCGTCCAAGGATCTTTCATCCTGCCATATGGTTATCAACCTGTGGAAGACATCTACTTCCATTTGGTAGCCTTGCATAAGCTCTTTAGATGTTATTCAATTGTAAATATGAATACTTAAAAAGTTACCTTAGTGATGATCTTTCACCATGACATCTTTTTGTAGGCATCGACATCCTTTGTTTACAGATTGACACATCTCCTAAAGATATGTGTTGTCAAGGATCTCCATCTTTTCTGGACTTCTATTAGAGTCTACATATCTTCCTAGGAGATTTTATAGTCAAGTCTTCTTGGCTTCCTTGGATATTGATTGCTTCTTGCCATGGTTGTACTTCCCATGATATCTTCCTTTTTCTTTCTCCACAGTTTTATTTCGTTCCCACGAACTTCCATTGTGCAGTTCCTTGAGAATGTACAATGATCAATCACCTCATATTCCATATGAGGACATATTATGTTGATTTCATCTAGTGTAGATCATGCATTTTGGAAACCTGTGTTTTGGAAGAGTTTCTGCTTTGTATATTGATCATACTTCTAAAGATAGAAGTATACTACCTCCAACACATGACTTCATAGCATCTAGTGTCAGCATATATATAATATATATACATATACCTCGTCCTTTTTCTTTTTAAGTCATCTTACTGTAGGTTTCCTTAGAATGAAGAGTTTGATTCCCTTGACCTGCTTCATCAATGTGTCATCATATCCTAATCCCAAAATTCTGCAAGTTAGAATTCTCGAAGAATCCTTTTTCTTTCTTTCTAACCAGTTAATCCAAAGAGGATTCCATTAGAAAATGTCAGCACCTGTTTCCTTATTGATTATTGAATGATGACCTTTGAACTTGATGACTGCCTGTAAATTTATGTAGATGTTCTATGCTTTGATGCAACTTTACTTTTCACTACAACAATCACATAAACAATCAAGTAAAATGCTGATAGAATATACCAGTGGATCTACAGAAGACAAACCAGAAACAAAAAAATGTGGTGGTGCGTTACGGCGGTCAACATGATGCTTCAACCAGCAAAGTCTTCTTGGTCAGCCAACTCAGCGTGTGTCACAACAGACCTCAAAATAGCCACACGGTCAACTCAAAGTCAACCTAGAAAAGTCAACGCTGCTCAGAAAAGTCAACATAGAACAAGTAAAAGTCAATGCAGCTTGGTCTTCGGTCAACCTTTGACCTCGGTTCTTGTGCCAAAATGTACGGCCTTTCAAAATCGAAGTCTCCACCAAAAAACAGCTCCTTTGGACCATGCGTTGACCAAAGTCAACGCTGGTCAAACTTGCGTGGAAACCTTAGCTGCAGCAGATTTCTCTTCGTCCTTCTTTCCCACGTGTGAACCGAAACTGCAGCTCGAAACAATCAGAAGAGGAGAGATGATGTGTGAGGATGAGATGAGTGAAATGTCCTCCAACGTTGACTCTATTTATATCAATCACTGAGGGTTTGTGACACATTTGTTGGGGGTGTAAAACCTTAAGGCCGACCTGCACATATTTTGAAAGTATTAAAAATAAATTCAAAATAAATGTTCTGCTCATCGGATCAAGATGATCTTTAGATCGATTCTGCACCTCTTCGAAAGAGGAATCTATTAAAAATATTGCATCTTCATCTGAGCATCACAACATGGAGTTTGGACCTAGTTGTCCAATTTTAACACTCCCTCTCAACTAGGGAGAATTCCATCCACCTGTGCAATCAAACATCGTGCGTCATCCCACCTTAACTTGCTTCGCTGGCCTCTTTATTTCAGAACAGAAGTGGGTTAGTCACAAAGACATCATTCCTGGCTAACAGATTCAGCCTAGAGGTTCGAAACCTCTATAGGACTCACAAAGAGTCACATACCAACCCGAAGTTGGTTTATCTGACCCGAAGTCAATTGGAAGTCCAAAACCTCACATGGACTCAAAGAGTCACATACCAACCCAAAATTGGTTTATCTGACCTGAAGTTAGTAGGAGGTCTGAAACCTCACTAGACCTGATCCTAGATCAAGTGGTTGGACCGTGCCATCCTAGATAGAGAATACGACAATCTCTGATGCGTCCATCAGTGTTTGCTACTAGTCTCTAGCTTTTCCCACCTCATTAGCCAAATGAGAGGTACTTCCCATGAGTCCGGAACTCAATGGGTAGGATGCATATGGGCACAGATCATGAGAGGAGAACCAACTCAATCATCATAACGGTGGGGTAGAAGCACCACAAGGTTTGGCAAGCCTAGCCCCGTGTGTGCTTATAGCTCCGAGGAACTATCCCTAAGGGCTCCTCAGAGCTCCCAGAGCTCATCGTCCAACAGGACCCTCAGAATAGGGTCGTTCCACGATTCCAAGATTCTCACGGAAGGTTAGGAACACGACCTTCCCCAAGGGCATTGTGAGAATATCCGTGACCTGCTCATCAGTTCCTATATGATCGAGCCTTACGGCGCCTCGCTGTACCATATCCTGGATAAAGTGGTACCAACCATCAACATGCTTGGATCGTTCGTGGAACACGGGATTCTATGACAAACGAATCCCCCTCTGGTTATCACAAAGGATAACGGTGGCATCTAGCACATGGTCGAACAACTCACTGAAGAGATTTCGCAACAAAGTGACTTCACAACAGGCCATACATGTTATAATGTATTCTGACTTAGCAGTGCTCAAGGCTACCGACTTCAGTTTCCTGCCCGAAGCATATCTACGTGTGAAGCAACATTCAGATGTGCTCTTGCGATCCCCCACATTGCCTGCCCAATCGACATCAGTATATCCATGGAGTGTCATACTCCCGGCAGTGTAGCTCAGCCCCATGGTCTATCGTGCCCCAGAGATATCTCAAGAGTTTCTTGGCATCAACCCAGTGAATGTTATGATCGACCATGTGTTAACTCAAAGTGTTCACTGCAAAACATACGTCCGGATGGGTGTTCACTAAGAACATCAGGGCCCCTACCAATTGACGATGCTTAGTAGGATTTTCCAATACAGGCCTTGCAGCGCTGCCACTCAATTTCTTGAAGTTGAGCTCCATCGGTGTCCACACGGACTTACAGTCCACCATACCAAATCTTTCCAGAAGCTTCACAATGTATTTTCCTTGAGAAAGGAAAATCTCGCTAGGTCTTTGCCAGACCTCCAGGCCTAGGACATAGTGCATCAGTCCTAGGTCTTTCATCTCGAACTAAGTAGTGAGCTCCCTCTTGCACTAATGAATGAGAGGGTCAGCACCTGTCAGGAAGAGGTCATCCACATACAACACCAGAATGAGAGGCTTCTCCCTGTCAACCTTGAAGTAAAGGTTCGGATCAACATTACTACAAGTGAAGCCCAACTTCATCAGGTAGCTATCTATCTTCTCATACCAAGCTCTGGGTGCTTGCTTCAGCCCACAGAGGGCTTTCTTCAACCTGCAAACATGGGTGTCCCGATCTTGGACTTCGAACCCCAGAGGTTTCTCCACATATACCTCTTCCTTTATCGCACTATGCAGAAATGCCGTCTTCACATTCATCTGATGGAGACTCCATCCTTGCGTAGCAGCAAGGGCTATAATAGATTGAATGGTGGTATATCGTGCCATAGGTGCAAATATGTCATCATAGTCTATACCTTCCTTTTGAGAGAAGCCATGGGCAACAAATCTTGCCTTGAAATTTTTAGCACTTCCATCAGATCCATGCTTGATCTTGTAGAGCCATTTTGAGGTGACAACTGCTTTGTCCTTCGGTCTTGGAACCACATCCCAAACATCATTCTTCATTATGGACTCATACTCTTCGTGCATAGCATCCTTCCAGACTTGATGCTTTACGGCTTCCTCAAAAGATCCAGGCTTAGATTGTACAATAATACTCATGGTTGCTAGATACCCTTGGTATCTACTTGGCTTCTTGCTTTCACGGAATGTCCCCCTTAGGGCCATATGTCCCTCAGCATTCTCGAGAGTGTCCCTGAGCCATGATGGTCTCTTTACCAGTGAAGGAGGTGGATCAATCGGTTCCATCGGTCCTTCAACATCGAGCATCGTCTCATCCTTCGGTTCTTCTTGATTTCCAGGCCTTGCTTCATGATCTTCTTCAGATCTCGGAAGATTGACTACTTTCCTCAGGGAAGCATCTTCGTCAAAGCTGACATCGTGGCATATCTCCACTTCCCTTTTACCAGGCACATAGACTCTATAGGCCTTCGAAGTTTCACTGTAGCCCACAAACATTCCTTTCTTCCCAGAAGCATCCAGCTTGCTCCTCTTTTCTTTCGGCACATGAAAATACACAGGACATCCAAAAACTCTAAAATGTGAGACGTCGTTTCTTATCAGAGAAAACCTCTTCGAGAGTTTTGGAGTCCAGAGTAGAATGTGGGCATCGGTTTTGTATGTACACAATAGTGTTTGCAGCTTCTCCCCATAGAAACTTCGGTAGACCCTGGTCACATAGCATTGCATGGGCAATTTCCACAATGGTCCTGTTCATTTGTTCAACAACGCCATTCTGCTCAGGAGTATAGTCAGTTGTGGTCTCCCTCTTAATGCCAACTTATTTGCAAAAGTTCTTGAACTTGTTTGTCTCATATTCAGTGCCATTATCGGTCTGTCGGATAGCATCTCATGTCATTGCTCCTAGTGGATTTCCTCCAACTTGGTAGAGTGTATCAACTCTAAACCCAAACGTGATAGCTTCATTGAAGCTCTTCTTCCACATGCGCACCTTTCCATCAGTGAATGCCATATTGAAACTTTTGTCTTGCATGGCCGATATAGACACAAGGTTCTTCTTCAAATTAGGTACATAGAGTACATCTTGCAAGTGGAGGACTTGACCTTGAGACAAGTGGAGGGTCACAGTCCCTGTCCCTTTCACGGGATATGTGGCATTATCTCCAAGGATAATTTCTAGATTAGTATCCTTCTCAACCATATCAGAGAGTGCTTCTTTGAACCCAGTGATGTGCCTTGAGGCACCACTATCTATCAACCAGACATCCATAGTGTCGGGTGGGGATGCAAACAGAGAGGGCAGATACAAGAATGAATTCATTTCTTTTATCATCAACATTTGATTCCTCATACCTGGAATTTCTCGACCTTTTGAAAGGTTGATCATTTCCGTTGGAGGGAGCCTTCCTCTTTCCCTTGAACCTGTTGTTCCTTTCATTCCTCCGGTTGTTGTTGTTGTCATCACTATCGGGAGAATCCTTCTTGAAAGGACAATCTCTAGCATAGTGACATGTCCTATGACAAGTGAAACACTTGCCCTTCTTTCCTTGGGCCCCTACTTTTCCTTTGTTCTTTGGACCACCAAAGTTCTTCTTCCTAGAATGAGCAGCGTAGGCAGCATTTCCTTCATTTCCATACTCCGTCATTCTAGTCTCTTCTTGAACGCATCTCAATAGTACTTCGTCAAAGTCAGGTATCACATTATTATTTAGAATGGTAGTGTTGAACACATGCCATTCGGATGGGAGCCCTCCAAGTGCGGTGAGTACCATCTCTCGATTAGCTATTGTCTCCCCAATAGCCATTAGATTGTTCCTGATCTTGGTCAGCTTTAGAAAGTATGATTGGACAGACTCATCCCTGCCTTTCTTCAAATTCTTTAATTTATTCTTGAAGAATAGTACTTGATTTGCATTGTTGGCCTTGAACGTGAGGACCAACTTATCATACATCTCTTTGGATGTGCCCAACTCACAGATGTAGGCCACCAGACTCTTATGAATGGATTCCCTGATCATCAGCTTTGCTTTGATCTTCCCCTTCTTGTACTTTGTTTTGGCAGCAGAAGTAGCAGTGGATGGAGGTTCTTGGATTTTACCTTGCACATAGTCCATGACATCTTGGTCTTCCAATTTAAGATCCAATATCATCTTCCAAGCATGGAAGTCATCCTTCCCAGTCAATTTGTCATCCTCCTTGAAGCCATAGTTTGTGGAACCCATTTCCTTCTTCGGTGATTGGTACAAATAGGGCTCGTCTTCACCTTAGCTCTGATACCATGTAAATTTATGTAGATGTTCTATGCTTGATGCAACTTTACTTTTCACTACAGCAATCACATAAACAATCAAGTAAAACGCTGATAGAACATACCAGTGGATCTACAGAAGACAAATCAGAAACAGAAAAATGTGGTGGTGCATTACGGCGGTCAACAGGATGCTTCAACCAACAAAGTCTTCTTGGTCAGCCAACCCAGCATGTGTCACAACAGCCCTCAAAACAGCGACACGGTCAACTCAAAGTCAACCCCAAAAAAATCAACACAGAACATCAGCAAGTAAAAGTCAACGCAGCTCAGTCTTTGGTCAACCTTTGACCTCGGTTCTTGTGCCAAAATGTACGGCCTTTCAAAATCAAAGTCTCCACCAAAAATTAGCTCCTTTGGACCATGCGTTGACCAAAGTCAACGCTGGTCAAACTTGCGTGGAAACCCTAGCTGCAACAGATTTCTCTTCGTCCTTCTTTCCCACGTGTGAACCAAAAATGTTGCCAAGGAGCTCGAACCAATCAGAAGAGGAGAGATGATGTGTGAGGATGAGATGAGTGAAATGTCCTCCAACGTTGACTCTATTTATATCAATCACTGAGGGTGTGTGACACATTTTCTGGGGGTGTAAAACCTTAAGGCCGACCTGCACATATTTTGAAAGTATTAAAAATAAATTCAAAATAAATGTTCCGCTCATCGGATCGAGATGATCTTTAGATAGATCTTGCACCTCTTTGAAAGAGGAACCCAATAAAAATATTGGTGTCTTCATCTGAGCATCACAACATGGAGTTTGGACCTAGTTGTCCAATTTTAACACTGCCTTCTAAAGCAGATCATTGGAATTAGGGTTTTGATTATTAACATTGTTGGGTTCATCTCTTGGATGATGTTTAGTTGATTTTGTTGGATATTTTTGTGATTGAAGATATGGATCATTGTACTCTCTCTTTGCTGAAACATTCGATGGCAATCTAATAAGAAGAAGAATTTGAAAGGGTTTTCCTCCTTGTGGGGTTTTTCCCTGGTCTCCGACTATTCCTGGTGTCCCTATGTGCGAATTCTTTTCTTCTATTATTCCTTTATGTTCTGCTGCATTGATGATGATATTGTCTTTCTATATAATTGCATATGTTGCTAATAATGTTATGATGCTGTGGGGTGAATTTAATATGTAAATGATGAAATGCAATTATCTAAAGCAAAGAACAATATAGCCCTAAGAAAAAAAATTAACATGAACCAAGAAGATGGTGCTAGAAACAGAGGGAAGAAAAACATGCTTTCTTTTAAAAACCAAGAGAAGAAAAACATCCAATCAGGTAGACCAGCGTTGAAAGAATCATGCTATCTTTCTCAACATTCTGGTCGAGCAAGATACAAAACCTTGGGATATTTCAAGGTGCCACCTAAAACAGAGAACGTTAATCAGCTGGCCCATATGATCAAGTCAGAAGCCAACCCAGGATATTCTTCAGTCAAGGTTGAATGGTTCTATTCTTGACATATTAGAACTGGAAACAATAAAGTGGCTTCATGTAGGGGTGCGACAACTCCTAAGTAGCTCTTTTTAAAGAATGACAGAGCCAGAGATCAACTCGACCCGCCTAAGTTTGTGACAAATGCCCCAATGATTCTGCCATCTAAATCTTTGACTAATTTAGAGCCGGCTACTTGGTCAAAAGTTAGAGGAACCTTGCGATCATTCCAGTTGAATGTTGGAAATTGTTGCAGAATCAGGGAGCCCAAGTTGAAAACCCTACACTGGTTGGTAAATGTTTGCGTGTAGGTCTAATGGAATCCAAACTTTTTATAAGTATTAACCTGTGTGTTAATACAGGTAAACAAATTGTGGGAACTGTTCTTGGAGTTGAAGTTGGAGACCAATTTCATTATAGAATTGAACTTTGCATTATGGGTGTCCATCAACAGATACAGGCTGGGATTCATTTCTTGAAACAAGGAAATGTGTAATTGGCTACCAACATCGTGGCATCAGGTGGTTATGAAGGTGATCTCGACAGTGGGGATTTGCTGATATACATCGGCCATGGGGGAAATAACTACTGTGGGTACAAAAGGCAGAACAAGCACTAGAGCACTGTGACTATTGTGACCAATCAGATATCAGGTAAGAACAGCAATAAGCATGAAGAAGAGACTGACGACAATAAGCTAGAAGAAGAAGATACTGATAATGTGTGAAAATCTCATAGTGGAGAGAGTCAGGAGACTGAGAGCAATGTGATTAGTGTGAATAGTCACGGCTCATGTAACAAGACCGAGGCGCAAGTAGGAGAAACTGATCACAACAATGCCCTAGAAACTGAGTGTGGACAGAATCAAAAGGCAGAGAGCACTGTGGTTAGTGTGATCAGTTGCAATCCAAGCAGAAGAAGAATCAAGAAGAAGAATCGAGTAGCAAGAAGAATCAAGAAGCGGAAGACAATGATCACTAGAATGTTCAAGAATATGAGTGTGGAAAGAATCATGAGACTCAGAGCACTATGATTCTTAAGACCAGTCACAACCTAAGTGGCAACAAAATGAAACTTAAAGTTATTCCCAATGCACTGGAGGAACAAAAGCTTAACTTTCAGACTGAATTAGATGAACTGAGAGAAGAAATCTCAGGTTCTCCCAAGAACCCAGTTGGGGAATGATATTTCTTCCTCAGAAAGCTGCGGTACAATCAAACTAAATCCACTTTATATTATCAATCAGATAATATCTCAAGAAATAAGGAATGCAAACTGAATGAAATCCCGGCAAGTGGTGGGCACTGTCATGGGGCCAGTGAGGAACATTCATTCACTTATAAAATGATAAATTTGGAGTCGGGTCATGATGCCATTTCTGAAATTTAAACTGTGGCAGATGCTGCAATCGTAGATACTGATTCTGAATTCCAGAATCCAAACAGATGAGCGAGTTTTTAGAGATAATCTTGAGGTTTGTTTACTGCTAGATCCAAATACCATGAAACCAGTAGGTGATGGACATGGGCAGGGAAGTTTTCCCAGTCCTATTTTGTTGGCAAATGCCATTTCCTATTCTCATGCATTAACATAGGATTTGGAAATGACTGCAGCACCGAATTCTGATCTTGGTCAATCAGATGAAAGCATAAAATCTAGTGGACACTGTTTGGAACCCAAGTCCTGTAAGATGAAACTTGAAGGAAGTTCTGGCTTGCCTCTGAAGGATAGGAAATCTAGTAAATTGCCGACTACAGTGCTTACATTCTCAGCTCCAGGCGAACCCTTAGATGAAAATTATGATTGTGCACCAGACTTCTCCAAAGATTTCAGTACCCTCAGAGAGATTGGATTGGGAGACAAGGAAAATCCATCGAACCTGTTCATATAGTACAGGAACGATACTGCTACCCCAGTAAATCATACTGAATAGAGACGAAGGTTAAGGGAAACTAATGAGAAGATATAGCTGATACAAAATATAATTGAGCACGAGAATATGCTTTTACAGGAAGAAAGATAGTTGCGTAATATGAAAGAGACGTTTGGCTACATTGATAAAATTAAAGAACATAGTAAATCTCTGGATGAATGGTTGGATTCCCTGAAAAAGCGGATCTTTCAAACAAAAAAGAATGTGCAGGTCATTAAAGATGAATTTGGTACATTGAATTTTGGTTTAAGGCAATTGCGGGATCAATGGAATGACCACCTGAATCTGGAGACAGCATGGACTCTTCAAGAAGGGCTTATTAACAAGAAACAACAAAGGCTGCATGACTGGGCGGAAAGAAAGGGTTGAAGGAACGATTCATCTCAGCAATGAAGTTGAGGCTGACAAGGATGAAATGTCTTTGAATGTTAATGATTTTTATGCAAAGATCTAGAGGAAATGTACTACAGGAAACCTAAAGAAGGATGTATTGATAAGCACAGGGAAAAATATGGTTATAGAGGTTTTAACATAAGCATCACCCCAAACTTCAATGCTGATCACTTTGCCAACTCAAGGCATTAATGGGCAGTTTTTGCGGTGCAAATTTTCACAATAATGACAAGGATGGAAAAATGCCAGGGGCTCTTGCATTACTTGTTTTGAATGGAGGCAGGTGCTTTGAAAGTAACCACAAGGAGGGATACAAGAAAAGTGAGCAGTCTTCATTCCTGAAAGCAAGGGGACAATTTTTGCAGTGCCCAAACCTGCAATTGCTTGAGGACAAGCAATGTTGGGAAGGGGGTACTGTGTAATGTCTCTTTCTAGTTAATTGTCCTAAGAGGGATGAAATAGCCTATCCAAGCCCGTAGGCTATAGTCATTGATTAAGGGGGAAACCCATTATCCAATGTTTTGGGGCAACATTGGTTAAATTTGGGGTAGCTGGGGCAAAAGGCCCAAATCGGGCTCTACTCTTGTAACCCCTGACATTATATTAAGAGAAACCCCCATGAGGAATCTACAAGTAAAGGAAAGAATCATTTTCTCATGATTGATTTGGATTGAAATATCATTGTTTCTTTTGAGCTGCAGCTCTAAGGGTTTTAAGGCCCCTTTTCCTTTGATTAGTTTCGGTGAAGGTGATCCCCCTAGCTAATCCCCCTCTCTCCTTAACACTTCTTACAGCATAATATTTTGGAGCATCTTTGATTCGGTTTTGTCAAACAAGGAAGCAAATTCTCTGTGGTGAATACCTGGTCAAATCAAGCCCTGTTCAGGAGCAGCGAAGTTCTTTCTGTGGTACGCCTGGCTATCTCAAGTTATTTCTGGGACAGTGAGACTTACTCCCTGTGATTTTTCTTATGGTTTTTCTAAAGTAAAGCTGCAGAGGACCCTCCTTGAGGTACCAAAGCCGAGCAAGGGGCAGCAAGCCCTTACTCATCCCTGTATAGGAGATCCACGGATGATTTTTGAGTCCAACATGAGGCAAATTAGGGCATCGCCTCTGTGCAGCCTTCCTCACTGAGGCTATTTTGGGGGCCGTTCTTGCGTAAAGTCTCTTCAGGACAGCTAGGTTATCTCCAAGGGCCACCTTAAGGTAGCAGTCCAACAATCATGACCTCTTGGAGCAGTGATCATTCCGGAAAGCTCTCTGGTTTCAAGCAGCAGTACAGCCTGCCAAAAATATAGACATCTCAGGAAGTAAACAGACAGCAAGGCAGTGGTTAGGACAACAAAGGATAATCTGGATCAAAGTCTGTGCAAGTTTGCCTGAGGCAGATAATTGGAATATCGAAGTCCCAGTTGGCAATCAAAGGATGACTGGAAGTCTTACAGTCCAATAAATTGTGAGTTGTTAGTAATAACAGAACTAGATTTGATTGTGTAGTGTCTCATAGTATTGTTACTGTTATGAGAACTGCCATTGTTACAGATCAGAGTTGCTGGATTAGTTAAACTGTACTGTTCCAAGTCAATTGATGTGTTGTGGAATTTACTGCTTAATTATATTGTTGTGTATTCTATACTACTCCTGCCTGAAGCTGAAAGGAATTTTGTGAAAAAAAACACTATTTATCTTGCAAACCCTAACCCTAAAGGCAGAAATTCCATAAGGATACTACAATCTCCCTAACTGTGATATAAGTACCTTGTGATCACGAAGAATTGACCAACTACGTCTTTCATCTGCAGCATGTTTGTTTTACAGTCTCTGGTCACTTGAGATTTACATTGGAATGAGAAAATTTCTAATATCCACTTTTAGCTTCATTTAAATTAAGTTTGAAAATAATAGTGAAGTATCAAGTGATTATTTTGTTCTCTCTGATATATTTGGGAAATGTAATTTCAGTTGCTTATGCAATGTGCTGAGGAGCTTCCACACAAGAGTCCCTTCTATGCTACACTGGTAAGATAGTTTGCCACCTGTTTGCCAACAATATTTCTTCTTTAGAGATATAGCGTTGATAATTTGAACCATGATCTTAAAAGCAATTGATTATCATTTGAGAATAATATTTCATAGTCTTTTCTTCAATTTTACCATCTATTGATTGAATATTTATTAGCAGTTGTTTGATGTCCAAGAATAATACTTCCTTCATTTCTTCAATCCCAATATGGATTTAGTAATCATTAGTTTGTTTTCCAAGTTTTGCTGAGAGTCATTGCTTGTAAAAACAACAGCCACAATATTTTGCCAATATTTTATAATTTTTGCTATGTAAACAACAGCCACAATATTTTGCCAATATTTTATAAATTATGCTATGTAAACAACAGCCACATTGTTTTCCAAGTTTTGCTGAGAGTCATTGCCTCTGGAAAAAGATATATTTTAGATACAAATATAAGGTATCATGCTGATGAGATTGGTGACAGTTTCTTTTTTCTTATTCGTCTGAAAAATAGGGAATTGTTTATCATTAGGCAGTAGAAAATGCATTTATATGTTGTAACAGTGCCATGAGATCTTTTAATGCTTATATAACTCTTGTTCAATGTACACCCATAAGAAGGAATTTAACAATGTAATCAGCGCGAAACAACAACTTAAGCGTAATTCATTAAAATATGCCTGTTAATAATGCTATCTTATGAAAATCGTAGGAATGCAACGGAACCAAGAGCAATTCGTGCAGAATTGATCCCGATGATGTAATATGATAAGAGATCCTAGTTGAACCCATAAAGCTCCTCTAAAACCCTCTAGGGCCACCAATGGACTAATCCCACACCTATGACCAGGCAACACAAGCTCTGGAAAACCCTCCTAACCACCTCGCCAAGTAATCCAAAATTTGGGGACATTGCGAAACTAGAACCCATCTCTTTATTTTTGTCAAAGAATCCCATAAATCTCACATTATCATAGATAGTGATGATATCCCTTCTAACTTTATAAAACCCTGCCATTGAATAAAAGAAAAGTCCTTTTGAATTTATTAATTTTCTCCTGAAGTGCATTGCAAAGCACTTACTCTTATGACATTTTATGTTATATCTTATGCTATATAATATTATAATAGAACCTAGAATATACATATTGTTATAATTTTCTATAATATAATCAACAAGCTATATATAGATGTAAGATTCCTATGGGATGAATTGTCGTACATAACGTTTCTCTTGGCTGACCATTTCCTCCTTTTTGCATCTAGTATTTATGATCATCTTCTCTTCCTTTAATGTACTAGACTCATGGTCTTGAGGATGAATCTGTTGAGATTCTATAACATGTGCAGTAGAATACAATTTTTTTATCTGATAATTACTTTCTAATGATTTTCAAACAATATTTCTCATGCCACTAATATGATTGAATATTTACACAAAAAGTCTCAATTGTAAATGCAGCAGAAACAATAAAGATCATAGAAAGACAACCATACATAATATACACAATATTTTTCACTCGGGAAATCCAATCCAAGAGAAAACCCAACAATCTTTTCTTGAAGAGTCTTGTAACTTATTTTTACCCTTAGAATAATTTGTAAATTTCCTTTTATTTTCAAAAAATAGAAAAATAAAAATAAGAAAAAGAATGAAAAATGAAAAATGAAAAATCAAAAGAAAGAAATAAAAAAGAGGGAAATCAAGAAAAGAAAAAAAGAATTTTTTTTTACATTTAGAATAAATGATCATATTGAAATGCCGCCATGTTATATAGTTTTATTTCACTATTTAAAGGAATTGTTTTTTTTTTAAATGAATGTTGTAAATAAATGTGATATGACTGCCACCTGCTGAAGATTTAAAGTTCACATAACTTCGGACAACGAAGATCAAACGTGCTCTCATCAACGGTGTACAATGGATTGTGGGACCCACCGTATTCCTGATTGTTAATGGAGGGGAGAGGGTCCGCAAAGTGGTATTTCCCGATCCCGTCTTTTGTACGTGTTCGCTCCTCGTGCATTGCGGGACAACGCCCACTTAAAACCACAAACCGCCGCCCCCCTGCACAAACCGCTTATCATATTTCACTATTTCTCCTGCCATTGTCACCCTTTGCCATGTTCAGTCTTGGCCATCTCTCCCGCCAAATTTATGATATAACCATTGCATCATTTATTTCTCCAGCCAACGTTCAAATGCATTAAATCTATCGCACCATTAACGGTTAAGACACCAAAAAAGCCGTTATGATCTCCTTAATAAAAGCTGTTATCCCCGCAAAATCAAATTCTTTGCCACTCCACCTGCAACCAAAGCCTCCAGACCAGTTTTGGAGCGAATTCTAGCTGCCAACAACTTCCAATCATCGTCAGTCCTGGGTAAATTTTCAATTGCTCGCAGTAATTTATTTTTTCGAAATGGCCACCCATAAAGGAAAATCTAAAATATCTGTAGACAATCCTCTGTTACCCCCTTTAATCAATTTAGATGAATTGCCCCTTGTTGACACCCATTACAAGATTTTTGAAACCAATTATGAATTCAACTTGTACGCACTTCACAACTGCGCATTTCAGAAGTATGAGGACGCCAATGGTGAATTCTCTTTCTGGGAATCGTTACTTCCTCAGTTCTGTATCCCTCAGACACACCATTTTCCAGAATTTGTGATTGGCGTGGAGCCCGATACCTTCCTAGTCAAAGTGTTGTACTCGCCCAAAATAATGAGACTTTGTTTTACATAACCTCCGAGTCAATTTATCAGGCCCTTCAGTTAAACCCTTAGGAATCTCTTCATCCTTTCTCCACAGATGCCCTTATGGAAATTTACTAGAAGCTTTCTTTTTCAGAGAGGACGCATATTTTTGAGTCTTTTCTACTAGAAAACTCCGAATTACCCAGGACAAACCCATCGTATCCCTCTACAATGTTTCCTGAGATGTCTAGGCAGGTTATTTCTATGGTCTCTTGTTTGTTAGGATATCCAATTGATCAATGCGTAGATGAGGTTATTTTAGGGTTCTTATCAGTGTTTTCATCTGGTAAGAAGCCCTTCATTATGTTCAGTTAGTCAATTTCTGTCAGATGTAATTCATGACCAATTCCTAAAGTTCAGTGCTAAAGGATCATTCAAGCACCAATATATTTTGGTTTACTTGTTTTTGTATCATCAATAAAAAGGTTAAAGTTTCCTCTACAAAAGTTAGATCTTGAAGGAAAACCACAGTTAGTGATTCATTGGAACTCATTAGTGAGGGAAACTGTTAATTTCGGGCAACTAGGTCCAAACTCCATGTTGCATTGCCCATATGACGATGGTCATATTTTGTTGGATTCCTCTTTCGGAGAGGTGCAAGATTAATCTAAAGATCATCTTGATTGAATGAGAAGAACATATATTTTGAATTTATTTTCCACACATGTGCAAGGTTGGCCATATTTGTAATGTAGGCTCACATGCCTAATAGATGTGTCACACACCCTCATTGATGGATATAAATTGGAGAGACTTGGAGGTCATTTCATCATCAACTCATCACACATTCTCTCATTGTGATCTGATTAGTTCGATAGCCTTTGGAGGCCTTTTTCCTCTCACGTGTGGAGTTGAAGTTGCTGTTTTCTGCGGATCTATTTAGGGTTTTTTGCTGCAGCGCTGACCAGTGTTGACTGTGGTCAACCCTTGGTCGTTTGACCTCAAAACTCTGCCAAAATTCCAATTTTGAGAGGCTGTACTGTTCGGCACTAAAATTGAGGAAATCAAAGAAGTTTGACCAAAACCCTAATCTGCAATGTGACTTTATGTTGCTGTCCTGCGTTGACTTTGGGTTGACTAGCATTGACTTGTGATGAGCTGTCTTTGAGGGTTGTGGGTGTGACACTTGGAGGATTGGCTGACCAAGAAAGACTTTGCTGGTTGAAGCATCCTGTTGATTGCCGCAACACAACAATATCTCATATTTTTGCTGGACAAAAGGAATTGTAATTTTGATCTATATTTGGCTTGTCTTCTGTTGATCTATTATTGTGTTCTATAAGCATTTTACTCTCATGTTTATGTGATTGCTATTTTGTATCGGGCCTAAGAAAGATTGAAGTAAAATTGCATCAAGCATAAAACACCATGGTTATCTAAATTTAACAAAAACATCTGAAGAATTCTCTTTTAGTGATTTTGTTAATCAATTTTTGTATATTTTAATCTGTTTGTTAAGCATTGATGCAGTTCCTAGAGTTTCTACAGAGATCAAAAAAATTCTACATTTGAGTGAGTAGTCCAAATTTGGAGACTGGTATTTATACCAGAATTTTACAAAAATTAGAATCTATGGTTGTGAGCTTGCACCTTATAAATTACCAGTGTTCCTCCCCATGAGAATTTTTGCATTAGAGTATATTAGACAAATGATGAACATGGATGATGTTCATTTTGTTTCCAAGAAGCAAACAACCCAATTTAAACTAAAGGCACATGTTTCATGTCTGCGGTTAATGCTCGTGAAATAGCCCAGAAAAGTTCTATCAAATTGCCTTTGACCTCTGCCTCTCAAAATATATTCAAATCCAGTCGAACCAAGTAAAAATGTGCCAAGTCAACACTGGTCAAAGTTGCCAAACAAAAGATGAATTTTGGCCAACAAAAAAGACTCTTTCTTCTTCACACGTGTGAAAATAACATTTAATTTTAGTAGTAGTCGAACCAATACAAGAGAAGATCTGATGTGTTGATGATGCTCCAAAGTGATGTGACATGTGCTCTATTAATGTGTCACATGCGACGAATTAGCTTGCCTAGGCCGACTTGTATTTTTCTGCACGTGGGTTTCACCTTAAAAATAATATTTTTCCTTGACCACATTAAATTGTTCCAAGGGCTATGAGGGGCTTCTTTGGACGAATAAGGCTTCCCAATGGAGGGAATTTGTCACTAAGCTTCCAAATTAACCCTCCCTCTCAGCTACGGATAAATTTATGTTTGCATCATAAGTCCCATCTCAAATGCCCTATCATCATCATCACTGTATCATATCATGTCTCATCTCTGCTCATCTGCTGAACATTCTCGAATCTAAACAAGAAGAATCATCATCATAGGGAGCTCCATCTACCACCCTATATTCGAGGACAATAGGCAGGATACCACTTACTGTGAGAGGTAAGGATCACAGACTATCCTATTGTCCGTTGATCTTCCCATTTGGAGCCTAAAGAGTCAGTGGTATAACACCAACATCTCTTCACTTGAGCAGTATACCAGTTACCATAAATGGTAATGATAACAATCTATCTCAAGTCTCCTCACCCACTGGCCAGATGGGTGGCAATCCCAAGAAGCCCAACTTGTGGGTAGGATGAATACTAGGGTATACTTTGTCAAGTTCCAGACTTGAAGGTAGGGGGGAGATATCCACTTGTCATAAATGATAAGGACCACACACACGCCCTACAGTGACAATAGGCAGACTACTACTTACCATAAAAGGCTAGGATCAAAAAATATCCTATTGTCTAGAGTACCCTCAACCCCAGGAGCTCTCTGGCTCAATTCCTCTCCTTGTGAACTCAAACATGGGGGAAGAGCATAAATCAGTGTCCTCGATCAACCGTGACGCTTACCCAGGAGGGTGACATCCATCAGTCGAAAGTACTCTCTGAAGACCAAGAACTTCCCTTTCGGTAAAGCCTTGGTAAGAATGACTACTATCTGCTCGTTAGTCGAAATGTTCTGGAGTCTTATGGCTCCTATTTGCACCATGTCTCGAATATAGTGGCACCTGATCTCAATATGCTTGGATTTGTCATGGAACACGAGATTTTCTGCTAATTGGATCCCACTCTTGTTGTCGCAATATATCATTGTCGTAACCAAACCTTGCTCAAACAACTCTCCGAAGAGTTTCCTCAACCATTTTGCCTTACAGCTAGCCATGCTAGCAACAATGTATTCTCCCTCAATTGTGCTTAAAGCAAGAAATTTTTGCCTCTAGGTCATCCAAGATATCATGGTAGAACCCAAACTAAAGCAACACCTTGATGTGCTCTTCTTGTCAATAACATTTTTGGCCCAGTCAACATTAGTGCAATCATGAAGTCTCACATCTGCGACAATATATCTTAGACAAAGATTAATCGTCCCACGTAAATATCTCAGCACATGCTTAGCAGCTACCGAGTGCGCATGTAGAGGCTCGATCATAAATTGACTGAAATTGTTAACTGCAAACATATGTCCAAAAGGGTGTTCACAAGGAACATCAATGCGCCAATCAATTGTTGATACTTAGAGGGATTTGCCAAGTCAGGTCCAACAACTTCTCCACATAGCTTCTTGAAGTTCATTTCCATCGGTGTGACCATGGACTTTGCATTCTACCATTCCAAATCTTTTTAGTCACAACATATTCTATGTGCACTACAACTTGAGGTTGTTGAGTCATTATTGTGATCGGGCTTATAAGGATCTCTCATATAAAGTTTGGGACAACAACCCAGAGGATGATAATTTGGAGGACGACACTATGCATCTAGAAGAATTGGAAGCAAAACTTTTGAGAGATGAGGGTGAAGCAGCAACAGGCATGCCATCGCCACACCCACCATCCGGTAGTAGTGCCAGTGCTAGTGCCAGTGTTAGGGTTCCGACTGTTATTCCTTTGCTACCTCCGCCCCCATCCTCACGTGGAGGGCATGGGGCTTCTAGTCATGGTCGTGGTACTTCCCGCGAGGAGACTGCTGGAAGACCACCATTACCTCGTGGAGCTGCTCATAAATTAGACATTTCTCATGGCAAGAGGCCAAGCAATAGATGAAATAGATTTACAGTTTACTAGTCTTTTCTACTTTTTAGTAGTTTTTAACTTTTTATAACTGTTGAAACTTGATTCTTACATATTTAATGGAAGATATTTTTTGTAAACAATATATGACAATTTAAGTTTGAAGTTTGAAACTTTGAAGTTGGCAGTTATAACTTATAAGTTTATAAGTCATTATGAATTTTGAATATGATGCTTCATCAAAGTTGAAAGTTGTTTCATTTTATAACATTTCATTTCATGTTAAATATTCTTTGTTTTAATGGTTACACTTAGCTTACAAGTACAACTATGGTGATCAATGAATCAATGATGATAAATGTTATATATTGAATTCTGAAAGCTTGAAACTTTAAGATTGATGAATCATGAGACTCAAGAGTCAATATGTTGTATGTTTCTAACTTATGGACGTGGTTGATGAAGATTATAACTTGTAGATGATTGATGTTATATGGTTCAATCTATGTTTTTATGTTTTTTTATGTCTAATTCATCATTCTACATGCTTTTGTTGACATATATGCATCAAAATATTAAATATATATATATATATATATATATATATATATATATATATATATATATATATAAAAAAAACGCTCCCGAACCTGGAGCTTTTGAAAATGGCGTTCCTGCTCCCACTCCCGCTCCCTGCTTTCGCAACCGCTCCCAAGTAACCTTGTGTAGTACTGATGTATGCTTGAGGGTGGCGTCGTTTGATGCTTGAGCTGACGTGGTGAAGAAGATGTGCTTCTAATATTGCTTTAGATGATTTGCCTGAATTGAAGAAGGATCTTTGTCCTTAAAGACCTCTTGCTTATATAGATGCCAGAGCAGTCAATTGACCGTAGATGCCCAACAGACACCATTCATCAAAACAATGATTATTCTGGACAACCATTAAGCACAAAACAGTATCTCAGAAATCTCAGAGTTATACTTTAGAATTGACAAAGGTGTGTCCACAGAAGTGTCTCGGTTGAGCATCTGATTAAGACATCACCGATTAGCCTCAAGAGACGCTTGATTCAGCCATGGATCAACAAATATGACAGTTTTCAAAACCCTGAAGCAAATGAGACATTCTGTACTTACTGTAGTAGAGGTGTATAGAAAAAAGAATCTGATAAAAGGCCATCATCAGAAGCTGTAATCACTTCAATACGATAGGACTGAACGAGATTAATCTGAGTTGAAGTTATATACAAATTCACGCTAGAGTCTTTTGAAAGCAATGGACTGATGCCGCAGACTTTTCAGTGCTGCTTCCACCTTACGAAGATTCTGAATACTAACAGTGCGCTTGGCTTAGGTTGATCATACAAGATGGCTTAACTTCCCTCAAATGTAGATGAAGATATCACTATAAATGAGCTAGCAAGTCACTAATTGTCTAGTCATGATTTTGATCACAGGTCTGTAAGGATTAACGAGATCTTCACAAAACAATTCAAATTTGGCTGGAATTTAATTCTTTTCAACACTGTTATTTGCTGATCCATGTTGCTCTTGAAATACCATGCTGATACCTGGGCATAAACTTGTCACTCCAGTTTTATGCCTGATGATTTCGATCCTCTTTCAAGCAAGGCATCACTGTAGTTCGTCCCTATCTCCAAAGTCACAGAAATTTGTGATCTCTATACAAAATATTCTTCCACAAGTAAATGTACAGGTGAGTCTCCTAACTTAAATAGAGAGATGGTTCTACTGACACGGACTCTTTGATTCTGGCTTGAGATCATACTCAGAATTTGATTTAATGCCTTAACCGAGGATATCTTCTTTTAGAGATTGCTTGTTTTCTTGCTTGGGCTAGTCTTCGCCATAACTCTGATACCATGTTGAATTTAAGATAACATGTTCTTTGCTGAAGACAGAAGCTTCAATTCTCTCATAAGCCGAATTAGTAAATCATTAGCAATCATGTGAAACATTATCATGATGACAGTAACTGAGAAAAGAACATGTACAATAAATAACGAAGACAAGGCAAGACAAGAGGACACAATAAATTGTCTCAAGCCAGGGAAAAACCCCAAGATGGGGAAAACCCTTGATCAAATCTTCTTATTATTAATATCGAATGTTCAGCAGAGAGAGAATACAATAACTTAGAGTCAGAATGACTTGACAATAAATAAGATCCAACCTTAGACAAGAAGATGGCTCAAAGGCAGACATTCCAGCACTTTGTCATCGAGAGATACCCATGAACTAGGTTAGGGCTTCTAACAATTTACAGCAGTCTTGATAAACTGTTCCACTGCACCTCCTTTTAAGTGTAGATAGCCCTGGCACACAAGGAGCAACCCTTGCTTGATCTTAAGGACTGAACTGGGCTGGAGTCAGCCCTCAAAACTTTCTGATGTTGGCTATTTATCTGAGCAGTCTTCTGCAATTTACATGAGCCAAAACTCTTGGAGCTACGGCCTATCTATCCACGATGATTGACAGCCCTAAACAACCTTCAGTTCCCGGACATCAAGGGATGATAGGTTCTGCCCAGAATTCCCTTTAAGGCCTGCTGCCTACCTTCAGATGGAACTTGGTCCTGAGATGAAGATAGATGAGCCCAAATAAAACTGAAACGCAGCCCTAAACAGTCCTCCAAGATTCCTCAGACATTGCGGTCTTCCTCCAACAGAAAACGGTACCCAAAATATAGATGATGCACCTCCCAAACTCGGCTCCTACTTCTGGACATCCGAAACTGAGACCTGCACCTCATTTCAGAAGAATTTTGTACCTCTGTGATGATCCGAATGGAGATGTAGGCACCTCAATATATAGGAGTCGATGGGTGGTCAAGAGACGTGTCTTTTGGACTAATGAGCCGACTTAAAGATAAGGCCGACCTTGATAATTTTCTTGTGGGAGAATAAATTTAAAATCCCAATTATACTTATCCAAATTTGACGATATTTAGATCGATTTTGGTCCTCTCGAAAAGAGGAATTCAATCCTGCAATTATCTTTCCCAAAGAAGCTGTCCAAAGTGGAATTTGGCCCTAGTTGCCAATTTTAAGAGGAATTCAAAATCAGCAGTCCAGCTGGGTTTCCATGTTACCAGAGCTGTGAGCATTTAATTATTAGTCTATTTGGAAGTTGGAAGTGACTTAGTTTTCTGGATGTATTATTTTCTTATATTTTTAGAATTTCATTTCTTTCAAGATGATGGTGGCTTTTATACATCAGGTGTCTTCCCATTTTTGTTTGAAATTACTTAATTTTCTGGTTTTATTATTTTCTCATATTTTTAGATTTTCATTTCCTTCAAGATGATGGTGGCTTTTCTACATCAAGTGTCTTGCCGCTTTTGTTTAAGTGAAGCTGTGCAATTCATGTATCATTCAAGTGACTTCTAGTTGGATGTCATGATAGTTGGAATTTTGTATTGTTTCAGGTGGGCTTATTGAATCTAGAAGATGAAGATTTTGGTAGGAAGGTTGTAGAAGAAACTCATGCTAAGTTGCAGGTTTGTTGTCAGTCCTTTCAAATACTTAGTACCATGTCCAAAATTGGCCTACTATCACAATTGTGCAGATAAGTTGTGAGAGTTGTCTTCCTAACATGACATTATAATTAGTACTTTATGACATGGTTTATGTACAATATCTGTGCTTTTTCAATGCATAAATACCACAATAAGATGTTATGTCAAGAAAATGTCCACGTGGCCATGGTGCATTAGTTGTGTTTGCAAACTAAAATGTTGACAGAGGTTTTCTTGGTATTTTGAAATACAGAAATAACACATCTTGATTGCACTAGTTAGGATATAAAGTTATGGGTATCGTATGATGTCACAATTAATGTTATTGCATTGATAGTGGAATTCTTTGGTTTGTTATATTCCTAAGAACTTTCTAAGAGTATAAACTCAGTCGGAGATTTTTGAGAAAGTCATCAATCCTTAGGCACAGATTCATGGGAGTTTGCTCCTCTCCAATTCCTTTTTTGTATTATTCATCCTTTGGTATTATTATCAAGTTGATTATCATTATTACTAGCTTTTTTAGGTGAATGCTTCCTTACAATCAGCTTGCTCTTGCAAATGCATCCAGCTGGTTCAAGGGTGAATCACAACATTACATGTGGCCAGCATATGAAAGATGGGTTTCCCAATATAAAAGAACTTGAAGATTACTTTCGGCTATCTATCATGGCAGGTGGGGTGCTATTCTATCAAAGTCACCCAAGACTTGCACCCAGACTCAACTGCCAAAAACATGACATTGTAGACTGGAAACTTGGTTGATGGACTAGCATGCTACCCTCCTCACCATTGAGGCACAACCCCATTCACATTGTCAAGCTGATTATTTGTCTTTGTTAGTGTCCAGATGTCTTGTTCACCTAACACCAGTGTTTATAATATGCTTGTTGCTATTGTATCCTATAATAGGTAAGTGTAACTATCAAAGAGAGAAAAGGAATTCTATTTTATTATATGTGCGAGGATTACATGTTACTATCATTGTAGGCATTTTATAAATTTGCTTCTATCTATCTTCTTTGTCTAGTTGTGATTGCTGTACCAAATTCAAAAGCACAATTTATACCATATCATTTTTGAGGTTACTAGAAGGCTGTAGTGCAATATGAGTAGGCTACAGTGATATTCTGCATATTGAATGACAGAATCAGAATAGAATAAAATTCAGTGGAAAATATTAAATAATAAAAGTATTTGCAAGTTGTACCTCCAAACAGCCTTTATGCTTCACTCATGTTCTCTCCTCTCTGTTACAGTGAGTTATGCTTTGATGGGGTGACAGGCACTGCAATGCTTTTTCTGGTTTATCCAACATATGATTCTATAATCGGTGTATTGGCTTATGCGTTGGTCTCCTAGCAGCACACAAACCTAGCTGTTTACTTGATGTGATTTTTATGAGCTTGCTTTATGTCAGCCTATGCCAGCGTATGTCAGTCCGTACACAATGTGGTCCTTTGCTGGTATATATGTTGTCCACTAAGAATTTTATGTGCTTCACGGTCAACCTCTCCATAAATAATGCTAAGACGTTTTCATGTGTATAGGGATAATTTGTATAGTGATCATTTTCTATTGTACACTTTTTTTGAATATACCTGACAAAGTTGACAACTGAAATTGACATATCCAATGTTACTAAGTTTATTGAAACAAAAATTTAAAATTTCTCCAAGGAAAAACAGTTTTTTATTCAAGATAAACAAAAATATAATACTCAGGTTCTCTAGGTACAGTCTAGTAAGGATTGTCAAGAGATAGATCTCTATAGAATCTTTCATTATAGTAGCACATCCAGAGAGATCCACAGCCTTTATTGTATGAAGCATGCTATCTCTCAAGTAATTGAAAACAAACGATAGGCTTGTCCCATGTACTGACAGATTACAAGTTCAAAAGGAGTTCAGAAATAATTAGATGGAAACCGTTGTAAAATCACTGCATGACCACTTATACTTCTTCCAAAGAACAATAAGGATCATGGAGTTGATGTTCTTCCTTTGACAGCTGATCTGCATTCTTGTGGTGCTCTTTATAAATATGAGTATAGCTAACCCAGAGAAATTGATTAGATATTGCCTTTAATTGCTGTCTAGTGGAATGAAAGAAATAATCTATTAGATATTGCCTTTAATTGCTGCCTAGTGGAATGAGAGATATAATCTATACTTGGCGGCTTCCTTTATTTGAAATTATGAATCACCCAATTCTGACGATATATGAATCGCGCATGACCTGAAGCTTATCATTTGCTTTTTCCAAAACAGATTTTAGTAAGCAGAAGTCCTTGAATTTCCCTTGGTTATTCTTTCATATTCTTATATTGCCTCTGACCTGAAATCTATGTATCTCTGAAATATATGGAATGAAGCCAATCCCACTGATAGAATCTAGGCCTTGACCAGTGCGTCCGATAGAATTTTCTATGGTTTAACCTTTGGAATAACTTTATAATATGGAATAAAGCATTAACCTATGCAATTACCTGAAATGTGAGCACCATCTTCTCTTCAAACAAAATGGAGTTTCTAGCTATCACGGGACTTCCCTTATCCATTTCTTCTCTGGATGCCTTATAGGTTAGCACCTTATTCCTTTGGGATAACTTGAGCTCCCAGACATTGCCCTTGTGAGGGCTTCGTTTGGCACTGATTCCACTCGGTTCATCCGGATCAGGTTAGCTGAGGATCAACTTCAGGTGCTACGGGCCTGTTACCCACCACTCGTGGGTGATATCCCTAGGAGAAATTTTTTCTCCACGATGGCCCTCAGCTGGAAGCCAACAACCCCTCACAGCGTCCTACTAGCTCATTGTGCCATTTCTCCACCACCTGAGCCAACCATGTGGTCCCTCACCCATTTATATTGATCGTATTTTGAAGGTGGGTCTCACGACTCTAAACATATGTCTTGTCATTTGGTAATTGAGTATTGGGTTTACTTATCATGGATGCTTATGGGCATGGATTGATGGGGGGATTTGGCGGAAAGAGTGGGCTTAGCTTGTGCTCCTGTCGCCTTGATCTCATTTGGGTGCTACCCTTGCATCTTAGTCCCGTGGGATCTCCTTTATTGACCATTTGGTTCTAGGGTGGTACTACTTGGGAAACCACGACTTTGGGTGTGTGGTTCCGCTCCTTTATTTGCATACATTACCCCCCTTACACTCATTATGCTCCCCATTCATCACTTCTCCCACACGTGTCCACATAGCCCCCATGGGTCCACATAGGGTCAGCTTCCTTATCCCCTTGCCCCTACCTTGGGTCAGGCCTGGAATGATGCCCTGAAGGTTGAAGCAGCTAAAGGAAAAGGAAAAAGCATAATTGGACACACTTAACAGGAAATTGCACCACAAAATGCAAAAGATGGTCGGGACAAAAATAATTAGCACGTGGGCAAAAGCCAATGCATGAGCTCTGCCCCTTACCCATGGCCATCACCTTGGTTTCATAGGCCTTAAATGAGCCTCCTTATCATACAGGAACCCACGATTGTCCCAACCCCCTAGAGGGCAATGAATCGCCCTACCTTAAAAGGGGTAATCACTGCTATATCTGACACATCATGCTCTTATCTTTGAGCGCCGAGCTGTTAATTAAAGAAAATTCATAAAAGGCAAAAGGCATATAAAGAAGGGTGGAAAAAACAAGGCTGGGCCACATAGGCTGTGAATAGAGAGCCATGGGCCTCCACAGCAGCAGATAGCACTCCACGGACCCTCATTGATGTTTATGGACTACTAGCGATCCACTTTTGGGATGATGGTGATGTCCTTGGTACACTATGCGCAACAGGCCCCACAGGAGACCCACACTTTTAGTTCTGGGTGGAACTAAGGGCACTCAAGCTCTAGCCAACTCTAGGTACCATAAGGATTTTAAGCTCTACCCCACCCCAAGGATCTAGGTGCATATCCAAGGTCGGAGCTCCATGACCAACGTCACACTCCATCTTCGGGATCTAGACATCAACACATAGGCCAACCATATGTCCTCCCAAGCATCTTACCATTAGAAGCTTCATCTCTCCTTATCAACCAAATCTGTAATATCGACCAACCCAAGCATGCTTTTAAGATATCGAAGAGACTTCATTAGGACATCAACTACTTGTTCATCTGTCGGAATATACTGTAGCTTTATGACCGCATCTTGTACCAAGCTCCTAATGTAGTGGTACTTGTTGTTGATATGCTTTGTCCTTGCATGGAATACGGGGGTCTTCAGACGTCTTGACACTGCTTTGATTATCACAATTTATGACTGTAGGATCTAAAGGCTTTGCAGGCAAATCTAACAAAAGTTTCCTTAACCAAATAACTTCCTTTCCTACTTCACACGCAACAACATATTCTGCTTCAACACAAGATCATGTTTTCTACTCATCCATGAAACCATTGCAGATCCCAAACTAAAACATCCACCCATTGTGCTTCTTCCATCAGTCTCACTACCACCCCAATTGAAATCGGTAAACCTGTTAACTTTACTTCTTTTCCATTATACTTTAGGTAGTGATGTATAGTGCCACGTAGATATCTGAAAATATGCTTGGCAACTTTGGGCATGGCGAGGCTCCAACTAAAATTGACTAAGAACATTTACAACAAAACATATAACAGGGCTTGTATTTACCAGGTACATCAGAGAACCCACCAACTTACGATAGCTAGTAGGATTGACGAGAATATAGTCGGAGCTTCTTAACTTCTTAAGATTAGTGATCATGGGAGTAGTCATAGACTTGGAATCCATCATACCGAATCTCTGCAATATCTCGATTATGTATTTACCTTGACACAACTATTTTTCTATGGGTTTCTACCAGACTTCCAAACCCAAGTAATAGTGCATAAGTCCCATATCTTTCATTTCGAATTCAGCTGCCAACATCTTCTTGCATTTCTGTATTTTGCGCTCCACACCTGTAGTAAACAAATCATCCACACATAGTAGTATAATGACTGGTTCATTCTTCACCAACTTGATGTAGAGATTTGCATCTGCAGAACTTTTGATGAACCCAATTCTTAATAGATATGCATCCATTTTTGCATACCATGCCCTAGGAGCTTGCTTTAAGTCATATAGGGCTTTCTTGAGTCTACAAACATGTGTATCCATGTGGTCTCTCACCCATCTGTATTGATCGTATGTTTGATGGTGGGCCTCATGAATCTAAAGGCATGTCTTGTCATTTGGTAATTGAGTATTGGGTTTACTTATCATGAATGCTTCTGGGCATGGATTGATGGGGGGATTTGGCGGAAAGAGCGGGCTTAGCCTGTGTTCTTGTCGCCTTGATCTCATTTGGGTGTTACCTTGCATCTTAGTCCTGTGGGATCTCCTATATTGACCATTTGGTTTTAGGGTGGTACTACTTGGGAAACCCCCGACTTTGGGTGCGTGGTTACGCTCCTTTATCCACATACATTACCCCCCTTCCACTCATTATGCTCCCCATTCATCACTTCCCCCGCACGGGTCCACATAGCCCCCATGGGTCCACATAGGGTCAGCGTCCCTATCCCCTTGCCCCTGCCTTGGGTCAGGCCTGAAATGATGCCCCGAAGGTTGAAGCAGCTAATAGAAAAAGAAAAAGCATAATTGGACACACTTAACAGGAAATTGTACCACAAAATGCAAAAGATGGTCGGGACAAAAATAATTAGCACGTGGGCTAAAAGCCAATGCATGAGCTTTGCCCCTTACCCATGGCCATCACCTTGGTTCCATAGGCCCTAAATGAGCCTCCTTATCATACAGGAATCCACGATTTTCCCAACCCCTTGGAGGGCAATGAATCTCCCTATCTTAAAAGAGGTAATCATTGCTATATATGACACATCATGCTCTTATCCTTGAGCCCCGAGCTGTTAATTAAAGAAAATTTATAAAAGGCAAAAGGCATATAAAGAAGGGTGGAAAAATCAAGGCTGGGCCACCTCATGTACCACGACTGCTCCCTCCTACACATTATATACCCTAGTGTGGGCTTCCCCTTATCTGGCTGCCCCTATGCCCCTATATGTGGCCCAGGATTGCCCCTCTCATTCACTACTCCGTTTCACTTATTTGTCACTTGCTACCCCCATGCAAAGGATTTACCTTGGACCTACTATCCCCTTTAAGGGCCGGAACCATTTAATAAGGTACATGACTAGCCCCCTTTGGAATATGGAGACACTAGCACATGCCAAAGCCCACTACGGAAGGGCATGCAATTGTGAAGTGTCCATTTTGTTATCCATGATTTGTAAGCTCTTTTACACGATTATGCTAACACTGATTGTACTAGAAGCCTAGGGGGCACATTGAATTTTATACAAAATTGTAGATGGTTTCCATTTGGGTTTGGTTTCCCTATACGGGATCCTAATCCCCAAAGAGCTACATTGGCACACATAGGGTGTGAATAGAGAGCCATGGGTCTCCGCAGCAGCAGATAGCACTCCATGGACCCTCATTGATGTTTAGGGACTACTAGCGATTCACTTTTGGGATGATGGTGATGTCCTTGATACACTATGCACAACAGGCCCCACAGGAGTCCCACACTCTTAGTTCTGGGTGGAACTAAGGGCACTCGAGCTCTAGCCAACTCTAGGTACCATCAGGATTTTAAGCTCTACCCCACCCCAAGGATCTAGGTGCGTATCCGAGGTCGGAGCTCCATGACCAACGCCACCCTCCATCTTCGGGATCTAGACATCAACACATATGCCAACCATATGTCCTCCCAAGCATCTTACCATTAGAAGCTTCATCTCTCCTTATCAACCAAATCTGTAATATTGACCAACCCAAGCATGCTTTTAAGATATTGAAGGGACTTCATCAACACATCAACTACTTGTTCATCTGTCGGAATATACTGTAGCTTTACGACCCCATCTTGTACCAAGCTCCTAATGTAGTTGTACTTCTTGTTGATATGCTTCGTCCTTGCATGGAATACGGGGTCTTCAGACATCTTGACGCTGCTTTGATTATCACAATTTATGATTGTAGGATCTAAAGGCTTTGTAACCAATTCTGACAAAAGTTTCCTTAATCAAATAACTTCCTTTCCTACTTCACATGCAACAACATATTCTATTTCAACACTACTTAACACAACAAGGTCATGCTTTCTACTCATCCATGAAACCAATGCAGATCCCAAACTAAAACATCCACTGATATTGCTTCTTCCATCAGTTTCATTACCACCCCAATCGAAATCGGTAAAACCTGTTAACTTGATTTCTTTTCCATTATACTTCAGGTAGTGATGTATAGTGCCACGTAGATATCTCAAAATATGCTTGGCAACTTTGGTCATGATGAAGCTCCAACTAAAATTGACCAAGAACATTTACAACAAAACATATAACAGGTCACTTCTCTAAATTTCATTTTTCGTTCTTTCTCCTAGAGATCTAGGGTAGCCACTTCTGTTTTTAGGGCATATTTATGAATAAAAGTGAATTTCAGTGGATGTTTGTGACTCATAATTTAGGAATTGGATTCATAAACTGTGTATAGGAAAAATCTAGCATATGACATGGTTGATACCTCCTAATTAGGGCTGATGTCGCCTTCATTTTGCTGTTTATGCATACCTAATGTCTCAAAATACTTCCCTAACCTAATCCCATGCTCTATTGGAAGGTCTTTGATATTTTGCTGTTGAATATTAATTGAAGATCTTTTGTTGCATTGCTATATGATATTGATCACCTTATCATTGCATATTATCCAAACCCTAGCTTATAGCTGCCCTATTCTTGGTCCATGCATAGAGTATTTGAGCCCTAGTATAGAACATCTAGGCCATCCTTGGCCCTTGTTAGGGCCCTATATTACTAGTGTAGTCCCTTATTATTGTTATTGTAGCCACCTTATTATTATTGTTGTACCCTTGTAGTCCCCATATTGTTATTATTGTGCCCCATTATAACGCACTATTGTTATTGTTGTGCCCTTACATTATTATTGTTAGGTTGGTTAGGATTATAATGTGACCCCATGGACTCCTATATATAGAAAGGAGGTTTTGTCATTTGAATCATCTAAGAATTGTTCATTTATGTAATGTAAAGGAGGTTGCCCCCTCGAAGTGGCTGATTTCTAAGTCGTTGATCTCTCTTTTCTTCTATTTTGTGAGCTTGTTTCATAACATTTGGTATCGGAGCTTTAGATTCTAAGGTTTCTCTGCTTCAAACTGTTGAGAATTTGAAGGGCTGGTGATTAATTCAAATTCTCTTCCTTTATAATTACTTGTGGGGTTACTTCTTAACTTATTTAATCTTTCATCAAGTCATTTACCAAAATACAAGAAACACACAATTAGGCTCCTCGAGCCAGGGCAAAAACCTCTCTCTCTTGTAGAGGAAAACTCGTAATAAATTCTTCTTATAGATCTTCAAATGACAAGTACCATGACCAAGACTTAGACCCTTGACCTAGCAATGCCTCCAAAACCTTTACACTGCTTCTAAGTCTTCCTCCAACGCTAATCTTTCTTTTCTTCACCAATGTGCATTAACCTGCACCATCACTAGAGAACTCAGTCTCTAATTATTTCTTCTCTAGTTATCAACATACTTCTTGATTTACGTTCACTTGAGATGTATTACTTTCCTTTTGTCTACTGTAGATAGGAAGGTAAATCTCTGATTTACCTTCCTTTTATCCTCTTACTTTCACACTGTCTTTCAATCATTAATCAGGACAATTATACCGAACTGAAGTCTGCACTAGGTTCAGACTTGGCTGCTGGTTCCTTATACTAATTTACTCTTCTTATGCTTTACAACAGATCCACATTCTCTGCCTTAACTCACATTAGATGCAGACTTCATTACGCTGTTGTAATCACAAATATGTTCATGATTCTTCGACCTTTTGACTTGCACGTATATTCTTCTTGATATCCACAATCTCTCTGATTTTGAATCTGCATTAACCATAGTTGCCTTTCCAGAGAAAATCCACAATATTTAATGTTACTTCTTTAGAGATAACCACATCCTTTTTCTTCACTAAATTACGTACTGTGGTCTTCTCTTAAACCCGCACTGTTGACCTCTTTAAACCCGCACTATTGACCTTTTTAAACCGCACTGTTTTTCCTCTTTGAACCGCAGAGGAATCCGCATTTTCTTGGTCAAATAAGGCACATGTTTCAAGGTATATATACTATTCTTTAACATGTATTTTAGGCCAACCCTACACCAAGTTGTAGGCCGACTTCCTCATAGCAAATAAGCCGACTTCCTCACTGTAAGATATGCTTATCTTCAACGTTGAATATGTGCAATCTTGAGAGCCATTATTGGCCATTCTTCCACAAGGTCTTGGAGGACATTCTTTAGACTAGACGCTTCATTTTCATGACTCTTAACTACACATATAAACATAAGACAAACCCTAATAGACATCAAGAAGAAGTCTATTGACTTATTATAAAATATTGCTCATGAAACCCATGAAGCAAGTACAACAATAATTACATTTTATTATCTTTGTCTTCTTCATAAAATACATAATTACATATTCAATATGAAGATCGACCTAGTTACACTTTTCAACACAAACAGGTCATCGTGGTATTTTTGCTATAACGTTTTTTTTACGAAGGTTCATAAGCTAAAAAGAAAACCCATTTGCGCCGCAATCTGGAGGAACTTCGTGGAAAAATTTCAGATCTTGGTTCATAATATTTGTTGGACACCTAATCCTCTATGGGTAGGTGTGGAAGCCGAATGGACAAAGAGTAGTCCAAGTGACCTTGGAACGTGGAATCCAAGAGTCACCCCATCATATTATAAATACACATCTATGGTTAATGGAAATGCAATCAATGCTTATCTCTCCCTTTGTGTTTGTTTAACATGGTATCAGAGCTTAGGCCAGGCTTGGGCACTTTCAAAATCTTTTGACCACCATTTCTATGTTTGGCATGTTAGCGATATCTGCTTCACCTAACCGCTCTCCTGAGCCCTTTTGTCAAACCTGCAGCACTTGTCTAGACTATCTCTGGTCGGTTACTATTCTGCACACCTCACTCGACACCGGTTCGACCATCACTTCACCATCATTTCGGTTGGCCTCCTGCAATACCAACTCTCCGAATCAAGTCGACAATATAGTAGCATGACTGTGTTAATATATTCACTCTACTCCGCTTGCGTTAATACTCCAGGTCAAACCACCGGTCCCCTCTTCCATTTGTGGTTGCGTTAATATACCTGCACAATTTGGTAACACCCCCTAATTACCAAATTCACACCACTGGTAACACCTCCCATTTATAAATACCACCTCCGACATATAATAACTCATGTATTATGTAACTCCTGTATTATTTGGCTCCCGCCGGTCTTGTATTACCTAGCGCAGCATAATGTGTTCGGCATATAATGTTCCATACCACCTCTTTTCCATTGTTCACCGTGCTCCAACCCTTCAACTACCCGTCTCTCTCCTCCTGTTGCACTCCATCCGACTACAACACCCTCGACTCCGGGTTTTCACTTCGGTCCCTACCACTCCGGTTCACTCTGGTCCCTTGGTGCTTTCATAGTCGCAGCATATCATGAGCACATGGATTGATTTTTCACAAAGCCCACAAAGAAGCAAAAGGGAATGAAAGGAAGGATCTAAATTCAAAATGGAAATCGTCTAGTTGGAAAGCATATTTGAGAGGGAAATAAGGATTCAGGTATCTCAGGATTTGGGCATCTCACGGGCTTAATATTGGGGAGCATCCAAATATACCGTTTGTTTCATTGGAGAGATCCTGGTCCTTCGGGGAGCCGACTCGCCTGCACAAGGAGCTTCTATGAGGAGTTCAAAGTTCGAATCCAATAAGGCTCTGCAACCAAAGCTGTTTTCCATGTTTTTGTATGAAACTTTCTTTTGAAGGCAGACCTTGTCACGGAATTGCGTCATTACTTAAACTTTGTTACGACTGTAAGAAGAATTGAGGCACAGCTTGGGTCAAAGCTGTTGACGCTGAGAGCTCTTGTACCATTGGATTCCACAAGTTTCTATCCAACTGAGCATCCTTTTGGGACTGCAATTCATTAATAGCAGTTTCAGGAAGCATTCTGTCAGAGAGATGAAAGAGACGAATTGTGAGAAAATCCTCCTAATCGTCTTCCTGGCACATGAAATCCTTGGCCAGTTCCGTTGATTCCCCTAGCCATCAGCTCCTCACATTCAAATGTCTCATTGTATTGAGAGTTCTCACGGGAAATTTCTCCGTCGTTTCCGTTTGTCGGAAAATGCTAAGGTGGAGGAGGTGAAGGCGACAATAGAAAATGGAGTGTGCAGTGTGACAGTGCCCAAATGACCTCATCCTAAACTAGAGGTTAAAGCCATTGAAATCTCTGGTTAACTGAAATAATATGTCCGGTGTGTTGAAGCTCCTGTTGATTGGGTTGTCAAACTGGGTGCAAATTCACTGCTACAATTCTGCAGACACAAGCTCAAGAGACCGGCCTTCCAGACTCTTCTAACTACGACTGGGTTGCAAATTCACTGCTACAGTTCCGCTACAGTTCTGCAGACACAAGTTTAAGATTTGAGGATGTTGGACAGATGTTGGATTGGCACAAGATTGTGGCTCCTCAAAGGCATAACATCGAATTGTAGCCATAGGTATAACTCGTTGATTAGAATTGAAATTTTCATTCCTTTTCATTCAATACTATGATGCTTTTACATAGATCTCAGAGTTCGATAGTCCATGAACTCAACAATAGCATTCACCTATAGTTTGCAGAGCTATATCCATTCATCATCTTAGGTTTGAACATTTACAAAGGCTAAAGGAGCAACTATTTTGTTGTTGAACTGTATTGAAAAAAGGGGGGGGGGGAGCTCAATAGGCTTTTGTTATCATTATTAAGAAGCCCAAGAATTGTTTCGAGACTGAGCTACAAAATTCTCAAGTTATTATATTCGTGATCAAAGTTTTTATTATTATAGAGTTTGATTCATCTTGATTGCCGAAAATGAGCAAGGCCAACTCAGATCAGTGTTTAGCCAAACATTGAATTTTGTGGCATAGAAGTTGGTGGGAAAAGGTGACTTGGCCATCGAAATTCCAAACACATTACCCAAATCGACAATCAAAATAAGGCTTGCCAAAATATTAATAAGCTTTCACCATTGAAATATGTGAGCTAATCGTGTTATGAAAGAAATTATACTTTGAGTTACGAAGCAGCGATGTTGTGAGCACAGAAAAGGCAAACCGACCCCAAGAATTTCAGATCACTGCCATAGTGAGGAGTCTGCAATCTGGTTTGTGGGAATGTGTGGTATGCACAAGTTGATTTTTATGTGTTATACTGTCTGTTGTTTATACTTTTACCATCGTTTATAAAGTTGCATTAGATGCCATTGTTTATATACCAATAAGGTTGAGTTAAGAAAATGGCCGAAATGACTAAGGTATTAAAGCTCTTAAAAACTTTGATACACTCCACTGATCATTATATAGTAAAAATCAACAAATCCACTCTTGTTGATATTCAAATTTGTCTACAAGATGCACATGACGAAATTGACTTTTTGCAGCTTGAATCTTAGTTACAGCAAGATGAGTTGCAACGGTATAAGCAACATTCTAAACTTGTTTTTGTTCAGAACAATCATTTGCAGCAAGAATATGAAGTTGATTAAGATCTAGTGCTAAAGAAAGGAGCATATTTGTATGCAGAGGCAGAAGCTCACGCATCACCTCCCAAGCCCATCATCAAACCTTGGGAAGAGCTTGTCCATAACAAGCACAGAACAAGTCTTGGATATGACAAGGAATTGTCTTTTCATATTCTGGACTACTCCAAGCCCATCAAATTTCAGAGTGCCGGATTTCTTCATGATAGTTCACCTTCAGCTATTCTAGATTCTGCTCCTCTTCCACAGGAGCAACAATAGATTGTAAAATACCAACACTGTGATCGAGTTGGCCATATGAAAGATCACTGTTTTGATCTTCACCCATGCAAATACTGTGGTCGGCACACCCATTCTTCACATAGAGTCTTCAAAAACAAGACTCCTACAAGAACAAAGATTCATCTTGGATGGATAGCTTCTTGTCAATGGGTATCAACAGCCAAGAAGATGTTTAAGTCATATGTCAGAACTTGTTCTAGAATATTGAACAATCTTGCAGTTGTGTTTTCGCCATCATCTCACCTTGTGCACGACGGGGGGAATGGTGGTCATCTACAAGCTTCGAAGCCACATTAAGCGAGCCTGAGCCACAACCTGTCATTCCAGATTCAGAGTTGTAGCCTGAGGGCATTCCTTTGGTTGGTGGACAACCTTAAACCATGTATGCGAGGTTGATATTCTTCCTCTTCAAAGAATTCGGGGCACTTCCTCTAGCAGAAGACTTCAACTTCTTTCCAGTTTTGGAAGAATTCTGGGAAATGCATCAAGCATTCCAGAGTTGGTGGTCATCCTTAAACCATCACAGGTTGTAGACCTCCCTTCATCTAGGTTGAAGGTCTCCCTCTTCAAATATGAGGGACACTTCCTTTAGCAGAAGACTTCAGCTTCTTGCCATTTTTGGAAGAATTCCGGGAAATGCATCAAGCATTCCAGAGTTGGTGGTCATCCTTAAACCATCATAGGTTGTAGACCTCCCTTCTTCTAGGTTGAAGGTCCCCCTCTTCAAATATGAGGGACACTTCTCTAGCAGAAGACTTCAACTTCTTTCTAGATTTGGAAGAGTTTTGAGAACTGCACTAAGTGTTCCAGTGTTGGTGGTCATCCTTAAACCACATCTTTATGCCAACATTTTAGAGAGCTCATTCAGCCTAAGTGCTGTAATGCATACTTTGCAGATTTGTGTTACAACTCTCTTATTGGACTCACACATACCCCTTCGGATTAAGGGGGGGGAATGTTGGACACCTAATCCTCTGTGGGTAGGTGTGGAAGCCAAATGAACAAAGAGGAGTCCAAGTGACTTTGGAATGTGGAATCCAAGAGTCACCCCATTGTATTATAAATACACATCTATGGTTAATGGAAATGCAATCAATGCTTATCTTTCCCTTTGTGTGTGTTTGCCTTGCTTGTGTTTTACGATATTTTCAGAGATATGATATGTGGAAATTAAGGTTTTTGCAGGCTCCCAAATTTCAACTCAAAGAGGTGACCTTGGGAAAATCGCATAACTCTCTCACTGAGCATTGAATTGGAATTATGTAAAAAGTGGTCGAAAGTACATAGATTGTAGTTTCCTGTGTATTGATTTTAGAGCTGAAGGAGGAAACAATGACATGTGGCACACCGTACAAGTTCACTCTACCGAACCAGTCCATAATTAGGTCATTGTGGGAGTTTGTGCATAACTTTGCCTTGAAGAATCCAAATCAGGTCAGATCTGTGGCATTGGAAAGAAGCTTCAGAGGGCTTCTAAAGGTCCGAAGATAAAAGCTTGGGGACCCAAAATTACAGAGATACATTAGTTTCAATATCGAGCTTCTCAAATGCAAGGAAAATGTGTGTGTGTGTGTTTTTTTAAATTGCATGATTCTTGTTTGAAAAATCAATTTGAAGTGATTCCAAGGGAATATTGAAGCATAGATATCAGTATTGGGTTCTAAAATGCCTCCTAAAAAGAATTCAACACCCATTAAGCCCTTAGAAGGCTCTACTATGACTCATGAAGAGGAAGAAGTGCAACATGATATATCAAAATTAGAAGACCAAGTGCAACAAATTTCGCTCTTGGAAAGGGTAACAAAAAATGAAATGGAAGCTAAGATGGATGGTTTGAAGAAAGATGTGGAAGCTAAGATGGATGACGTGAGAACTAAGATGGATGGCATGGAAGCTAAGCTCGATGGTATAGAAGGCAACATGGAAGATTTGAAGAAAGACATGGAAGGTTTGAAGGAAGGTTTGGCAAAGTTGCTACAAGAAAAACTTCATCATGGCGAAAAGGTAGTACACCAATCACCTTCCTGAATCAGCTGGAGCCCCCCTGGGATATATCAACACCTGTCCTCTCCTAAACAATATCTCATATCCTCTGTCCTCCAATGCTGAGACGGATATGAGGTTCTTCCTCATCCCTGACACATTTAGAACACATCTGACACCTTCAAGGGAGGTTTAGGTTCCCTATCAAATGTCAATGTCCCCACACTGAATGCTCTAATAATGCTGTCATCTCTGAGTGCTACCTCTATATTAGTGCCACTCTCTGAAAGCTCTGAGAAGTACTCACGGACTCCTGTCATATGACGTGAAGCCCCACTGTCAACATACCAGAAACCTGAAGATGCTCCGCTAGTGGAGGGAAATGCACCCTCCCTCTCAACCTCTGTGGCAGGTGATCCTGCATTAGTGGACTCATAAGCAATGAACCCAAACTCCTGGTCATAGCTATCCGTAAAGTTCTCTATCTCTGCTGATGCTGCCATGCTCTGGTTCTTCCCCTTCTTCTTCTTCTCCGGACACACATCTACATAGTGTCCCATCCTCTGACAATTCCAACACTTCACCTTGGAATAGTCCTTCTGTGTATTCCCCTGTTTACCATTACCTTTGCCTTTGGCCCCACCAACACTTGTGGAAGCTTGCTTCTTTTTCTTGCCTCTTGCCAACAACGCTACATCCTCATCTTGCTCAACTAGTTTGGCTGCCCCAAGCTGGCTCTTTCTGATTTCTGTCTGGATGCAATCATCCCAGAAGCTCTCCCAAGAGGGAAGGGTCCCACGTGCACAAACCCCATCAGCAAAGTTCAGCCATGAACTGGGAAGGCCATTCACTGTAATCCGCACCAACTCAATTGGTGTCATGACCTCTTCAACTGCTGCTAACCCATCTTAATGGTCTTCAACTTCTCCCTTAGGACCATTTTCCTATTCTCAGTGGTACTTTGGTAGAGATTCGTCAATGCTGTCTACATCTCATGAGCATATCTCTTTCCTCTCACATGAGGAATGCAATGGTCTTTGATTCCATCCAGAATCAGTCTCTTACCCTTGTTATTCTTCTTATTAAACACTGCCAACTGAACAGCATCAATAGGCACATTAACAGGATTTGTACGGTATGCACCATGATATCCCAGACTTCTGCCTCCTCAAAGATGCTCTGCATTCTCTCCTTCCAAACACTGTAGTTACTATTCCCATCCAACTTATTCTCCACCCTCAAGCCCAAAGACATGCTTGCTGTCCTAATAAACTGAAAATAACACTACTGTAGTAAAGGCACTGATTTCTGTTTGAAAAACCAGCTTGCTGTAATTTTTCTTCTTGCTGTCCCAAACTGCACTTTTCAGCAAATAGCTCTGATACCATGTAGAAATTTGATAACCCAACCCTGATTTTCAGTGTCTCCTTATTTCTCCCATAAAGTTAAATGGCCATTCCCATAGCCATACATGCAACAAGCTGGAAAAATAAATATTTTCTGAAAACACAAATTCTGGAAATTGCAGAGTGCTGAAATGCAAATAAAACTCAAAAAAATAAATCAGCCACACACAGAAAATGGACACGCTGATTTTTGGTCAAATTGACCCTTGAAAAACCCCCTACAACTCTTGGGGAAAACTAGTTCAAAAGCTTCTCTTTATTTTCTGAATATTGTTTTTACAGTGAATTAGAAAAACACAGTAAAAAATTCCAGCAACCAAATTTACAGACTTATTTCAATTTCCGTGCTTGCACACTGCCTTGGAAATTGTGCCAAATCAGCAACTTGCAAAACAAAAAATATTACAACATTAATGACAGCAATAAATGCTGTACTGCCACTTCGGGAAGCATGCTGGAACATGCTGTACAATGTTGTACTGAGTGTACGGATTTGTACAACAATCCTCCTCGAAATCTGAGCCCAGAAACTGCCTGGAAAATTGCACTGTTGCTGCTATACTTTTTCTCGATTTTTGTGCCAAAAAATCAACAGCTTCTCTCCTCGAAATTCGTGCCCTATTTTCTGCCTTGGACTGCGTGCTTAATGCTGTTGCCCTCTTTCTCGATTTCTGTGCCTCCTTTCTTGGAAACCGTGCCTCTTTCTCCTGCTGTACAGATTTTCTGCCTTGGTATTTGTGCCAATGAATGCTGCTGTACTTTTTGCTGAATCTCCTCACTGCTGCCCTCTTTCTTCTCACTGCTCAGAAAATCTCCGTAGCTTTCTCTTCTCCTCTCTCAATCTGCTCATGAAAGAATGAATGACCTTTTCCCTCCCCTCCTTTTCCTCCTTTAACCTTACCCGAAGTGATTTTTGGGGAATCCCTAAATCTAATGGCTGAAATAGCTTTAGATCTAGGGCTGAGATTAAATGCTCATTTAAATCTCACTTTCTATTTTTTAATTCACCCCACTTTAATAAAGACCCACTTAGTCATTTATTTCCAAAGTCACTTTTCCCTTTCTAATTTCACATCGACTTTATTAAAGTCACTTTAAAATTAAACTTAGTAACTTTATCACTTAAAGTCACTTTTAAATTAGATTTGACTTTATAACTTTATAAAGTCACTTTAGGAGAAAAATTAAATTCTTTTGCACACTTTTCCCTAGGCCAAAGATCAAAGCCTTAGGGAACCACTTGTCCTCCGGTAACCAAATTTCAACAAGGATTTCCAAAAATTGAATATAAGGGTAAATAATATTCCAGAGGAACATAGGATTGATGTCTTCATAGGGACTCTAAAGGATAGTATCCAACATGAGGTTCGCTTTTGGGAACCTGATACATTGGAGAAGGAATTCAGGTTGGCAAGAAAAAATGAAAGGAAAATTATGGCAACAAGGAAGCCTACCACTCTGTTGATGGGAAAATCTTTCCGGCCAACAGTAGGGCATCTCCCCGGTGAAAAGTCCCAACTAGACTCTAAACCGTTTGGAATAGGGAACCTGTCCAGGGTGTGGGTTCAGCTATCGCTTAATTCTCTTTTCCTTGGGTCTTTATAGGACTCAATGAACCTGCAGACACACGCTTATTCGGATGATACAAGACACATGATTGATGAATGAAATGAACATATAACACTATGCGTAGCAAGCTGAATAATAAAGCATGGGGCCAAAGGAAATGCTGTCAACAACATATCATTAGGGTCATGCTTGTATGCTATTCTAACCATGGAAGAAACAATTCTTTATGGCAAAATACTCTTTACTTCCTTAAATGGTTTTTGGTGATAATATAAATGTCAGTAAACAAAGTTATTAACATTCATTGAGAAAGCGAAATAAACTTAGCACCATCAACACATGTTTAGAAAACTATAATGCATAAATGATGTCATTGGAAACACAGTTTCATTAATCAAAAGATGTTAGAAACTGAAAATAGAATACTCATAGTGTTCACACATTTACCAACATCAGATCCAAAAATGGAGTTAACAAATGCTTGTATTCATACTAAAAAATGTGTAGTCCTTCTATACAATGCTCTATATCTCTTTGAGTCTCAAAAAAAGATCCTTACAATCTTCCCGATGGAAGTTTTTATAGGCCAAAACTTACCCTTTGGGCTTCCCGACTTTTCGCCTTCCTAACTGTTGCGCTGCCTTGCGACCTGAATGGAGGATGCGACCTGCGACCAGTTGAACAGTGCGACCTGCGACCCAGTTTGAACAGTGCGACCTGTGACCTGATCATGGGAGTGTGCGTGTGATTGCGAGGTCAGGGGCATCAACTTGTTGCTCCTTGAGAAAATTCTGCCATGCGCGATAATCTGCAGCAACTGGGGAGATTAGGGGAACTTCTTCCCTTAACCGGTGTAGGCACTCTAAGGCATTTGGAATCAGAGTCTCTCTCTTGAGTGTGACCTAGTTGGCTAAAGAGACCAGTTTAGTGTAGATCCAAACTGGTGTAACGATGAATTTAACCAAGTTCTCTTGCGATGCGGCAAGATCAGGAGTAGCAGCGGCTTGCCTGATAGATTGTAGAAATGTTTGAATCTCCTGGTCTACCTGTCCCCACGTCTTTTCCTCGCTCAGTGCACCCAGAGATGGAATGTGGTGTAGTTCATGCCTTGAGTCGATGCCATTGATCAAATGCCCGTACGCGGTCATTACCTTTTCTAGGTCTTTGGATAACTTTTCCTTTGATTGCATCTTGATACGAATTTGGACCTTGGCATCCTGGGTGTGAATCTAGTCTTTCTTGGGCAAGTTTTCCGGAGCCTGCGGATACCGGCCTGTCCATTCTATCATTCTGTCCAAAGCGGCGGAGGCCTCTTTCAGTTGCTCGCTCCTCTGTTTTGTCTCTACTTGGGCTCTTAGTAGGGGGGCGACTGTTTGTTTTATAGTGAAAATCTCCCTGTAAACCTGCGTCATGGTGACCTCCAGTGTCTCCAACTCTCTTTGGACGGTGAGCGGTACTTTGTTAACAGGAGTATTTCTGTCTTGAAGCTACTAGATTTCCTCCCTTAATGCTCTCTTTTCTTGCTCCGCCCTTGCTTCCCTTTGTTCAGAGTCCTGTAACTTATTTTGCAGAGAAAGGATCTCTTTACTCATTCGGCTCACATTTTCTTCTGTGGCTGCGGCAAAAGCAGTGCTGGTCGATGCTATCATCACTGGGTTGGTCCTAGTGTCTAGGACTATATCTTTCTTTGCTGTGGCTGTGAGTGGGGCAGAAGGGTTCCGTGCTAGACATCTCCTTTTTTCCTGTTGGATTTTAAAAGTGAACTGATCATAAGGGAGCCTTGTAAGGTTAAACACCTCCTCTTCCTGTCCTTCAGAAGAGCCCGACTCAGAGAGTGAAAAACGCGTATTAATTACAGGTACTTCGATGGGCTGCAGCTCAGTTTGTAATTCTGTGATTGGAGGAGATGTCTCGATGTCCTTTGATCTTTGATCCTCCTCTTCTTTTCTTTTCCGTTCTTCCTCCTCTTTCTGAAGCCACTCCGCCTCTGCCTTGTCCTGTTCTGCTTTCTGCCTCCGCTCTACTTCTGCTTCTGCTTCCTGTTCTTCCTTTCTCTTGTGTTCGACCTACACTTGATCTAATTCCCTTTTGAGCTGTCGTTCTGCCTCCTCCTTTGCTTCTGTTCTTCCTTTCTTTTTCGGGCATCCTCTGTCTGTTTCTTTCTTTGTTATGCTTTCAGGTTCTTTCTACGCTTATCTTCATCTTCTTTTTCCTTCTTTTCAGCTTCCAACTGAGCTTTTGCTTCTTGTTCTTTCTGTTGGGTGGTAGTGTTGTGACCCGTGCTGGTTCGAGGCTTCTTGGCCTGGGAAGAATAGGTGCCTCCCAGTTCGCGGATTCTTTCCTCCAATGTATTGTCATCTGGATCTTCCTGATCGGACCATGTCCCCGGGGCAAGTTCCCTATCTGCGTTATACCAGTTTCTTTTCTCATCCTCATATGGGCATTCAGTATGTTGGTAGCTCCATTTGAACTTGGCCCGTTTGCAGTGATCAGGGACTATCCTCTCAGGGTCATATGTCTGGTGATCCAAAGGCCCCAGGTGGAAACCTCTCATTTGTTCTGCTTCTGCCTCTACCTCTCTGAAATCCTTGACCGTGTAGGCACCAATGGTGAGCGGCAGTGTAGGCCACGACATTTTCTTACCTTTAGTCAGGACCTTAGAGAAACTGGAAGTCATCTGATAACAAACTTCCTAAAGAAGCATCTTATTCGTAACAAATCGGGGCAGGGCATGAGGAGTCTTGAATGAACCAAAGACTCGAATAAAGGTATATTTTGCGAGTGGAAACCAATGTGCCACCTTGACTAACGTCTCCATGGCTCGCCAGGATATGCATGGGGTATCTTGACCGAACAATTTCTTGTAGAGCGCCGGGATGAAGAGTTGTGAGATTGACTCTATATCTTGCTTATACCTAGAGTCCCAGAACACCTTCATTTCTATGTGAACTGGGCGCGCCTGCTCCGGGTCCCAGTTATGCGCCCATCCCTCAAAGTGGCACTGGGAACAAACAACATCTAATAGGTAGGAAGCCATGTAAAATTCAGACGAATATCCCTCCTCTGGTGCTAGTGCCGAGGATATGTTTGTCTGGAGAGACGCCATTAGCGTGCTGGCCCAATTGAAACGAGTGCCATGCACAATGATATAGTTCATCAGGGATAGCCAAGTGCCACTGAAAGTGGTGGCATCGGGACGACCGTATATCCTACAAAGCATAGCTGCCACCAGCTTATATACCTTCCTGAGGCCTGCCACTGGATATTCCTGATCCTTCTTGGCTTTGAACTTTTCGGGTTCCTTCCATCACCCCCTCAGGGTATCTGCTATGGCGATTGCATGGGTGGTGGCCCATTCTTCTGTGAAAGTCTGTTCTCGTTCCTGCAACGCGTAATAAAACTCAGCATCCGAGCCCTTTAGAGTTGCAAATGCTTTACCTTCATAGTCCAGAATTACCCACTTTTTGGGGTCAGTATTCTGTATGATCCATTCAATGACTTCTGCGCATGGGAATATAGCAGGGTGGGCACCTGCATAGTGAAGCTTCGACCTTTTAACTTGTATATATACTTGCCGGTTGGGGAGGTCCTCTGGGAATTCTGATCGTGCGAATTCCTGATATACTTGATACCAATTCATGCTGTCTCCTTTGGCAAATGTACATGTGGTATCCCTATAGATCGGGGGAGGAGACATTGGTATTTCCATCTCTGTTTCTTCTATCTCTGGGCTCTTGTTTTTCTTGCACACTACCGGAGGTCCCATGTCGCTCGAGTCTGAAGAGATGGAGACGCACTCTAAGTCTGCTTCGAAATCACCTGGCATGTTCATAAAAGAATCCCAGGATAAGAAAGATGTCATGATAATAAAAGCCTAGGTACAACTTATTAACTTTACCCGAATGAAACCCAGGAAAGGGCGAATTAGCGACTTGCGACTGGGTTGCTGGGTCGCTAGGGTCGCGAGGTTTAAACTTTCAGAAGGTAGTGACCCTGCGACTAGGTCGCGAGGTCGCTGGGTCGCAAAGGTTTGACGGTTCGTAAGGGTGTGATCTTGCGACTTGGGAACCGGGTCGCTGGGTCACAAGGGTCGCAAACATCAATTTCGAGTGCAGCTGCGACCTGGCGACTCAGCGACCAGGGTCGTTGGGTCGCAAAGGTCGGAGGTCGCATTAGGGCTGGCCGGGGGTTTTAAAAAAGCGACGCGGTCCTTTGCCTCATTGTAGTAAATTCCTCTTTTGCTTAAACAATGCAAAGACTAAGTGGGCAACCCAAAACATGGAGGTGAAGTAGTTCTAGGAGAAAAACAAATACAAGGGAGGCTGGGTGACTTGTGATTACAAAACTGTGCAAGGAGGAGCATTGTTTGGATAATTAGGGCATCTCAGGTTCTAAAGGATCAGAAAAGAGGAATGGTTGGTGGCTTAAAAAGGGCTAAGGTAAAGGGAATAGGGCAACAAAAGGAAAAAAACGGAAACAGCAGGAGGAAACGACAACTTACCCGAGAAAATCGCGCTCCAGTTGGCCTGTCAAAAGCGTTTTTTCGCTCTCTGTCGCGTGAACAAAATGTGACCTAGCAACCCTCCTATTTATAGAAGTGTCGCGCGTGTAAGCAATTAATGAGGTCGCTAGGTCGCAAATGTCCCGTGTTTAAGAGAGGTGCGACCTCGCGACTTGGAGGGTCGCGGGGTTGCGATTTTGAAAATTGAAAGAGATCTGCAACTTAGCGACCTAGCGACCTGAGAGGTCGCGGGGTCGCTAGGTCGCAGATTTGGGAAAAAACCTATTCTGCGACTCAACGACTCTTAACTTTTCCTGAAAAAGATTTAAACTACAGATTTTGACTTAGCCTTTTCGATCCTCAGGGGCTCCAAAAAATTTTAGAGGGTGAATTTTTGGAGGGTGTTGTAGAGGCTACAACAAATGGCGATTCACTGGTAGGGTCTAGAATCTCTACTGATGATTTACCTTTGTGGAGGGAGGGAGGGGGCCTTAGCAGGCTGTTCCTTTCACCCTTAGGTTTCCATGATTTTGCCTTTCGTACCTTGCGAGGTTGCTTTGCCTGCTTGTCTATTTCAGATGCTGGTTGACCGAGTTTTACTTCTGGTTTCCGGACCTGAAAGGGTTGGAGCACTTCAGGGATTTGCAGGATCTGGTATAATTATTTCGTCCTCATTGTGTTGCTCCACTGCCTGTGAACCTTGCGGTCCCGGCGGAGTCACTGCCTAAGAGTCACGGACGTTGCTCCGCTGCCAGCGAGCCTGGTCAGTACCCCGGCGGAGTCGTCACGTCGCCTCTTTGTGCAGGAAGCCTTTCTCAATCCTTTACCCTTTATTGGTGTGCTACTGCACTTATTTTAAATGTGCTCAAGGCACTTATTTAGATGTGCTCATGGCACTTATTTGAGAGAGGCAATTTGTCCTGGGCGGATGAGGGATCTCGACTTATTTTACTTGCAAGAGAGGTTGCTCCTGGTCTGTATGAGGACTTTAGGTTTTCTGGATATCCTTTCGTCACCTGAAGTTAGCCTTGTTCCCTTTTAGTCCAGTTGCCGCTTTAACCAACTTTCTTCTCACAGACACCATTTCAAGCTTGCTAGGTGAGCTATCTGCGCTTAGTAGCCCAAACTAGGTCATGTGTTACCTTTGGGTGTCAATCACAGACAAGCTCCTGCCACCTTTTGCGATTTTCAGGAAAGACTTCTCATTAGCACAAATCCTGGTGCAGTATGCCAATTGTGTGACTTTTACAATGCCTTCTGCTTTATTGAAGTTCTTAGAAGGACGCCTACAAAACGAAAACTAAACAAAAAATAACAAAATATGGTACAGGGGTGGAGACGACCCTGCTAGGGCTGTTAAGTGAAGTAGTGCTTGAGGTCATGCCCGTTTACCGGGAGGACCTCCATTCTTCCCTCTAGAGTTTGCAGTCTAAAAGTGTGGGAACCTAGCTTTTCTTTAATCTGGAATGGACCTGTCCAAAGGGCTTGGAATTTGGAATGTTTCCCTTTCTCTTCGTGAGCTTTATCCCATTTAAGAACAAGGTCTCGTACTTCGAAAATTTTACTCCTGGCGGACTTTTTATCAAACCATCTCTTAATCCAACTTTGGTGGATGGCGAATTTTTCCCGGGTTTTTTGCCTTTCCTCCTCCAGTTTCAATAATGTGTCGATACGGGCCTGTAAGGTGGGGCATGGGGTGCCATGGCTTTCTTGGGACAACTGGAGGGCAGGGAGAGATAGGTGGGTAGGAAGGATGGCCTCTTTTCCGTATACAAGAAAAAATGGGGAGGTGTTGAGCGAAGATTTGGGTGTGACCCGATCAGCCCAAAGGGCGTTATGCTAGTTTCACTGGTGGGACAACAAGGTCTTTTTGATGATGCGGATAAGGTTCCGATTAGTCGACTCGGCTAACCCATTTCCTTGGGGGTAATAGTTTGCGGAGTGCTTAAGTACAATACCATTTTCCAAAGCAAAATCATACAACTTGAAAGACAAAAAATAAGTTGCATTGTCAAAAACAAGGGAGGTTGGAACGCCAAACCTGGTCATGATAGAATGAGTGACAAAGTCTATTACCTCTTGATCGTTGATTTGGCGTAATGGTATCGCTTCAACCCACCTGGTGAAATAGTTGGTAGCGGTGAGGATATACCGGTGTTGCTTGGAGGAGTGCGGTAAGATTTCTCCAATCACGTCCAACCCCCATTGTTGAAAAGGTTCCTCTACTGCCACCGACTGTAATGGAGCGGCTGGCTGTGTTTCTCGGTTGGCGAATTTCTGACATTAGACACACTTCCGAACATATGCGTGAGCATCCTTAAAGAGGGTTGGCCAATAGTAGCCAACACGCATGATTTTGTGGGTAGTGGTATCGCCTGCAAAATGTCCTTTGGCTGGTCCATCGTGTAGTTCGGTCAGGACGCTCTGTGCTTCATCGTGTTCCAGGCAACGTAGTAGAACTCCATTGTAATGTTTCTTGAAAAGTTTTCCTTGTACTAATTGGTAGGATGCAGCCTTCAGCCTTATTGCGCGTTTCTGTCGAGCAATCAAAATAGGATCCATTACACCGTGGGCCAAATATTTCAAAATGTTGGAGTACCAAGAAAGGTTTCCCTGCTGAGGTGCGTGGTCGGTCTGATACATCTCGATTTCTTGTTCCCAACATTCTTCTTCACCCCCACGTGAGCTTGCAACCTCCGCGACCATTTGGCAGAGTCCTTGCCCTTTGACAGTATGTGCCCGTTTGAACTCCAGGTCATACTCTTGGAGACATGTCATCCAATTTCCTCGTCTCTTGCTCAACTCTTGTTGCACGAAAAGTGAGCGAACAACTGGGTGGGGAACGAACACTGTGACATGGTTCTTCAAGATGTATGGCTGGAAATGCTTCATTGCTTTGTATAATGCGTAAGCCTGCTTGTCAATCTCAGGGTAATTCAGTTCAACGCCTTGCAACCCAGTACTCATGAATGATATGGGTCGTTCATCATTGTTAGCGTCTTTCTGTATGAGGACAGCGGCAAGTAATGAATCCGAGGCAAAGGTATACAAGATGAAACCTTTGCTGAAGTCTGGGCTTTGGAGAGATGGTGCTTCTGCAATGGCTTGCTTGATTTTATTGAAAGCTTCCTTCTCAGGTGGATTCCATTTGAAACTCACATTCTTTTTAATCATCCCCTGCAAAGGCCTAACTATTTGGGCAAAATCTGATATGAATTTCTGTACAAAGTTGATTTTCCCAAGGAAGGATTGCATGGCCCTTTTGCTACTAGGAGGTGGAATCTGGGCGATGACCTTCACTCGCTCGGGATCTACAACTATACCATTTCTGGTTATGATATGGCCCAGCAAATTCCCCTCTGACACAGCGAAGACACTTTTCTTTGGGTTGAGGGAGATCCCATACTTCTTGCATCTTTCGAAAATTTGCCTGAGGTGACTTAAGTGATTGCCTCGGTGTTTCGAAAACACGGCGACGTCGTCCAAGTATACTACCACGCTTTGTCCTATTAGACCTCGGAAAGCTATGTCCATAGCCCGTTGGAAAGTTGCCCCAGTATTTATCAATTCGAAGGGCATGCGCCTGAAAGCGAAAGTTCCCCACTTAGTCCGGAATGTAGTTTTTAATCTGTCGGGTTCAGCTACCAGTACTTGGTTATACCCGGAGAAACCATCCAACAAGGAGAACATCTCTGATCCAGATACGACTTGCAATATCTGTTCCATAGGGGGGACTGGGTAGTTGTCTTTGTCTGAGGCTCTGTTAAGATTTCGGAAATCCACGCACAACCGGATTTCACCGGATTTTTTCCGTACCAGAACTAGATTTGATACCCAAGTGGAGTGTCGAACTCTGAAGATTATGCGCGCATCCAAAAGCTTCTTAAGTTCTTTCCGAATCATTGGTTCCAGTGTAGGATGTACTTTTCTTAGCTTTTGCTGGAAAGGCTTCACTCCTTCCTTCGTAGGGATCACATGCTGAATAATTCGAGTGTCATAAGTACGCAGTTCATCATACGTCCAAGCGAAAACGTCTCGGTATTTCCAGAATAGTTCGGTGAAAGCTTGCCTCTCCTGATCGGAACAATCCTTCTCGAGGTTGACGAACTTCGAGTCCTTATCTGTCCCTAAGTTTACTTGTCGATGTGCCGAGTGGAGCTTTGTATTTTAGTGTTGGGGGGCCCGCGGAAACGGTTCTGCAGATCAAACAATTTTTCAAGCGACACTATTCCCTTGGGCATGGGATTTTCCTTGCATTTCTCTTGTTCTTCCTGCAAGGCTTGATCGTGGTCCGCTTCTTCTATCACTGTGTCTTTGAACACCTCGGTGCTGAGCATGAATTCAAGTATCTGTTGGTCATCATCAAAGACGCATAAATTAGTGATGTTATCTGGCACAAATGGTTTATACACTATTTCAATAGAAAATCCATCCCTTAGAGGGCTAAACCTAACAGCAGTGTTAGCCAGAGTATCAGCTGCCGCATCATGCATTCTAAGCACAGATTTAATACCAAACACATCAAAAGCAGAAATTAGACGCCATACCTCTTGTTGGTAAGCTTTTAAGTGCGGAGACAAGCAATGGATGGTATTGCGTACCTGACGAGTGATGATTTCGGAATCTCCGATAATCTTTAAGCATCTCACCTTTCGGTCCAACGCCTTTTTGAGTCCGAGGAATAAGGCCTCGTATTCGATAGTATCGTTGGTGCATTGAAATTCTAGTCGGCATGAGATCAAAAACTTGTTCTTTTGGGGGTCCAATAGGATGCAGCCCGTGCTAGCTCCATCATGCGTCTTGGAGCCGTCATAATACAAGGTCCATACATCATCTTTCGGTTTCTCCGGAATCGTGGGTTGGGGAGAGATTTCAGTTTGGTTTATGATGGGTACAACTTGGTCTTCAGTGACGAACGTTAGCTCTGATTGGACGTTTGGGCTTACTGGGGACTGAGGGGGGTGTTAACATCCGAAGATGGTCTCTAAGAAACACATGCCGAGCTCTTCTTGGGCAAAGCTGACAGGTTCATTGGTAGTGTTAGTCACCTATAAAATTTGTCATATCAAATGGTTGCTAAATCATTTTTGGAGCCTTCGAGAAACAAGTTTTATTGCTAAAAATGTTATCTCTTGAAGACTCACGAAGACATCATGCCCTCTGTTTAATCTTCACTGCTGTTTCCCTTTCAAACTCAGAAATTCTGTTGTTTTCCATGAAGAAGAGACTGCTGCAAAAATCCCATTTTCCCCTCCTTCACTCAAAACTAACCTTCATTTTTACCCCTTTATTCCCCATGGAATTCCTCTATTTTCCGTTTATTCTCCTTTTCCCTTCATAAAAATCCTTTTACAAGGTTTAAAACTCACTTTTGACCCTTGCCGAAACCCCCAAATCCATAAAAAAACTTTGAAAAATTTGGTAAAAAATAAGTTTTTTGACTATGGGTTTAAGCCCCTTTGGGCTTAGTCCTAAACCACTTCCCCACCACATGCCCTAGCGCTGGAACCAAGTGCTAATGGTCCCGAGCGCTTATCGCATCGGAATAATCAGAGAGCGCAAGTCTTGTTTGTTTTATAAAACCTCTGATCCGATGAGCCCCTTTACATATAACCCCCGATCCTATTACCGCTTCATAAAACCCAAGAGCGCGCAATCGGGTGCTTAAATGTATATATAAACCTTCCCAATACAAAATTCCCTTAGCATTTTCTAAAAAACCCACTTTTCCTAAGTGTTGGTCTAAACCCGCCAGAGCAATGTTTTTTAATGAAAATGGGTAGATTGAAAAGTCCCGCACCATTGTTCCGATGCGATTGAGCCCCGTTGTATAAACCCCCACCCTCTGCTTCTCTCCATATAACCTACGACCGGGACCAAGAGTTAAAGTCTCGAAGCGCTAATCGCATCGGAGATTTGCATCGGGCGCCTTTTAAAAAAAACCCCCCTCTGATTGGCCTCCCCCGATGGATCCTCTGCTGTTGGATCTATCCGCCGCATTTCCGATCCGACGGCCCTCATTTGCTCCGATCATAAGCTCATTCCCCGCTTATGACTTCCTCGATCCATCCTCCACCGTCGATCTGATCTGGAGATCGACGGCCCACAATCAATCGCTTCGGCGCTTCCACGTTCATTGCCCCGTCGATTGCGAAAGCTGCGATTGCATTTGGGCCATCCACGTGTCCGGATCGGACGGTCAAGAATGCGTCTCCCGACTTTGGTTAAAAGTCATGCGCCTCGCTTCATCAATTTTTTTCAGCCAATCTCAGCCGTTGATCTCTGCAGATCAACGACCCTTATTAACCCTTTCTCTGCCTTTGTATTATTTCATTTAAGCCAGATTCGATCTCCGCCGTTGATCTGTTTCATCCAATGGCTCATAACAATCCCGATAGGCCCGACCCTGTGGGTTTTGCCTCCCACCAGATTTGATCTTAGCCGTCCAATCTCAGATCTAACAGCTCAGATTAAAACCACCCTTCCTGTTTCTGCCCGCGCATCTTGCCGATTTTGCGCTCACTGTCCACTGTTCGATCTGAGGGCCCAGATCTAACGGCTGACGCGTAGTTTCGCGTAACTTTCAGCATGAACGTTAGTCCCCAAAATTTACACGATATAAGCTCTTTTGAAATGCCACGTGTTGAGCGGGAATGCATATCGCGTTCAAAAAGACAAAACCGCCTCCCCGCCCTTTCACTGCGCGAAACTCGTGGTTTTCTCCTCTGAAACCACTTTTCCCCTTTTCCATCACATTTCTTCGCATTTGCTCCCCGCCGTTGATCTTTGCAGATCAACGGCTCAGATCTAATCTGGCCATATACTATCACCCTCCGTTCATTCACCAAGGGCCTTCATTGATCATCTTGACCATTGATCTCCTAGGGCCGAACTGATCTAACGGCCCACAACCATTCGGAAACACCGAATTCCATTTCAATACTTTTCCTCCGCCAAAGGGTATTTTAACCTATTTCCTATGTATTTCTTCGCAATTTCCGCCTTTTTCATTATAGTGTGACTCTTTCGCTTTATTGGTTCATAACTATTCTCGACCGTTGATTTCCTTAGTCTATCTTCGATCAACGACTCTGACTTAAACTTCCATCGCTTGTTCCAACCACTCTCCTTTTAACCCTCAACGCGCAATCTCCGCTGTTGGATGCTGTCATCCAACGACCATGCTACTAACCACGACCTCCAAAGCAGTTTTCCCCAATACGCAAAATTTTATAACGTTTTTGTGTGTTTTGCAGGTTTTAAATGGCTTTTCCATTATATTAGAGGAAAACCTAAGGCTGGGGATGACGATCCCCACGCCTTTGTGCATAAAGAAGAATCATTCCACAAGGTTTAACATCACGTTTCGTCAGTGCATCATGAGCACTGATGCCATATGAGCCTTCAGTGGCACCTGCACATCAACAAGACATAGTGAAACATGAAAAAAACAGAGAGTATCAGTGTCGACGACCTAACCACAGCAGAAACTGAAGATTGAAGATTGTTTGCACAGTCTGGTGGATTACGGCTAAGATTGAAAATCAAAAGCCTAATCCACTAAATTAACCATGCTTAAAGAAAATCAATAATATCTATCAGACAGAGGATGCCTCCATTGCCACATCAGAGGCTAATTGATTCCTCTCAGCTACTTAATGCCACCTGTAGCTTCACAGCATTCAAACAGAGGCCGAGTATGACCAGAACAAAGGATATTTTCCTCAATACAGCTGAACAGTTATTTCGAGCCAAACAGAGTTATTGCAAAAGATGACACAGAGCCTTAAAGTCAACAAAAGCTCCCCACCGAGCTTAATTCTTAATGTAAAAACAATTAATACAGAGGAAATATCTATAAACTTCTACATGGAGCCCTTCAAAGGCCAAGAAGTATTAATCTGTATTAATTGAACCCTTAGATCTTTTCTCTTTCGACCTCCTCATCCTTCTATAAAATCTTATTGAGAAGTTCATTGTAAACGTTGGTTGCTGAACTTTGAAATATACTTGTGCTCGAAACTCCTACTTGTAAATAGTGTTTAAAGGCTCTTGAAGCTTTGTTTGTGATTTAAATAAGTTAGGCTGAGAAGTGAAGATGATTGCTGAACTGAAACATTGGACTTGAAGCTGTAACTGGTTTGACTTCAATATACACGCTGTTTCTTGGGATCCTGGTCTATATCACTGGTGAAGTGCCCCTTTCTTTGTTATTGTTTTTCCTTTCATGTATGCCATATTGTCCATTGTTTTCTGATAAAGAACAACAAGCATAGAGTTAGGACCTACTGTTTACAGTACCCTTGTCTAACTGATAAGCTTTATCTCAATGTTTTCCTCCAATTTGTTTATTTAAGAATGATTCAATACAGTTTAAGTAGTTAGGAATGCTGGCGTTCCCTCGTCCTACTGTTTGCTTTAAACATTATTCTTGAATGTTATTTTCATTGTTTGCTTATTAAAGTTAGACTAGAAAAGTGATGGTGTGCCTTGTTTTCTAGCCTCTATTCTCCAAAGGTAATTTTGAAAGTTTCCCTAAGTGTTGGCTGAAAGCAGACTAGATTTAAAAGTATCTTATCTGATCTTAAATTACACTTTGTTCCTCTTATTTGTTTTCATACTTTCTGAAGGTAATTATGCGGATTACCGGATTGTTTGTCTCTTGAGTTATCTTTAATACGAGCTTGTCCAAAGAGGTTTATGGTGAGCCCTGCCCTTTGGTTGGTTTTAAACAGTTGCTTAAAGGCTTTTTCTTGTTTGGACTAACTATAAATCCTTGTTGAAATTATTATCAGTTTCCACTCGTCCAACACTTTTATTGTTTCCATTCCATCATTTTATTTCAAAGGATCTTGTGATATAGATGATTTGCCGCTTGGATCACTCTTGAATTGTTGCACAATTAAAAGCCCTATTATAACTCCATAGCCCAATGGACTAAAAACCAATGTTATATCTATCTTTTAGCCAAAGCTTGTTCTGATTGCTTGCAACTTCACACCTTTGAAACTCTTTCCATTTATGACTTTCCACTCAAATAATAATCATGCTCAACCATCCAAAAACAAACAAAAACCCTCGGCCTTCATAACTAGCCTAAAATCATTACCCAAAAGCCTCAAAGATAAATCAATTTTTGCACTTATTGGAGAGATCCCTCTCCGGATTCAGGAGGGCTAGATCCTAGAATCCCAAAGTTGTTGAAATAGTGTTCTCTCTGCAGTTTGACTTTGCCAATCTTGCAAATTACAAGGAGCTAACATTTCTGGCGACTCCGTTGGGGACCTGAGTGATTTTCACTTCAAAAAATCATAAGATATCAGAAATCCCTTTGTTTCAAATGATATTTGTTCTGTCAGCTGGTTGAGCCATCAGGCATAACATCTCTGGCCAAAGAAACATTGTTTAGTGAGTAAAAGAAGCCCTTTTCAAGCACTACCAAGCAAACGGTAATCATGATAAAACTTGTTTGAATCAGAGACAAACTAGGCAAACCCTAGGATTCTCATAAGAATTTATCTAACCTTGAAAGATCAGCTAGTTTAGCCATAAGAGTAGACTGTCTTTGTCTCATAACTGTAGCTAAGTTTTTAAATAGATTTAGGACACTCTTAAGAACCAATAGGACTGAAAAATAACTTAGAAAAAACCCAAAAATATCTCAGATTGGTATTCAATAAATATGGTGGTGGAGCATAAAACCTTTTACCTTCAAAGGAGCTAAAAACATCCACTTGGCGACTCCACAATCTTAAATAGACCCTAAGACTCCACTGGGAAGACCCATAATCATTACAACATCATTTAAACTCAGTAAGAGGATTTTTAGGATTAAAGTTTCTTGTTTAAAAAGATCAGTTAACCTCTTAAAGATTGTTATATCTGGTTGAACTTTTCTTGTTTATTTGGGTCGGAAAAACACAACATAGTGGCTCCTAGAAAGATTCATACTAGACCCTATCCTGACTCAAACCCACCTGAGATAGTTGATAACCCTGAAAGTATCCTTAGGAAGTCTCCTAAGATTAAATTTTCAGCTGTTTTCAGATCACCCTTGAGAGCTAATTCAGTTCCTGAAAATCTTTCAGCTCTACAACAATCACAAGTTGACTTAGTAAATCCATTTAGAACTAGGTCTCTTGATGATATAATTCAGATAGACTCTGAGTCTTCACTTTCATCATCAGAAACAAGTGAACATCCTGGTACTAGAGAAACAACACTGCCTGATTTACATTTCTTTCACAATTTAGGTGTCTCTCATCCAAGATCAGCTCAGCAATCTATTCCTGGTCCTTCCACATCTGTTCATCTTACGTCCACTGTCCAAACCACTCCTCTCCAACCCTCTTTCCCTCTTGTTAATCCACCTCTTGTAAATCCACCCCCACCACATATCATGGCAGCATGGTATGCTCCCTTAGTTCTTCCTGTACCCTTAGTCAATCTTCCACAGGACTATCAGTCCAAAATACCATTGTGTGATGCCAGTAATGCTATAACTACATCACAACATGTGGATAAAATGAATGACTACTTTGACAGAAATGAAATTGATGATGATTCTGTCAAACTTAGACTATTTGCTCAGAGTTTAGGGGGAGAAGTAAGAAAATGGTTCAAAGGCTTAGCCCCCCACAGTATTTATGATCTCCAAGGCTTCCATCAGACATTTTTAAACAAATGGGAAGTAAGGAAAATCCCTCTTCAAATACTTTCCGATTACAAAAATCTCCACAGAAACACTGAGAAAGTGTACAAGCTTACTGCACTAAATTTAATAGTGTGTATAATGCACTTCCCCCAGATCTAAAACCTCCACAAGGCTCAGCGTTAAACAATTTTCCTGAAGGGTTTGACCCCGAGATGGCTTATCAGCTGAGAGAAAGAGATCCTTTAACCCTTGAAGATATGCGAAAAGGGGCTGTTGCTGTGGAAGTTAACTTAATGGAGAAAAGAGCAAGAATGAAAAATGAGAAGAGAGTATCCTTTAGAGAGGAATCGACACCTTCCACTTCCAGCTCAAAGATGGAAAGAATGATGCAGGAGATGATGAAGAAAATGAGCATTCTTGAGAGAGCTCAAGCAAGTCAAAATCAAACAGCTCCTCAAAATAGAAACCAGAACCAAAATCATAATTTCAGAAGGAATCAGCGTCAAAATAGACCAAGGGAAGATGATCAATAGATCACTCTTCTCTTTCATCAAAACTATGTGAGTGAGGCTGAGGATACAAATGAACAAACAGAGGATGATGATATTAATATGTTGGGAGTAGATAATGATGACTTTCAAGTTCATTATGATAGGAAACAAGGTCTATATACACCCTATGATGACAAAAGAGATAATGATGAACGTTATTATCAAGACATGGAAAATGTCATCATAGAATCTCAAAGGGAATATGACCTTAGAAGTAAAACCAATCAAGAAACTGCCAAATCCAAGACCTCTGACAAATCTTCACAAAACAGCGCTGTAAGTAAGCCCAAAATTTCGAAACCAAAGGACAAAACAGTGGCTGCGAATTTTGATAAAGGTAAAGAGAAAGGAACTCAAAACAATGTAAAACAGAGTGCAGACCTTAGTAGTACTAGTACCTCAGCTAGTACTCCTGTGAAAACAATTTTGTCAAATGTAAATAGAACAAATCAACAAACTGAATTTGCTGATAAGATGGCAGTTAATAAGGCTGAGACTTGTTCTTCCAAGAATCGGATGCCTTTTAGTTTGGAGCAGGAAATTTCCAAAATTAAAATCTCTGTTCCTTTCTCTGAACTAGCTGCCCAAAATGTATATAGAACCCAAATTTTGAAGGCTTTAAAAATAGAGGATAATAATTACACAATCAATCTTAATGATGACCAGCCAGAGCTTATTTTTGGCCCAAGGATTAAAGGTAGATATCAAGAGGGACCTGTTCCTCCCTTTTACGTTAGTTTAAATGTTCATGACAAGATTTTGCATAACGCTATGCATGATTTCGGGGCCTCTCATAATTTAATGCCCAAAGCTGTAATGGAGAGCCTTTGATTAGAAATCACCAGACCTTATAAAGACCTTTACTTCTTTGACTCAAGCAGAGTAAAATGTTTGGGTTTAATTAAAGACCTCTGCGTTAACTTAACCCAGATTCCAGCCAAATGTTTGGTCATGGATATAGTTGTGGCTGATGTGCCCCCAAAGTATGGAATGTTGTTATCTAGGTCTTGAGGGGCTAAGTTACAAGGGACTGTGCAGATGGACATGACATATGCGACCATCCCTGTGTTTAATCAGACAAGAAGACTTTACAGGGAATCCCATATGCAGTACATGGTGACTAGTTAAGACAGACTGCAAAACTCTCCTCTGTATTCTGTAAATACAGGCCTCGATTCATTTATCCTGTTTAACGATGAAACATCCAGTGAACAAGTCACTTAACAGAGTTAATGGCCGATGGAGAGGAGGAGGTAAACACCATTGAAATGTCAAAACAGTTGCTGAACCCGTAAACTACAACAAACAACACACAGGTCTTGAACTACAAATCATAAGTCCATCGCTTTTTAACCTTGAGAGTCAAGAAAGCATTCCTCAACGCAATGAAAAACCAGAGGAATTAAAACAAATACAACAGAGTGTTGATATTCAAGAAAGAACCGAAAGCACTTTTGTTGAAGAGGATAGTAACCAAACTGAAGAACCCGAAACTAATCCTCTGTGGAGTATGGTTTTTGATGGGTCCTGCACTAGGAGCAATGCTGGTGCAGGGGTCTGGATATGCAACACTGAGAACAACCACACAGAAAGCCTTTCCTGTAGATTAAACTTCCAGTGTTCAAATAACATAGCGGAATATGAATCCCTTCTCTTAGGCTTACGTTTGTTGAAAAAATTAGGAGCCAAAAGAATTAGAGTGCATGGGGATTCAGAATTAATCATTAGGCAAGTCAACGGGGAATACAACGCTAATCATCCCAGACTTAGGGCCTATCGAAACGCTGTCGTGGATCTATTAAAATTTTTTGAGGAGTTCCAATTGATTTTTGTCCCGAGAAGAAAAAATATCATGGCCCACAACTTAGCTTTTGTAGCTAGAACATGTTTAACGCCATATGAAACCAAAGAATGTACAACTCAGATTAAATTTAGACCGGCTGTCCCTGATAACGATAAATATTGGCAAGTTTTCGACGGAGACAAACAAATAGAAGACTTCATGCAGTTCAGAAATGAATTTGAACTATCCAGCTCAGATTCAGACTATGAAATAGACTGCCCTAGTGAAGAAAATTTTCTTGGCGAAGAAGAACAGTCTCCTGAGCTTGCCGATATAAATCTGTTGCCAAGCAAGCTTGAAAACAAAACAGAAATGATTGCAGAGTCAGAAATAGAGGACTTAGAAACTCTGCAGTCTAGTGATCAAAGTTTGCCGAAGGGTCTATCCCCTTTAGAAGAGTTGTTCGATTTCAACGATGTGGCCAAGAAGCCAAAACTGGAGCCTGTAGAGACTGAAGTTGAAGAGTGTAATATAGGCAGTGAACTAAGACCAATGATGATCAAACTGTCTAAGACTTTATCAGCTCACATTAAACTCAAATACATAGAGCTGTTTAAGGAATTTTCTGATGTTTTTGCGTGGAGTTACAAAGATCTGAAATCCTATGACACTAAAATAATTCAGCACAAAATCCCTTTCAAGGAAACCAAAAGCCCTTTCAACAAAAGCTGCGCAGAATAAACCCTGTTCAGTTACCTTTGGTTGAGAAGGAGATTAAGAAAATGTATGAAGCTGGTATTATTGTCCTTATTAGATATTCTGAGTGGGTGTCTAATCTAGTGTCAGTTAGGAAGAAAACATGAGAGATTAGGCTTTGTATAGACTTTAGAGACTTAAACAAAGTTTCACTTAAGGACAACTACCCTTTACCCAAGATGGACCATATTTTACAAAGGATAGTTGGTTCCAAAAGAATTTCTTTGCTGGATGGCTATTCAGAGTACAATCAGATTTTAGTCCACCCTGATGATCAACTAAAGACAGCGTTTACTACACCTTGGGGCACTTTTATGTATGTGAAAATGCCCTTTGGTCCAGTGAATGCTGGAGCAACTTTTCAGAAAGCCATGAACATAGCATTCTCGGAAGAACTGGGCTACTTCATCATTATTTAACTTGATGATGTCACTGTGTTTTCAAAGATAGATGAAGAGCACTTAGAGCATTTGAGGAAAGTATTCAAGAAATGCAGAAAGTTTGGCATATCTTTAAACCCTAAGAAAACACTATTCGGTCTCCAAGAAGCAAAACTTCTTGGGCACATTATTTCAGAGGAGGGTATAAAGATAGATCCAAAGAGGATTGAGGCCATATTGCAAATCTCTCATTCTCGAAACATCAAGGAACTACAATCTTTCATTGGAAAGATTAATTTCTTGAGAAGGTTCATACCCAACTTGACTGAGCTCATTAGAAACATTACAAACATGTTGAAAAAGGAGAAAGGGGTGAAATGGACCTTGGAAGCAAATAAGTCCTTTGAGCTGGTGAAACAAGCGTTAACCAAAACACCAGTCCTAATAAGTCTTGATTTTTCAAAAGATTTTTATATTTTTTCATTTGCATCAGAACATACAATAGCTGCTGCCATTTTACAGAAAAATCCACAAGGACAAGAGCAGCCTATTGCATTCTTTAGCAAGGCATTGAGAAATGCTCCTCTGAAGTACAACATTATGGAGAAGCAAGCTTTTGCTTTGGTCAAAGCTTTAAAAGACTTCAGGGTATACATCCTTCATTCACACATCATTGCCTTTGTCCCAAATTCAGTTGTGAAAGACATTCTAACACAGGACCCAGATGGTAAGAGAGGTAAATGGATAGCTGCTATTCTTGAATATGATTTAGAGATCAAGTCCACTAAACTCATCAAAAGACAAGGTCTAGCTAGATTAATGGCTGAATCCAATTTTGAAGTTCTTGATATTAATATGATTAATGCTTTAGATGAACAAGAGGAACTCTCAACTCCCATGGTTGAAGATCATTTTATGAATTCCTCTTGGTATGCGAATATTCTTTATGTTTTGCTTAATTTGAACACACCTCCTGGTTTATCAAAAACAAACGCAAGGTTTTTGAAGTTAAAAGCTGTAAACTACTGCATTATAGATAAATGTCTTTTTTGGAAAAACGCAAGTGGAATATTGTTTAAATGTTTGCCTGAGTATGATGCAGAGAAGGTTAAGCACGAGTTCCATGAAGGAGAATGTGGAGGCCACCTGAACTGGAAGACAACAACCAACAAAATCCTAAGGGTTGGTTACTATTGGCCCACTCTTTTTCTTGATGTACACAAGATGATAATTGCCTGTCATAAGTGCCAACTGTTTGAAGGCAACAGAAAGTTGCTACTCTTACCTCTGCATCCAATCACTGTTGAAGCTCCTTTTCAACAGTGGGGACTTGGCTTCATAGGAGAAATCCATCCACCCTCATCTGCCCAACATAAATGGATTCTCACTGCAACAGACCACTTCACCAAATGGATAGAAACCATCCTTTCTAGGCAAGCCAATGATTCAGTCATTGTAAAATTCATAGAGACTCATATCCTTTCTAGATTTGGTTGTCCTAGGAAGATCATCACTGATAATGCAGCTGCATTTGGATCAAAGAAGATGGTTGAATTCTGTCACAAATATCATATAACATTGGGTCATTCCACAGCCTATTACCCTTAAGGTAATGGACTAGCAGAATCTTCAAACAAGAGTTTGGTGATCATAATCAAGAAGCTGTTGGAGGACAACAAGAAGTCTTGGCACACAAAGCTAGTTCATGCACTCTGGGTTGACAAATTGACATTGAAAAGGTCTATTGGAATGTCACCTTTCCAGCTTGTGTATGGTACTGATGCAATTTTTCCAACCAGCCTTGGTATGCCAGTTATGAAGTTGATTCAAGAGTTGCAAACTGAAGATAATGACATAATCAAAAGAATAAATCAGACCATTCACCTTCAGCAAACCAGAGAGGAGGTTTACAGTAGAGCATTGCAAAAGTAGGACAACATCAAAAAACTTTTTGACAGAGGAACAAAGGCCAACAATTTCAATGTTGGAGACAAAGTTTTAAAGTGGGATTCAAGGAGATAAGACAAGGGCAAGCATGGGAAATTTGACAACTTATGGCTTGGCCTTTATTTCATTCACTCTGCTGCTGGTAACAATGCCTTTTTCTTGCAGGAGTTGAATGGAGCTGACCTGTTTGGAGGTTCTGTCAATGGCAGGACGCTTAAACATTACTTCTCTCGATCCTATCATGTTCTGAAAACCTTTTTATCTTTTTTCTCATTATAAATATTTCATCCATCATCGCATTCAAAGTTAGAAAAATAAAAAATACAAAAACAGTAGAAGAAAGAAAAGAGGGTAGATTGTAAAACAATAATGGTACAGCCCCATACCAAAAAAGAGAAACAAATCTGTAAGTGTGCAAGTTTAGATGCCACTCCTGAAAACACACTCCTAGTTAGCTATACAGCCTAATCATGGTTAGTTAGTTTTAAATTGACTGCTGATAGGTTAGTAAATTCGATTTGTTAAACAGCTTAATCTTGGTTTATTAGTTGGGTAGATTATGCTAGAAATTAAAGGTTCAAACAAGCTCAAAATCTGAACCTAAGATTCCAAAAGAAGAATGATTCAAATCTGTTTATTTCTTGAGTAAAAAACAGAGGTAAAACTGGTTCTAATCAGCTCAAAATCTGAACCAGATAACAAGCAAAAACAACTCGAATAAACTCAAAACAGAGCTGTAGAAAAGAGAAGGCCGTGCTGAGAAACTTTCAGATCTGAAGCCTTCCGTTTTGATTTAATTTTCTGTAAAATAATAGCTATGTGCAGCTTGTTTTTCATGCCATAGATTAGCTATAAGTTGGACTGTTTAATCCTGACTTGTATGCTTTTGAATTTCTGTTTTAGAAATTAGTGAATAAAAATCTGTTAGACTGTTTAATCCTAACAGATTAGTAGATTAGGTAGAGAAGCATATGAACTCAACTGTTTAAATCTGAATTCATGGAGAAATAAGGAGTAGAAATAGATTAGATTTTTTTCTTTCAAAAGAATAAAATGTTGTAAGAGAGTTTTCCAATCCAAGTGTACTCTAAAGAAGAAAAAATGTTAGATCAGTAGGATTGGGTAGGTAGAAAGCTTGTGTTGATGAAGTTCCATTGATTTTTCATGGCTGCTAACATTTTCAAAACAGAAGAAGATCATCCAAGTGAAGAAAGGCAACCCAATGGATCAGGCACTGATCAGCCTCTAGAGAAAGCAAGTCTGAAGTTCTTGATGCCTTCAAGAAGGCACCATCCCCAAGTGGAGCCACTGTTAGCCACCTATAAAATTTGTCATATCAAATGGTGGCTAAATCATTTTTGGAGCCTTCAAGAAAGAAGTTTTATTGCTAAAAATGTTATCTCTTGAAGACTCACAAAGACATCATGCCCTCTATTTAATCTTCACTGCTGTTTCCCTTTCAAACTCAGAAATTCTGTGGTTTTCTATGAAGAAGAGACTGCTGCAAAAATCCCATTTTCCCCTCCTTCACTCAAAACTAACCTTTATTTTTACCCGTTTATTCCCCATGGAATTCCTTTTTTTTCCGTTTATTCCCCTTTCCCCTTCATAAAAATCCTTTTACAAGGTTTAAAACACACTTTTGAACCTTGCCGAAACAACCAAATCCATTAAAAAAATTTGAAAAATTTCATAAAAAATAAGTTTTTTAACTATGGGTTTAAGCTCCTTTGGGCTTAGTCCTAAACCATTGCCCCACCACATGCCCTAGCGCTGGAACCAAGCGCTAATGGTCCCGAGTGCTTATTGCATCGGAACAATCAGAGAGCGCAAGTCTTGTTTGTTTTATAAAACCTCCGATCCGATGAGCCCCTTTGCATATAACCCTCGATCCCATTACTGCTTCATAAAACCCAAGAGCCCGCAATCGGGTGTTTAAATGTTTATATAAACCTTCCCAATACAAAATTCCCTTCGCATTTTATAAAAAACCCACTTTTCCTAAGTTTTGGTCTAAACCCGCCAGAGCAATGTTTTTTAATGAAAATGGGTAGATTGAAAAGTCCCGCACCATTGTTCCGATGCGATTGAGCCCCGTTGTATAAACCCCCACCCTCTGCTTCTCTCCATATAACCTACGCTCGGGACCAAGAGTTAAAGTTCCGAAGGGCTAATCGCATCAGAGATTTGCATCGGGCGCCTTTTAAAAAAAAACCCCCTCTGATTGGCCTCCCCCGATGAATCCTCTGCCGTTGGATCTATCCGCCGCATTTCCGATCTGACGGCCCTCATTTGCTCCGATCATAAGCTCATTCTCCGCTTGTGACTTCTCCGATCCATCCTCCACCGTCGATCTGATCTGCAAATCGACGGCCCACAATCAATCGCTTCGGCGCTTCCACGTTCATTGCCCCGCCGATTGCGAAAGCTGCGATTGCATCTGGGCCATCCACGTGTCCAGATCGGACGGTTCAGAATGCGTCTCCCGACTTTGGTTAAAAATCATGCGCCCCGCTTCATAAATGTTTTTCGGCCAATCTCAGCCGTTGATCTCTGCAGATCAACGACCCTTATTAACCCTTTCTCTGCCTTTGTATTATTTCATTTAACCCAGATTCAATATCCGCCGTTGATCTGTTTCATCCAATGGCTCATAACAATTCCAATAGGCTCGACCCTGTGGGTCTTGCCTCCCTCCAGATTTGATCTCAACCGTCCAATCTCAGATCTAACGGCTCAGATTAAAACTACCCTTCCTGTTTTTGCTCGCGCATCTTGCCGATTTCGTGCTCACTCTCCACCGTTTGATCTGAGGGCCCAAATCTGACGGCTGACGCGTAGTTTCACGTAACTTTCAGCACGAACGTTAGTCCCCAAAATTTACGTGATATAAGCTTGTTTTAAATGCCACGTGTTGGGCGGGAACACATATCGCATTCAAAAAGGCAAAACCGCCTCCCCGCCCTTTCACTGCGCGAAACCCGCGGTTTTCTCCTTTGAAACCACTTTTCCCCTTTTCCATCGCATTTCTTCGCATTCGCTCCCCGCCGTTGATCTCTGCAGATTAATGGCTTAGATCTAATCTGGACATATACTATCACCCTCCGCTCATTCACTAAGGGCCTTCATTGATCATCTTGAGCGTTGATCTCCTAGGGATGAACTGATCTAACGGCCCACGACCATTCGGAAACCCCGAATTCCATTTCAATACTTTTCCTTCGCCAAAGGGTATTTTAACCTATTTCCTATGTATTTCTTCGCATTGTCTGCCTTTTTCATTATAATGTGACTCTTTCGCTTTATTGGTTCATAACTATTCTTGACCGTTGATTTCCTTAGTCTATCTTCAATCAACGGCTCTGACTTAAACTTCCACCGCTTGTTCCAACCACTCTCCTTTTAACCCTCAACACGCAATCTCTGCCGTTGGACATTGTCATCCAACGGCCATGCTCCTAACCACGACTTCCAAAGCAGTTTTCCCCAATACGCAAGATTTTATAACGTTTTTGTGTATTTTGCAGGTTTTAAATGGTTTTTCCATTATATTAGAGGAAAACCTAAGGCCGAGGATGATGATCCCCACGCCTTTGTGCATAAAGAAGAATCATTCCACAGGGTTTAACATCACGTTTCGTCAGTGCATCATGAGCACTGATGCCATATGAGCCTTTTGTGGCACCTGCACATCAACAAGACACAGTGAAACATGAAAAAAACAGGGAGTATCAGTGTAGAAGACCTAACCACAGCAGAAACTGAAGATTGAAGATTGTTTGCACAGTCTGATGGATTATGGCTAAGATTGAAAATAAAAATCCTAATCCACTAAATTAACCATGCTTAAAGAAAATCAATAATATCTATCAGACAGAGGATGCCTTCACCGCCACATCAAAGGCTAATTGATTCCTCTCAGCTACCTAATGCCACCTGTAGCTTCACAGCATTCAAACAGAGGCCGAGTATGACCAGAACAGAGGATATTTTCCTCAATACAGCTGAACAGTTATTTCGAGCCAAACAGAGTTATTGCAAAAGATGACACAAAGCCTTAAAGTCAACAAAAGCTCTCCACCGAGCTTAATTCTTAATGTAAAAACAATTAATACAGAGGAAATATCTATAAACTTTTGCATCGAGCCCCTCAAAGGCCGAGAAGTATTAATCTGTATTAATTGAACCCTTAGATCTTTTCTCTTTCGACCTCCTCATCCTTCTATAAAATCTTATTGAGGTGTTCATTGTAAACGTTGGTTGCTGAACTTTGAAATATGCTTTTGCTCGAAACTCCTACTTGTAAATAGTGTTCAAAGGCTCTTGAAGCTCTGTTTGTGATTTAAATAAGTTATGCTGAGAAGTGAAGATGATTGCTGAACTGAAACATTGGACTTGAAGCTGTAACTGGTTTGACTTCAATATACAAGCTGTTTCTTGGGATCCTGGTCTATATCACTGGTGAAGTGCCCCTTTCTTTGTTATTGTTTTTCCTTTCATGTATGCCATATTGTCCATTGTTCTTTGATAAAGAACAACAAGCATAGAGTTAGGACCTACTGTTTACAGTACCCTTCTCTGACTGATAAGCTTTATCTCAATGTTTTCCTCCAATTTGTTTATTTAAGAATGATTCAATATAGTTTAAGTAGTTAGGAATGTTGGCGTTTCCTCGTCCTACTGTTTGCTTTAAACATTATTTTTGAATGTTTTCATTGTTTGCTTATTAAAGTTAGACTAGAAAAGTGATGGTGTGCCCTGTTTTCTAGCCTATTTTCCAAAGGTAATTTTGAAAGTTTACCTAAGTGTTGGCTAAAAGCAGACTAGATTTAAAAGTATCTTATCTGGTCTTAAGTTACACTTTGTTCCTCTTATTTGTTTTCATACTTTCTGAAGGTAATTATGCGGATTACCAGATTGTTTGTCTCTTGAGTTATCTTTAATACGAGCTTGTCCAAAGAGGTTTATGGTGAGCCCTGCCCTTTGGTTGGTTTTAAACAGTTGCGTAAAGGCTGTTTCTTGTTTGGACTGACTATAAATCCTTGTTGAAATTATTATCAGTTTCCACCCCCCAACACTTTTATTGTTTCCATTCCATCATTTTATCTCAAAGGATCTTGTGATATAAATGACTTGCCCCTTGGATCACTCTTGAATTGTTGCACAATTAAAAGCCCTATTATGACTCCATAGCCCAATGGACTAAAAACCAGCGTTATATCTATCTTTTAGCCAAAGCTTGTTCTGATTGCTTGCAACTTCACACCTTTGAAACTCTTTCCATTTAGGACTTTCCACTCAAATAATGATCATGCTCAACCATCCAAAAACAAACAAAAACCCTCGGCCTTCATAACTAGTCTAAAATCATTACCCAAGAGCCTCAAAGATAAATCAATGTTTGCACTTATTGGAGAGATCCCTCTCCGGATTCAGGAGGGCTAGATCCTAGAATCCCAAAGTGGTTGAAATAGTGTTCTCTCTGCAGTTTGACTTTGCCAGTCTTGCAAATTACAGGGAGCTAACAGGTAGCGTCCGAGTCAGTCACAGTATGTTTCATATAAGGTTCACTTTCAACTCTGATTTGGTTGTTTCGACCCTTGTAGGGAAGCCATAGGTGAGACCAATCGGTAGCGAAGTACCCTTGTAACTTGCTGGACCAGTCCCTGCTTAGCAAGAGACCGTAGTCTTCCGGGATATCTACGACTACTATGTCTATGCACTGGTGGACTCTGGAGTCGGAAGATAGGCGGATGATGACATTATTTAGTTCACCTATAGCGGGCACTTGCGATCTGTCAAGCTGAATAATCCTAGCATCAATTTTCTCTGGGCAAATGTTTAACTTTTTATAGACAGACAGGGGCATGACATTTGTGGATGCGCCAGAGTCAACTAGGCAGTTATGGACGCTAAAGTTAAAGATTTCAAAAGACAGGAGAAAGGGGGGAGTAGATCCCCTAGAGTTCGCATTTACGACGTTCACAATAGATTGGAGGCTTGAACTAGCTTGGGCAGATGTGTTGCTCACAGGTTTGGTTGTCGAGGCTTGAACTAGCTTGGGCAGAGGAGATTGAGCCATCCAAGCAATCGGTTGCACCTGCCTGGCATGTTCGTGTTGCCTGATTTCAGATTCAGATTCACTTCCCGCACCCGACGCGGATGCTTCCCCTTCGTGGTGAGAGCGCTCGTCTTGACATCCCTCGCGGTTTGCCATACTTCTAAGGTATCTCCAATTGTAGATAGGGGCTCTATTTTGGTTGTGATGGCGGTGGGCGGCATGGTGACCTTAGCCACAGCCTCTATCTCCCCGACCTCTATTCCCTCGGCCTCTACTTCCCTCGCCCCCTCTTGGTGGATGGTGGACTTGGTTGTTGTTATTTTGGGTCTGGTCAGGCTGAGGCCCAGGATGGGGTCCATTCATGTCGGGATCTTCCTCTTCCGCTGCTTGGGGCTGCATAATAGGTTCATTATTCTCAACTGCCGTTGCGAGGTCTTCAACCATCAAATTTATCAACCGAGGCAGGGAGTTTACAAGGGCACCGTTGCGAGTGAGTTTAGCAGCAGGGGTCCTAGTATGGGTCAGAAAACTCATGACAGGAGTGAATTGCAAATCTCTGATGAGGTTGCGGGCAACCGGGCACAGAACTCTTAACTGATCCCTGGTAACCTCGTAATAAGGAGCTTCCTCCCCTTGGGCATCTTCCAAAGGGGGAGGACCGGTGTCATCGTGTATGGCCTCCCCTTGGGGAGTTTGTAACGGAATATTACTCTTGTGCTGGGAGCCTGCCATTCGACCCTCCTTCTAGAGCCAATTCTGTTGACGGGAAAATCTATCCAACCAACAGCAGGGGATCTCCCCAGTGAAAAGTCCCAACTAGACTCTAAACCGTTTGGAATAGGGATCCTGTTCGGGGTGTGGGTCCGGCTACCGCTTAATTCTCCTTTCCTTGGGTCTCAATAGGACTCGATGAACCTGCGGACACACGCTTATTCGGATGATACAAGACACATGATTGATGAATGAAATCAGCATATAACACTATGCGTAGCAAGCTAAATAATAAAGCATGGGGTCAAAGGAAATGCTGTCAACAACATATCATTAGGGTCATGCTTGTATGTTGTTCTAACTACGGAAGAAACAATTCTTTATGGCAGAATACCCTTCATTTCCTTAAATGGTTTTTGGTGATAAGATAAATGTCAATAAACAAAGTTATTAACATTCATTGAGAAAGCGAAATAAACTTAGCACCATCAACACATGTTTAGAAAACTATAATGCATAAATGATGTCATTGGAAATTCAATTTCATTAATCAAAAGATGTTAGAAATTGAAAATAGAATACTCATAGTGTTCACACATTTACCAACATCAGATCCAAAAATGGAGTTAACAAATGCTTGTATTCATACTCAAAAATGTGTAGTCCTTCTATACAATGCTCTATATCTCTTTGAGTCCAAAAAAAAAAGATCCTTACTATCTTCCCGAAGGAAGTTTTTATAGGCCAAAACTTGCCCTTTGGGCTTCCCGACTCTTCGCCTTCCTAACCATTGGGCTGCCTTGCGACCTGAATGGAGGATGCGGCCTGTGACCAGTTGAAAAGTGCGACTTGCGACCTAGTTTGAACAGTGCGACTTGCGACCTAATCATGGGAGTGTGCGCGTGATTGCGAGGTTATGGGCATCAACTTGTTGCTCCTTGAGAAAATTCTGCCATGCGCGATAATCTGTAGCCACTGGGGAGATTAGGGGCACTTCTTCTCTTAACCGGTGTAGGCACTCTAAGGCATTTGGAATCAGAGTCTCTCTCTTGAGTGTGACCTAGTTGGCTAAAGAGGCCAGTTTAGTGTAGATCCAAACTGGTGTAACGATGAATTTAACCAAGTTCTCTTGCGATGCGGCAAGATCAGGAGTAGCCGCTGCTTGCCTGATAGATTGTAGAAATGTTTGAATCTCCTGGTCTACCTGTCTCCACATCTTTTCCTCGCTCAGTGCACCTAGAGATGGAATGTGGTGTAGTTCATGCATTGAGTTGATGCCACTGATCAAATGCCCGTACGCGGTCATTACCTTTTCTAGGTCTTTGGATAAATTTTCCTTGGATTGCATCTTGATACGAATTTGGACCTTGGCATCCTGGGTGTGAATCCAGTCTTTCTTGGGCAAGTTTTCTGGAGCCTACGGATACTGGTCTGTCCATTCTATCATTCTGTCCAAATCGGCAGAGGCCTCTTTCAATTGCTCGCTCCTCTGTTTTGTCTCTACTTGGGCTCTTAGTAGGGGGGCGACTGTTTGTTTTATAGTGAACATCTGCCCGTAAACTGGCCTCCTGGTGACCTCCAATGTCGCCAACTCTCGTTGGACAGTGAGCGGTACTTCGTTAATAGGAGTATTTCTGTCTTGAAGCTGTTGGATTTCCTCCCTTAATGCTCTCTTTTCTTGCTCCGCCCTTGCTTCCCTTTGTTCAGAGTCCTGTAACCTATTTTGCAGAGAAAGGATCTCTCTACTCATTCGGCTCACATTTTCTTCTGTGGCTACGGCGAAAGCAGTGCCGACCCATGCTATCATCACTGGGTTGGTCCTAGTGTCTAAGATTATATCTTTCTCTTTTGGTTTTTAAACTCATGTGGTGATCATTTTTTAAAGAGCTTTCCGGATTATCCACAGTGCTAGAAAACGAGTGTCGACGTTTCGAATCCTAATGGGGATCCATCATCAAGACATACTTTGAATTCCTAATTTTTGTTTTTTGTTTTTGTTTTATTAAGGTTAATAATCTAAGATATAAGGTTAATAATTTAAGTTATAAGGTAAAAAAGAATAACTGATTTAAAAAGGGGACTCAAACTAGGCTAAAAATCAAAATAAAGTTATCTAAAGATCTATTTTGAAGTCTAGAAAAACTATATAAATGTAAAAAATTATTAAAGATGGAGGATAAGTTAATTTAATTAAAGGCATTAATAAAATGTAAATATATAATTGATTCAAAGGATATATTTAGTTAATTAAATATATCATTATAATCTATTATATATCTAATTTTATTATATAATTAATCTAAAGACTAACTTAAATATTAATAAGGAAAAAGTTAAAAAGTAAAAACAATGAGGTGATTAATTATTCTAATAAAAGATTTAATAAAATATAAGTATATAATTGAACTAAAAGGATATATTAAGTTTTTTTAATATATCATTTTAATTTATTATATATTTAATTTGATTAAATATTTAATTTTAATTTAATTAGAGTATTAAGCTTATTTATAATTTGAATATAGAATAAAATCCTAATAATTATTGATTAATTAATTAACTTTTAATTTTAACCAAATAAAGATTAATTAATAAATAGGGATGATTACGAGCATTTTTTAGTTCATTAAAACTAAAACTAACTAAGAATCCAAAGAGGGAGGGACATACCTGGGGTTAAAAACTATACCTTACTGGCGGGCGTTTTTGGAGGAGCAGATCTGTTGAATAAGGGGTCTCCAAGTGTCACTAATTTCAACTCCACTATCCCTATTAAGATTATCTGGATGCTTTATGATCTCCAGGGCCTCTCTTATTTTCTTTCTTTGATAGTGCTCTTCTTTCGCAATGATTGTTGCATCTTCCAATCGTATTTGATGTTTGGTCTTCGAGGAGTGTTTTGGAAGGGCTGAGGTGCGTGATCTTTCATATCTGATATCGGCTTCATGCTTCTTAAGTCTTTTCTGAAGTGAACGCCTAGTCTCACCGATATAACTCCTTCTGCATGAACAGTTAATCTTGTACACTCCTTTAAGTTGTTCAGGATTTATGTCATCCTTGACTGATCGCATCTTTTGCCTAATCGTCCCTAATGCTGAAAATTGAGCGAAAATCTTGTTCTTTCTTAGGAGCTTGGCTATTTTATCAGTAACCCCCTTAATGTATGGTAGAACAACTCTTCCCATATTTTCTTTTTGTTCCCGATGATTTTGAGGTAAGATTGAACCCTTAGCCCTTTCCAGGGCTTTTTTTGATATCACTATCTTTATAACCTAAATCTCTGAAAACGGCTGAAAGGGGACTGATTTCCTTGCTCAGGTGTTTGGTGTCAGAAATCCTCATGGCTCTGACGGCTAGGGTATTAAAGACACCAAACTTTTGTGCCAGGTGATGGTAGGATCCAGCATGGAGATAGCTGTCAGTATGGGTTTTCTTTCTAAACACCTAGTGCCCAAGTGTTCCATCCTCATTCTTAGTGACCAGAACGTCCAAAAAAGAAATGCTCCTATTTTCTTCGATCTCCATTGTGAACTTAATCTCCGTGGAAATGGAATTGAGGTGATTGAAAAATCCTTCAAGATTATCTCTACCGTGGGCCCATTTTATGTTGGTGTCGTCCACAAACCTTTTCCACCAGTCAGGTTTTAAGGGATAAGAGGCAAGGGCCTTTTTCTGAAAATGTTCTATGTATAGGTTGGCGACAATAGGGGATAGTGGAGATCCCATTGCGACACCTGATACTTGCTCATAGAATTCCCCTTGAAAACTGAAGAGTGGGGCAAAAGGGTTCCGTGTTAGACATCTCCTTTTTTCCTGTCGGATTTTAAAAGTGAACTGATCATAAGTGAGCCTTGTAAGGTTAAACACCTCCTCTTCCTATCCTTCAGAAGAGCCTGGCTCGGAGAGTGCAAAACGCGTATTAATTATAGTTACTTCGATGGGCTGCAGCTCAATTTGTAATTCTGTGACTGGAGGGGATGTCTCGATGTCCTTTGATCTTTGATCCTCCTCTTCTTTTCTTTTCCGTTCTTCCTCTTCTTTCGGAAGCCGCTCCGCCTCTGCCTTGTCCTGTTCTGCTTTCTACCTGCGCTCTACTTCTGCTTCTGCTTCCTGTTCTTCCTTTCTCTTGCATTCGTCCTCCACCTGATCTAATTCCCTTTTGAGCTGTCATTCCACCTCCTCCTTTGCTTCCTGTTCTTCCTTTATTTTTCGGGCATCCTCTGCCTGTTTCTTTTTGTCAATCAATTACCTCTGGCTGAATGGTGGTATAACACTTCCTTCCACACTGCAGCAAAAATGACCCCATTTATGGCACTTTATGGATATCATCCACCGTCCATCACATCATCTTTAAGAGAAAATTCTAAGGTTCAAGTAGTGGAAGATCACATCGAGCATCAACAACAAGTTTTTCAATTCTTAAAGGATAACCTAAATTTGGCACAAAATCAAATGGAACAACAGGCTGATCAACATCGCAGTGAGAGAAGTTTTGATATAGGCGACTGGGTATTGTTACGGCTACAACCATACAAACAAATGTCCCTTAAGCAAGCTAAGAAGGATAGTAAATTATCGCCAAAGTACTATGGTCCTTACAAGGTGTTGCAAAAGATTGGTACTATGGCATACAAATTGGAGCTTCCTGCATCTTCTCGAGTGCACCCAGTTTTCCATGTTTCATGCTTAAAGAAGGTTATAGGTGACAAATTTCCGGTTCAAACAATATTGCCAAAACTTGATGAGGAAGGATGTTGAATATTAAAAGGAATTAACACAGCAAAAACACACCAGCAACATAGAAACACAGACATACACCAGATATGGCGGAAAAGGCTTGAGAGCCTCACGACATTCCTTACATATTCTCGCTTATTAAAAGAATCTAATAATACAATTAAATAGATGAGGAAGTTGTCTTAAGATAGTGTGTCTATCTTGAACAATTTGGTTGAGAGAATAGTGCATCTATCTTGGACAATTTGGTTGAGATATTCTCTCAACTACACACACTAATCTAGGAGCTATTTAAACTAACTCTTAATCAAGAGGAACTAACATAATCTAGAAAACTAGGCATAAAATCCTAATTTTCAATATTTAATTAATCTAATTTATTTTGGATCTATAATTGTTTATGAGAAAAAGGCTAACATTCCCCCCCTCAATGATAAATCCAAAATAAGAACGAGGAACCATCTTCCAAGTTCTCATGCTAAAATGTTGATCCTCAAAAACATTGCCTGAAAAAATGCCAAAGCTGGATGCCGAAAAAATTGCAATCTGAAGAGACCATGAGTCAGCTGCATGTCTGATTCATCTATGAATTTTGCTTGACAACTCCATCACGTGCCAAGTTGCAAAAGGATCCATCTGTCCTTTGTTTGAAATCAACATTCTTTGTCCACTAACAAAATTTGTTGATGCCCACTCGTTGATGATCTCAAAAACAACTCACTGTTGCTTTTGCTGTGTTGAAAACTGCTCACTACTGCTTTGTTGTCGACTGCCCACTGGCGAATTTGTTGATGCCCATTGGCTGCTGAAGATGCCCATCGACTACTGACGATGCCCACTGGCTGCTTTTGCTGATGTTGTCGAAACATTTAGTCTGACAACCACCTTCAATATCAATATCATTTTTCCCCCTTTGTCAGCTTAAAGGAGAGACAATCATTTGGAAATTAATTCTAAACTCCCCCCTTCAGGTGTAGGAGTGGTGCACTGGTGTACTCCCCCATTCAACTACACGAGAGTACCATCTTCACTTCACTGTTGGTTGCAATATGTGTGAGTGCATTCGATAGTAAAAGTTATACAATCTTTTGAGTTTTGACGACCGTTTCCAGGAATCAATCCATTCATAGTTGATCTTTAATCTGGCTGATTGTTGTTGGTTGCAACATTTCTCTGATGAATGTTTTGGCTTGCCACAATGGCGACAAGGATGGAGATCAAAACACTGATTTTCCATATGACCGGTTCTTTGACAATGAGGACATTTTGGTTTCACTGCAACTTCGGGTTGCGTTCATTTTTGTTTGTCTGCAACTTTCTCAGAACGTGCTGAGGTGATTTGTTTAAGAAATCCTACACTGGCGAACTTAATGGGCTTTGAATAATCTGGGATATGCAAGTTGGCATCATCTTTGACATATCCTAAGCCTCGTCGATTTTTGTTACTTTGGATTTCTTTCCATGGCTTGATGATTGGCTTGGAAGAAAATTGAACTTGAACAACTTTGACACTTGAAGCTGTTTGGATGAATGGCTTATCATCTAGATGGTTCAAAGACTCGGAAGCCTCACTCTTCTCTTGCAACTCATTTCTTTGTAGTTGCGACTCCAGTTGAAGGAACTCAATTGTTTCATTTGTTTGTTGTAGATGCTGTGAAGTATCAGCAAGAGTTTTTTCGCTAATTTACACCATGTCATCAGCGCTTCATAGGATCAAATTGTGAAGAACTTGTAACAGCTGGATGTGTTGCGCCATATGAACTCGCTCGCTTGAATTCAGGCTCGTTTGTCTTGAATTGTCTCACTTGATTTGAACTTTGGTGGATTGAATGCGTTCACTTGATGTTAATGACACGCTCGCTTGCTTTGTTGCTTGAATAACATGCTTGCTTGTACTGGCTCACTTGATTGAGTTTATCACGCTCGCTTGCTTCGGAATTTGCTTGATCTCTTGCTTGGTGAAACTTGTTTCTCTTGTTTCAAGTTCACTGAAACTCACGCTCGCTTGCTGTAGATTTCAACTTGCTTGAGTGTTGTTTGAATATTACATTTACTTGCGTTAGAGTTGAACTCACTTGCTTTCTTTGATTGTTGCTGCAATGAACTTCACGCTGGCTCGCTTGATGTTGTGAACTTTGTATTGATTTGATTGGCAAAAGAAGGGCATCGAACACTGTCGAAAATGCACCCAAAAAAGCTTACAATGATTTTAATGAAAAACAATGAATTCACTTGTCTTAATTTGACTTAGTTGAAGAGAATTGACGCTTTTGGGTGTCGGTTTCAACCGAGAGTGCACCCTTACAATCCAACTGAGATTACAAGTTCTTAAATTTATGTGCAAGAATGTTGATGTAGACTTTGTTTTGAAACATTGGAGTTTGTAGGTTCATTAGCTGGATTGTATTGAGTTAATTTGCTTGTTGAGGTAGAATGCCGATGGTGACAACTTTGATTATTTGTTGTAGGTGCGCAAATGCATGTGTTGAGTTTAATTATCCTTCCTTGCAACTACTTAGTTATAGGTGCTGTGCTTGTTTTCGTTTTTTTTTTGTATTGAACTTTATGTGTGTGTTAAATGAGATAATGAGATCATTTATGTGTCAAAAACTAGACACAAATCATAAGCAACAACATGAAGCATGCACCATCATCAACACACTCTTCGTGTACCTAAGATCACCTTATTCAATTTCGGGCGGATCTAGGACACAATTACCACAAAAAAGATATGCTTTATTAAAATTTGGAGTAAATATTCGCTCAACTTCACAACATCTTCATGGAATCAAAGTTCCAAAACTTCTTGGAAGAAAACTGTCTTCAAAAACTGACTCAACCTCCTACAACAATGAGCTTTCCTTTGAAAAGCTGATCACTCCAAACTTACAAAAAAACTTTTACCTTATCACTCCAAAAACATTACAAATACTTCTTATCTCTCCAAGAAATATTTAAAACACTTTTACATACATCTCTTTTTAAACATTCCTTAAAATATCTGTTTACCTTTTTCAAGAATGAAGTAATATATTATAAAAAGTGCCCACTTAAATGTTCAAACCATAAAATTCATGTATTGAAAAAAAACGACTTACAGAAACATTTTTCCTTTGACTTCCACGTATGAAAGTATTCCACACTCAGGTAAGTATTCTATTATGAACTACATCCCTTGGATGGATATCGAGAACCTGTGGATGTGATGACTTATCAAACAAACCATGGCTACTGCAATGCAATATCATGGCTCCAGTGATCGACTTTGATTCAATGCTTGACACTTGGTTACCCGGTTCAATGCGCCCATGGCCCTACTGGTCAGCTTAAAACATGGAAGAATCGGAATTCTACGCATAATCCTTGCCTTGATTTGGTCTTCAATTCAACGATCCACACGATGCCTAACATGTATTTACTCCAAAAATATTTCCTTCACTCAACCCTACACAACACAATGTCCAATGGGAGTAGCTTGATAATTCAACATCTGGTTCATGGAAAGAGTCATCGTGGGCAGAGTTGGTCTTTTCATTTTTTTCGAACACTTGTCTGGTGGTTGATTTGAGAGGTTGAGGTGTTGGGAGTGGCGAGAAATTGCAACGATATTGAATTCAAGGCAACATTCAAGAAGCTCGCGAAAAGATCCACAAATTGTGCTCCACTGAAAAGGATACGAAACTCGAACCCACGATGCTCTTCTCCACACTTTTGAAATTAATTGATTCAAATCAAAAGTATGAGAAACCCAACGGATTTATTTATTTGACAATTACTCTAGAATCAAGATCTGAAATTGCAACAAATATTTATAAGTAGAATTTATCAAGGGTGAAGTCACTGTATTTGCCATATGGAGGGTGCTCTAGAGAGAGGTTAAAAACCGGATCAATATCTAAATGCTCTTGGGAATTGTTGTAAACTTCTTTTGCATAAAAACCCGACCATACATCTGCTTATAGGAGTGACCTACGAACATATATTCGTAATGCGCGTATCAAATTCTGCAGTTGCGTTTTATATTACTGCTCCTTTGCTTTGATGCTAGAAAAATAGAAATGTTACATAGCCCTCTTTGGCTGGATGTCGACTTCAAGAGTGGTTCCTGCCCGAAATGGGTCTCGGCACGCTGCTCCTTTCTTTGTTGCGTCATGTCACGGGTTTGTTCATGTCGGGATGTTATTTCCCCGTCTATTCAAACCTGGTGTCAGCTACACCCTGTGCCGGATAGCAGTTTGGAGACGTAGGAGACGCCCACTGAGATAAATCCTCTGTAATTTGAAACAATCAACGGTTTTCCAAATACCATATGCAGATTATTGGACACAGGAACTGATTTTGCATAAATGTCATCAACTTGACCTCAAATCGAATCCATCATTCAATTCTACACAGGAATTACTCTTTTCCTGTACTCACTGATAGTTGGAAACTATGACAAATTCAACATCCCTGCACTCATATTTCATTAGAGAAATCGGTTACACTTTCCATATTTCCAATCATATGCTCATTTAATATTTGATTTACACTCAACAGAAACATTCATCACATTCACACACACAAAGAAGTATAAAAAATACATGCTTTCAATCAGTCAAATTCAGATATACAAAACTTCATGCCCTGATTACACAATATGGGCGTACGCTGACTCACCTCTTGAGAGAAATTGAGTCAGACCTGTTATGTTAACTCGGTCATTACCAATTAGGTGACGAGCCGACAATGAATCTACTGGCCGATCTTCATTGATGCATCTCAATGATAATTCCGAATGTCATAAACATGAGCATATTCATCAGAGCCACTAATATCAAAACAGTTTGGATTCCCAGGATCTATCACAATTACATTAATCCGCGTTATAGCAGAATGGCTTGACATGTTTGCACCGAAAACATGAAAGATAAATAGTTTGGTTAGACTCTGGGTTCTCCAGTCAAAATGTAGGAAAACTTCATCTCATCACAGTTGAAGAAGGTTTATGAGAATGGTCCTGGTGTTTTCCACCAGCATAAAGGTAACTGTTCTTTCATATCAAAATTGTAATTTGTCACTATGCCTGAACTTGTGACATGGACAACAACTCACCTTTGCGATGTTAAGACTTTGTCTTATTCGACCATTATGCATCATAGCGCAATCTCTGCCCTCTGTGCACGCTTGCTCACCATTGACAACAATCGACTTTAAGAACTTGAGTTTTATCATTGATTTGCGCCACCTACGACTCTCTCCTCTCGCATTCTTTCTGCATTGAATAACACAATTGCAAATATACCTTCTCGCTTTCTTAATCCCAAATATAAAACCATGCGCTCTGATACCATATGTTGAATATTAAAAGGAATTAACACAAACCAAAAACACACCAGCAACATAGAAACACAGATATGCACCAGACATGGCGGAAAAGGCTTGAGAGCCTCACGTCATTCCTTACATATTCTCACTTATTAAAAGAATGTAATAATACAGTTAAATAGATGAGGAAGTTGTCTCAAGATAATGTGTCTATCTTGGACAACTTGGTTGAGATATTCTCTCAACCACACACACTAATCTAGGAGCTACCTAAACTAACTCTTAATCAAGAGGAACTAAGATAATCTAGAAAACTAGGCATAAAATCCTAAATTTCAATATTTAATTAATTTAATTTATTTTGGACTTATAATTGTTTATGAGAAAGAGGCTAACAAGGGAAAAATCATATTGGAACCTGAAGCAGTCACGGAAACAAGAACACGGCACCTACGAAATCGATCAATTTCGGAGTATCTCATCAAGTGGAAGAGCTTACCCACTGAAGATTCCACATGGGAGAATGATAATTTTATACATAAGTATCCAAAACTACTCAAGTGTTGAGGACAACACTTTTTTGAAGGAGAGGGGCATGTTAGGGCCCTATATTACTAGTGTAGTCCTTCATTGTTGTTAGTGTAGCCCCCTTATTGTTATTGTTGTACCCTGTAGTCCCCATATTGTTATTATTGTGCCTCATAATAACCCACTATTTTTATTGTTGTGCCCTTATATTATTATTGTTAGGTCGGCTAGGATTATATTGTGACCCAATGGACTCCTATATATAGAAAGGAGGTTTTATCATTTGAATCATCTAAGAATTGTTCATTTATGTAATGTAAAGGAGGTTGCCCGCTCGAAGTGGTTGATTTCTATGTCGTTGATCTCTCTTTTCTTCTATTTTGTGAGCTGGTTTCATAACAGCGCTGATGGTACTCTATCCAATATTTAAACGTCATTCATCACTTTAAGCCATAGCATTAGGGTTATCCTTTACGTGATCTAGCGAAGCCTACCTTGTGGATAATTACCACTAGCTGAGGTGACAGTGGCAACCCTTTCTCTTGTTGCCATAAGGTATGGTTGCAACCAGTGAGGATTTGCGCCAAACCTGCTAGTTTTTGCGGCAACAGGTTCCATTGACCTTTTCATGGTTATTTATTGGACATTAATAAATTTATCTTATCTCAGTTCTTCACAATATTACCAAGTTCATGGATTTTCAAGGGAAAATATTCACATCTTCCAAAGTTTTGGTTATAATACCTGACATTTGCCAAAGATATTTCTTTTTTGTTTCTAGAAGGCTCAGCCAATGTTTTCCCTGGTTGTAACAAAAGAAACATAAGTTGACTACATATATTCTATGTAACCATCAACTGGGGAAATTCTTCATTTATTAAAAAGTTGTATGATGTATGCAGATATGTGCAAATCTTCGTGATATATGCTCACGTACATTCATTTATTGTTGACTTTCCTGCTGTTTTTTCATAGATCTGTAATTTATTAGTGATTTTTTCTTTTTGGAATTTTGAAGTTAAATTGAATCCTGTTTAATAAGGTTTAGACTGGTTAGAAATTTGTTTGTTGAAATTTGTTATGAATTTAAGGCATTTTGAGTTTTGGTATGAACCCTTTCAATTTGTATATTTCCCTTACGTTAGCTTATGGCTATATACTTTTTTGTTTCACCTTGAATATCTTTTATGCCTATAACTGCACATGAAAATTGCTAGAATTAATTCAATATTCCTCAGATGCAATTTTAATAATTGTTTGAATTATGTTCTGCACTATTTTGTTCTTCACATTGACTATGTTTGTGATGTTTTCTAGTTTTCTCTAATTTTTCTGCTGAATTTTACCTCGTCTTGAAGGGTTTATTCTTACAGAAGTTACTATGGCTATGCAGGATTATTTGGATACAGAAAATTGCAATAAACTACGGATATTGATGCGTTTTCTCACTGTGTTGGTAAATTCTTTGTCTGATTATGGCGGAGAACTGAATTTTTAAACAAGCGTGTGTCTCGTAACTGCTACTATATTGCACAGGAAGCTTTAGAATAATGTATAAATACAATGATCTGAATTGTTTGCTCATTTCCTAATTGAATGTAAATTTAATAAACAGTTTCTTGAGGATTTTAAAAATTGGAAATTTCTGATTTGGAGTGGTCTTATAAAAAATGGAATTTTATGATATTAAATTTATTGTAGAGAAGTGGGATTAGTGAATGATATGTTATGCCCTTTTATAGATTCATTTGTTATTGTTTATTTGGATGATATACTGGTATACAATGCTAGCTTGGAGGAGCACATCTCACATTTGATGCAAGTGCTAGAGACATTGAAGAAGCACCAACTGTTGGCAAATCTCGAGAAGTATGAGTTTGCATAGTAGTTTTTGGTGTATTTAGGACATGTGATAGGTGGAAGAGGGTTGAAGATAAATCCTACCAAGATGGTGTTGATTTTTTGTGTACCATCGAGAGTTATTTCCACATGCTAAGATGCCTCCCAAATCGGCTAAGGTGAATAATAAAATTATAAGTTTAATTTTTGGGGTTCATGTAGGCTCCAAGTTGACAGGTCAGCCACACCTTGAATGGGTGTGACCCTTGGTCAAACGTACTTGACAAGTATAAATACATGAGTCAAAATAATTTTCGATCACCACTCATCACAACATCTTCTACACATGATAGCCATGTGTGAATAGAGAAAAGGAGAAAAGTATCTACTGTTATGAATGTGATAATATATAATTAATAATTAAATAGAAATAATAATTAAATGATAATAAATGGTAATTGATAAAAAGATTAGTAAAAACATTAATTATCGAAATTAAGAGTAATGCACATTCAAAAGATTCTTATGACCAGTCAATGCCTATTTAGGCACACCGTCGTGAGAGGCTATATCATCAATTCATTCAATCAATAATAAATAAAATGCATATGTATTTCTGCACATCGGTGTTCTTCTGTTATAGTGGTATCAGAGTAGTTCAATCCTTCGGGAAATCGCTCCACAATTTGCATAATTTCATTGCTGTTCCGTGTCCACTGTTATCCAATATGTTTGACTTCCTGTCCACCGTCTCTGCGGCTGCTACACACAGCCGCCCAGGAAATTGTCCATTAACGCTGTGTTCTGTCCACCAGATCCCCGCTGTTTCGCGCTTGTTCCCTCGACTGCTGTCCATGTCTGTCCCCTGCGTGGTGTTCGTTGTTTCCCTCGTTGTCAAATTGTTCCCCGCCGACAAATTTCTTTTTTTATTTTTCTTGCTGACAAGCACCTTGTCTTTTGCCCCCTTCCCAACTATCATGCCCTGTGGGCCGCCACTGTTTGTATTGTCGTCCATAACTATATAATTATTAATTATATAAGCACGCCTTGTGGCCACTGTTTGTAGTGTCGTCTGTAACTATATAATTATATAAGTTCATTATATAATTATGTAAATTCATTATATAGTTTTGTAATTATATAATTAATTAGTAATTATATAACTAATATCTATGTAATTTATATATATAGTTCAATTATTAGTATAATAATTAATGATTCTATTATTATTATTATCATTATTAGCTTTATATATATTTATATTTAGATAATAATTAAAAAAGAAGAAGTGAGTTCTGCCAAGAAGAATAAGACCAAATGGTGAATAACAACTAGCTACAAGCCAACGTAAATCGTTATAGAGACGAAGTCAATAGCCTGTGATATTGTCCAAGAAACTTGGAAAAGTCGCAAATAGATTTAATAGAAGGACAAAAGAAGGTTGATGGAGAAGATGGACCAAATACTACAGAGAGACGACAAAATCGATGAAACCACCAAAAGGCTTAACGACAATAGCGAATAGATTAATGAACTAATGGAGAATATGGACACATTAACGATACAAGCTTTTCCCTATCAAAGGCCAATAGCTAGGCCGCAAAATGCAAGTGAACATGACCATCAAGAACACCCTAAGATATACTTTTCAGGTAGTCAATATCACACTCGAATTCTAGACAGAAACCACCAAAAAATTAATAATGAATTACCCAAATATGATGGTAAGGATCAAAAGAGGTGCAGTTATCTGGGCCAACAAGATGGACAGAATTTTTGAAGCATATACCCTGTTAGGTGAAAGAGAAAAGATAATGAGCGCTTCCAATACCTTAGAAGGTGAAGCTTACGACTAGTTCCTTTGGTGGATGAAAAAGTGTGACGCTCGTTCTTTTCATTCGGAAGGGTTCACAACAACATTGTTAAAAAGGTTTCATAATGAAGAGGATGACTATTTGTACAACAAATTTATACATCTCAAGCAAAAGAGAATTGTAATTGATTATACCCACGAATGGGAAGTATTGGCGCTACGGCAAAGCGGATTCACTAAAGAGCAACTACTTAAAATGTATATATGTGGACTAAAGGACTATATCCATGTAAAGATTAAACATGGAAGCCTAAGACTATCAAAGATGCTAGATACACGACAAGGATTATTGAACAAAAAAATAGATTCATTATGTCATCGTTGACAAGTTCCAAGAAATCAAGTAAACATTCAAAAGAAAAATCAAGTAAAAAAATTTCAGTTAAATCTAATAAGTATAGACCACTCCAATTACGAGAAGATGGTAACTGATACGGAAATCCAAAGCAGAAGGAAGACAAAAATGTTGGAAATGTGGAGACAAATATGCACCAGTACATAAATGCAACACATAAAAACTCTGTGCTTGTGAAGCAGAACAGGAGGAAGACTTAGCTAGTAGTATTTTAGATGATGAGACTGAAGAGGAAATTGAAGCCTCAAGCACAAAACTAGAAGATCCATCTTAGGATTTCTCTTGCTGCAATCACAAGAATAGCGCAACCACAAACCCTAAATTAAGAGGACATATAAAAAAGGAAAACGTCATTGTGCTACTAGACATAGGAAGGACTCATAATTTTATAGATGTAAACATTGCAAGGAAACTAAACCTATTTGTGTACCCAACAACCGATATAAGAGTCATGGTGGCAAACGACAAAAGAATATATGGAGTTGGAAAACGTGACAAGGCTAAATTACAATTAAGCGATTATGAATTGGAGTCTAGCTTCTACACAATACCCCTAGGATGAGTAGACATTGTTTTGGGAATACAATGGCTACAAACATTGGGGACATACTCCACAAATCATCATAAGCAATTCATTAAGTTCAAATGGGTTGGTAGAAGATATAAATTGTTCGGATTCCAACCATCTCTTACTCAAATTGTATTTGCACAACAAATGAAAGAACTTATTCAAAACGGAGCACCAATATATATCGCACAATGTCAACAAATAGAATTATTAACTACAAATGTAGTTCAACCACAACAACCAGAGATTGTAGGTCTAGTCCAAAGGTATAACGTATTAAAAGAATTGCCTATAAAGTTACCACCAAAAAGGAAGATACAACACATTATAGAAGTTAAACTAGATGCAGGCTCGTTAATATCAAACCATATCGCTATCCTCATCATCACAAAGCAAAGATATATAGGCTAATTCAAAATTTGCTAAAATGTGGGGTTATTACAAAAAGTAGAAGCCCATATTTAGGTCCACTGGTATTGGTTTGAAAGAAGGATATGTGTTTAGGACTATGTATAGATTATCAAGGGTTAAACAAAATAACTATAAAAAACAAATTTCCCATTGCATTCATAGATGAGTTGTTAGACAAACTTCGCGCTAAATACTTCTCAAAGTTAGATATGAGGTTAGGGTATTATCAGATACATGTAAGGCTAGAAGATGTCGAGAAGACTACATTCAAAAATCATACAGGACATTATGAATTCAAGGTGATGCCATTCAGATTAACAAATGCCCTAGCTACATTCTAAGTCACTATGAATGAGCTTTTTTATCCATACTTACAGAAGTTTATATTAGTTTTCTTTGATGATATCCTTATCTACAACAAAACCTAGAAGGAGCACCTCAGGCACCTAGAGGAAGTACTTTCCTTACTAGAAAAAAAATCAGTTCTATGCAAAATTATCGAAGTGGACTTTTGGTGAAAATGAAGTCGAATACATCGGTCACATCATATCCAAGGAAGGAGTTAAGGTAGGCCCCGGTAAAATCAAGGCAATCAAAGAGTGGCCAAAACCAAAAAATATATTGAAACTAAGAGAGTTTATGGATTAATAGTATATTATAGAAGATATATAAAAAATTATGCACACTTCACTGCCCCGCTATCAAACTTGTTAAATTAAAATGCCTTTCAATGGGATAACAAAGCAAAAGAGTGTTTTGAGACATTAAAAGAAGTAATGTCATCTACTCTAGTACTAGCAACCCTAGATTTTTCAAAGCCATTTTTTGTAGAATGTGATGCTTCGGGGTTCAATATTGGAGCAGTATTAATGCAAAACAACTACCCAATAGCTTTTGAAAGTCGAAAGCTCAACAAAAGGGAAAGATTGAAGTCTACTTATCATAAAGAAATGCTTGCCATCATACATGCATTGAATAAATGGCGTTAATACCTCTTGGGAATCAAATTTTCAATTCGTACAAATCTGAACAATATTCATTTCTTGTTACAACAAAAGACATTATCTACAAAAAAACAAAATTGGATCGAGAAACTCTCCATGTTTGACATGCAAATATTACATAAAAGAGGGAAGGATAATCTAGTCATTGACATGTTTTCATGAAGAGATGAAGACATAACAACATGTGCTGCATTATTAGTAGTTCCCGACTGATTTGAGATTTGAACTGAATATGCCAAAGATCTAGACTCTTGATCTATATTCGAAAATGTGCATCAATATCTATAAATTGAATGGAAAAATGATATATTATGGTATAAAGGTAGAATTTATGTAATCCCATCCTCCAAATTTAAAATGAAGGTTTTAAGGGAAACACACAATTCGCCAACTGCAGGACTTGTTGGATTCTTCAAAACATACTATTATACTCATCAATCATTTTATTTGGAAGGGAATGAGTAAATCTATTCAAAAATTCATCGCAAAATGTGTTGTTTGTTAATGAAATAAAAGAGAATGTGCTAACCTTGGGATCACTTCACCCTTTACACATCCCAAATTAGAAGTGGGAGGAAATATTGATGAATTTTATCTAAGGGTTGCCAATGTCTGAGGAAAAGGATGAAATATTCGTTGTGTTGGATAGACTAACCAAATACACACATTTCATGGCAGTTACGAAGACCGACCAATTCAACCAAACAAATTGCAGAAGTATTCTATAAAAACATCTATAAATTACATGGCCTCACAAGGGTCATCATTAGAGATATGGATGCAAAATTTAAAGGGAATTCTGGAAGGATTTTTGTATCTAGGCTGAAATATCCCTTAACATGAGTTCAACTTATCATCCACAAACAAATCGACAAACAAATAGTGAATAAATTCTTGGAAATGCATCTTCGTTGTTTTGTTATAAATGGTCTCAATGGCTGCATTTAGCCGAATGGTGGTACAACCCCACCTACCATACATCAAACTAAAATGACTCCTTTTCAAGCTTTTTATGGTTATGAACCTCCCAAATGGAAGGACTTCGCATTAAGTGACTTGAAGGTTCAAGCAGTCGAAAATCAAGTAGAAGAAAATGAAAAAAAATTATTAAATATTTAAAGAAAATTTAACAACAAATAGTAATTGGATGAAACAAAAATAAAATCAACACAGTTCAGAGAGAGAATTCGAAGAAGACAATTGGGTATTTGTAAGACTTCCATCCTATAGGCAATTATCTCTGAAGCAACAAGGAAAGAAAAGTTGGCTCTAAAATTTTATGGACCTTCCCAAATAATCAAAAAAATTAGTGAAGTGGCTTACAGGTTGAAATTAACAGATAATTGTCAGATTCATAATGTGTTCCATGTATCGTGTGTTAAGAAAATGCTAGGGCATAATCAATCAGGTCAAATAGAAAACTCGTAGTTGATGATGAAGGAAAAATCATTTTAGAACTAGAAGGCATTGTTGCTACTACGGAAAAAGTATTATGTTCTAAAGCTGTTAGAGAATACCTCATTAAATGGAAAAAACTTCTTGAAGAAGATTCCTCATGGGAAACATAAAAGTTTTGATAAGAACACCCATCATTACCCTTGCTTTGAGGACAATGCATCTCTGAGGGAGTGGCAATGATATGAATATAATAATAAATAAATAGAAATAATAAGTAAATGATAAATAATAATTAAATGGTAAGTAATTAATTATCGAAATCAAGTCATGTACATTCAAAAGAATCTCATGAGCAGTGAATGCATTTTGGCCTATAGTATTAAAAACCAACCGGTTTGAACCGGTAACCGGTCAAACCGACTGGTTCATTGGTCGACCGGGTCAAACTGGGACAAAAACCTGGTAACCGGTCAAACCGACTGGTTCATTGGTCGACCGGGTCAAACTGGCACAAAAACCCGGTTCAAGGCCTGGCTTTGCCCAAAAACTAAAAAAACCAATGCTAATCAACCGATTTAGGACGGAGCCGACCGATTGTACGGAATCGGCCAGTTTTTGGTCAAACTGGCCGGTTCTGTCCTTAACCGGTCGATTCACTGCCAGTGACAGACCCACACGAGATGGAAGGTTCTAGGGTGTTTTGGAGGGAAAGTAAGGGTTATTTCCCTCAAAAAACACCCTCTCCAACCCTTTCAAAGGAGCTCACCCCCATCATTTGCCTTACACATCTCATTTGGAGTTTTTGTGAGTTTGATTGGGAGCTTTGAGAGTGTTGAGTTTTGCTGGAGTAGTGGAACAACAGAGAGTTTGAGCTATGTAGTAGCTATGATGCCTCCAAAAGCCAAGGATATTGCATGGGTTCATTGTGATATGATTGATGGCAAAATGATCTGCAAATATTGCCAAAAATCTATTGCAGGAAGGGGTGTTAATGGGTTCAAGCAACACTTGGCTGGGATAGGAGGCCATGTGAAGCCACTTGGAGCACCAAATGAAGTAATAGGGCATATTAGGGCAGAACCAAGTGACCGAACCACTAGAGAAGTTTGTGACTCAAGCGGTTGCAAAGTTTGGGAGTCGAGACTCAATCAACTGAGTTTGATCATGATGAGAAGTTTCAAGTGATAATGTTGATCACTAATATCATATATGTAGATTTGTAGTAGGCCAATGGCCACATAGTTTGTAGGCTTTGTTTTTGAACTCTAGAAGCCATTTAAAGCCTCATTGATTATATATTTTTTTGCTGATATGTATTGCACTTGGTGCCATTTTGGTATATTCACCTTTACATGGTATATATTTGAACAGACTTGGCATATTTTGTGTCTATTGGTTTGGAATCATGGTTTTAAATCTTAAAAATAGATTTTTTTTCATTAAAAATTAATTATTTCACGTATTTTTTTAAACCGGTTCATTGAGATCTAACTAGTCTCGGTTTGAAACCCAGTTTATTAGGTGGACCGGTCCGGTCACTGGTTCCAGTTTTTAATACTATGATTTAGCCACACCGTCATGAGGGGTTGAATCATCAATTCATTCATTCAATAATATATATATATATATTTCTGCACATCGATGTTCTTCTGTTACATTGATTGTGTTTGACCGAGTCTAAGCTTGACTGAAATCTAACCGTAGAATGAGGCTAACTGCACAAATTTTTGGCTGTAGACCTTTACTGTAGGCCTTTAACAACATATTAGCCATTGGTCAAAATTTTGACAGTTGACTAGTGTTGACTTTTTTGTTATTGGGTGGTTTGAACAACTTTGACTGGCTGGTATTTGACCATGTTTCAATAGTATTTTGGGCTTGGTTTCTGGCACATATTTCTAGACAATTTATTTAGTTGTGAACCTTGCTGTAGATTAATTTCTCCTTGAAGAAAAGTTGCTGGGTTTTCTACCAATTTTGGGTTTTCCAGGGAGAATTTTGTTCTCTATTGTGCATGGTTGTGTCTTTATGATCCTACTGTTTTTCACTATATTACCTTTGGGATTTTCTCTGTAAACTTGCTCAATGATATTAGTGGCTGGAAAGATAAATTGTTTAAGATCATTAGGAAGTAATTATCAGATCATAAAATCAGTTTATATTGTTCATGCTCGTAAAAAAATCAACATGGTAGAAAAGCTTTGTTGAAAGAGCAGCCAGTAAGCCAACCTAAGAGACAAGTGTTCAAAAACTCGACTAATTTTATCTGCCTCTCAAGATTCACAATGGAAGGCAAGGTTTAGATAAAGCTATTCTAAGGCCAAAAGGAGCTAAGGAGAAAATCTTTGTTTGTGCTCTTTCAGGCACTATTACAAATAGCAATGACGTCTAATTAGTAGATAGTGGGGCCTCTAGGCACATGACTGGTTTTCGAGAAGCGCTCATGGATTTGAGAGAAAGAGATTCAACATTACAGGTGGAACTTGTAGACAGTGCCATGTATGCGGTAAAAGGAGTTGGATCAACTACATTTCAACTGGAATCTAGAAACTCTCTACACATGAAAGAAGTTTTATTTGTACCAGGTATGAAGAAAAATCTGATCTCTATCTCAACATTGGAAGATAGAGGCTATAAAGTTGCATTTTGGGATGACAAGTTCTTATATGGCCTAAGAATTCAAGCATAGAATTTGCAAAGGTGATTGGTGTTTGAGAAGGACTGTATATACTATAGATTGATAAGACAACCAACTCAAGAATTGGTCGATGATAGTGTCAGTCTATGTGGGCTATGACATCGAAGATTTGCTCACTTACACTACAAGGCTTTGCTAGCTCTAAGAAAAATGGTTACAAGTTTTCCAGAACTTCAGATTGTGCATGATGACATCTGCAAGGGTTGTGCACTTGGAATAAATACCAAAGGATCTTTTCCGGGCAGTGATAGTTGATCCAAGAGGGTCTTGGATCTAGTACATTTAGATGTATGCAGACCAATGACTACAACTTCCATAGCCGGCTACTTATACTATGTAACATTCATTGATGATTTCTCCCGAAAGATTTGGATCTACTTTATGAAGTCTAAGGTGTTGAAAAGTGTAACTAGGTCGGTCTTTGTAATGAATAAATAATGTAGATAAATGATAATTAGTTAAATAAATAATGTAGATAAATGATAATTACTTAATTAGTAATTAGGCTGAAAGGTCACGTCTGATAAGACATGACCTTTCGTGAAGAGGCACCTGCGTGGGTATATAAGCAGGCCTCATTTGTAACATTCAATCAATTCATATTCATCATACTTTCTAATATAATATTTGTATCCTCATGGATATTTGGATATTTCAAGTCTTCTGGAATATTTAGTTTGAGAAGGAACTTTGTTCGCTTCATTTGGTATCGGAGCTGTTCGATCGTCTGGCTACTCACTGTTGCACAGGGCCACGCTCTCTGATCCTGGTCCTTGACCGAAAATTCGTCAACTTTGTTGCCGTTGAAGCGTTTTGCTACACATTTGGAGTTTCTCCATTTTTGCCAGTAGGCCTTTGGCCATAAGAGAAGAAATATTAAAAAGGAAGAAGAGAAAAGTCAAAATATATTTAAAAAAAAAAGAAATAAGTTAAAAAAAAGGGGACGTTAAAAAAAAAAAAAAAATTACAAAAGTCAAAAAAATAAAAAAAATAAAAAAAATAAAAACAAAAAAAAAGAGAGATATACGTACATGTGAAGTAAAAGTAAAATTAAAAAGGAAAAGTAATTGCTCGTGGTTTACAAGCTCATGGTTTTTGGGCCCATGGTATTAAAAACCCATTTCCCCTTTTCAAAACAACGTGCCTTTTCAAAACAAAGTGACTTTTCAAAAGGCACGTGACTTTTCAAGGTTAACAATCTTTTCCCCCATAATTATATATATATATATATATAATTCAAATAATAAAATAATAATAATAATAATTATTATTATTATTTAAAATATATATATATAATAGAAATTATTATTATTAGTTTAATTAATTAATTAATATTTAATTAATTAATTAAAAAAAAAAGTAGAAGAAAAAAAAGAGTATTTTGAAGTTATTAAAGATTTATAATCAAGGAAGTTTATAAGTTAAAAAGAGTGAATTTGAAGAATATTTATCTCAACAAGCAAAATGACATCTAATACAAAAATGAAGTCAGGACGATTTTTAGAATTAGAAACACTACCTATCGACCCTAAAGCGCTACTTAAAATTAAAGGAAGTATCGCAGGAAAAGATGTCACTATTGCTATATCACCCGCTGAAGAGAAAAATTATATAAACCCTAAAATTGCCAACCAGTTGGTGATTCCTGAGTCAAATATAATCGAAAAATTAGACCTTTTTGACAAGAAAAAATACGACATAAAAAATCTACAACTAAACATTGGGGATTATACTTTTATCTCTCAATTTACCATAAAAACCTTACTTTTGGATAATAGTGATATTGTGTTGGGTTCACCATGGATGGAAACCTTAGGTTCAGTTATCCTAAATACGAAAAAGAAATTTTTGACATTCACCTACAAAAAGAAGAAGATAACGCTACAAGACGTTAACTTGAAGCCAAATTCCGTGACGCCTAAAGACGTACAAGAAATTTCGCAGGTAATTTCTCAAGAAGGTAAAAAGGTGATACAAAATATGCAAAAGGAAATCGACAAAATCACAACTAATAAGAATGAAGAAGTTGCTCGCCTCAAGGACCACAAAGACAAATTACTAACGCAAATTAAGAAGTTGAAGAGAGACAAGAAGTCCTTAGAAAACAAGGTGCAACAACTTGTCGAAAATAAAGCGTCGAATTTAGAAATCCGAGTTGAAGAGAAGGAAACTGGTACTAATGCAGTAAATGTCATAACTCAAGAAGAAGACAAGCAAGTTGCAAAAGATGCAAACTTAGAAGTTGTAGTTCCGGCGATGAACATTTCAAGCGAAAGTTATGTAACCAGCTCAATAACATCATCGCAAAAAGAAAATCAAAACATCACCACACAACTAGGAATGGAAAGTCAAACCAAAAAAGTTCCCTATCGACATCCAAATCACGGGAGCAGACAACTCGATCAAGCTATGTCTTCAGCACAAAAACAAGTTGATATTCCAAAGAATACTAATATCAGTGCAATGCGCTCAAGTGATAATTCAGCACAAGTTTCAAATCGCCGCGAGATTCCACAGAAAATTGATTTAGGATGGTCTGATCCATTCTCAGTGCGACAATTTTGTTTGTCACTTAGAGGATCATATCAACTTGTGTCGACAAGGATCACTGCCCCGAGGCGAGAAGATGTTCGTAACAGGAAAAGAAGTCGAGGCCTTTTCATCAACAAGCTTTGAGGACAAAGCTTTTTGAGGGGAAGGCAATGTAATGAATAAATAATGTAGATAAATGATAATTAGTTAAATAAATAATGTAGATAAATGATAATTACTTAATTAGTAATTAGGCTGAAAGGTCACGTCTGATAAGACATGACCTTTCAGAAGAGGCACCGTGTATATAAGCAGCTCAATAAATATCTAATCAATTCATATTCATCATACTTTCTAATATAATATTTGTATCCTCATGGATATTTGGATATTTCAAGTCTTCTGGAATATTTAGTTTGAGACAGTCTTCATGTTGACTATGTAATTATGTACTTATGTAAAGAAGAAGACAAAAATAATAAAATGTATTTTGTTGTACTTGCTTCATGGGTTTCATGAGCAAGATTTATTATGTAGATAGACTTCTTCTTGATGTCTATTAGGTTTGTGTCTTCTCGGTATAAAATATAATTGTCATATCCATGAAGGATCTAGTCTAGCAATATATGCTCCAAGACGTTGTGGAAGAAGGGCACCTAATAGCCCTCAAGCAACGTTGGAAGACAAGATCTACATACAGTGAAGACAGCCTACATCAATGCTAGAATAACTTCTCTCAAGTCGGCCTAAATTCACAGTGGAGAAGTCGGCTGCATGGTCGGCCTAAAAGACAGAATAGTGCCCTATATATACTCCTGAACAACGGATCATTTGAAAAAGAAAGAATTGTGGATTCAACTTTGAACAAGTGCGGATATTCTAAGGACATTTGCGGAGATAATGGTGTGGGCTAAAGACAAGAACCGTGCGGATGATTTAAAGGGATAACAGTGCGGATTTCTCTGGACAATATTGCGGAGTTTAGTGAGAAACAAAAGTGTGGATTTCGGTGTATAAGTACAAGGTCGAGGAACTATTATATCTGCTGTCTACAACAGAAGAAAAGGGTGCGGACTTCAGTGCAATTGCGGATCAGCTAGAACAAGATCCTAAACCAACTGTCTTGGAGGAAATGGCAGCGTGAAAAAGATTGAAATAGAGGTAAAGGTAATCGCAACATTCAAAGTGCGAATTTGTTTGAAGAAGGTCCTGAAGTAAGTACACTCCCACAATGCATGAAAAAAGAGCAGTTTGAAAAGTGTGAAACGGTGAGGAAGGTAAATTTGTGATTTACCTTCCTAACTTCAGTTAAAGGAATAAAGGTGCAAGTGTATGATTCAGTTTCCATATAGACCGAGTTCTCTAGTTCCAGCGCAGATCAGTGCAAATTGGTATAGAAGAGAAGAGTCGAGTTTTGGATCATCTAAGGAACAGTGGCAAAGTCTTGGAAGCATATGTAGGTCAAGGGTCTGAGTCTTGGTCATGGTACTTGTCATTTGAAAATCTATAAGAAGAATTTCTCGTGGGTTTTCCTCTCCAATAGGGAGAGGTTTTGCCCTGGCTCTAGGACCCTAATTTTGTGTTTCGTACCTTATGATAATTGACTTGATGAAAGACTAACTAAGCTAAAGAAAAGAAGACATAAGTAACTCAAGCAAGCTCACAAGTAATTATCAAGAAGAGAATTTGTCTTAAATACCAGCCCTACAAATTCTAAACATAAGGATGAAGTCCTCAACAAGTTCTATGAATTTTAGGCACAAGTAGAGAACTTGATAGGAAGGAAAAGCAAAATCTTGAGATCAGATAGTGGAGGAAGTACACTTCTAGGGACTTCAGTAATTTTTGTAATTTTAGGAATCAAGAGGTAGTGGATCATTCCTTATAATCCTCAACAAAATGGAGTAGCAGAAAGGAAGAACAAAACGATTATGGAAGTAGTAAAGGCAATGATTCATGATTACAATTATTTGATGTTCTTATGGGTAGAAGCTGTTGGCGCAACTGTTTATGTTCAAAATTGAAGTCCTCATCGAATATTACAAGGCAAAATTCTTGAGGAAGCATTCACGGGAATTAAGCCAGAGGTCAGTCATTTGAGGATCTTTGGTTGTCCAATATATGTTCACGTGCCCACGTAGAAGAGGAAGACGTTGAAACCTTTTGGGAAGAAGGGTACCTTCGCGAAATATAGTGAGACTTCAAAGGCATATCAGATCTACATTTCAGAATGATGTCAAATTGAAGTTACCCGAGATGTTATCTTTGATGAACATGTAGCCTTCAGGAAGTCTAGAGAGTCTCACATGGAGATTGATGATGAGGAGCATGAGGCTCCGAAGAATGTAGGTACAGGGATCTCTAAACATATTACTCATTCTTTGGATAATTAGGAGGAGTCAATAGAACCAACAAAACCAACAAAACCTACAAGAGATGTTGTTGTGACCGAAAAGTGACGAGCATGGCTTCGTGATACTCTACAAGATGCATAAGGGCATGCAACTCCCAGAGGTACATTCGAGGAAAGTAAATGACCGCAAAGGTAGTCGGGCTATGTGGCATTAATGAGCCACATAAATGATTTCGAGCCCTCCAGTCATGAGGAAGCAACAAGCCAAGAAGTTTGGGAGGATGCCATGATGGAGGGCTAGCAATCCATCATGAAGAATGATGTGTGGGAGATAGTTCCGAGACTGAAAGGGAAATAAGTGGTGGCTTCCAAATGGATCTATAAGATCAAGCTGTTGGAAATATTGAGAGGGTGGTGAATCAATATTTCACTTCAATTAGTCGATTTTAACTTCACATAGCATTAATTATTATTAGCATTAGATCAAAGCATAAATTAACAACACCATTCAACAATGCACGACATCTAAGATAGTGCACAAGAGATTTTTAAGTGGAAACCCTTCCGGGAGAAAATCCACCTAACACTACTTATTATATGTGTTTAAAGATTACATCAATAGGAAGTTCCAACTTCCAAGATGCTTTAGTTACAATTGGAAGGAGGCTCCAATCCCATGATTTATCAACTCCAAATGTAAGGACGCTCCAACACCCTAGTTTACGAACTCCAATTGGAAGGACATTGCAACGCCCTAGTTTACCAGCTCCAACTGGAAGGACACTCTAACGCCTTAGTTTACCAGCTCCAACTGGAAGGACACTCCAATGCCCTTGTTTACCAGCTCCTGCAACACCTTGGTTTACCATCTCCAACTCGAAGGACTCTCCAACACCCTGGATTTATTAGGTTGTCTGCAACCTTGTGATGCTTAAATATTTACTTTTAAGGTAAATGTCATCTGTAATATTGAATAAACCAGGAAACCATTTAGATCTTTTGAAATTTGTTCATAATGGTGCTAATCTGTGTTCGTTTAGAATGATTGAAGAAGGTAACTAATCTTATGCTCTACAAGTTTAAGTTTGTTTGTACTTCTTGAAGAGTGTGCTGGTTATATGCATGGCCAACAATAATTTTTTGATCGAGCCATTCATGCAATGTTGCTACTTTATTGTTAGGAATTTTCTGTTTATGAGTTTGTTAATTTTGAGTCAGTCTTTTCATATGAATTTGTTTATTTTGAGTTCTGCTTTTCATATGAATGTACTTCAGCCATGCATTTTTCTGTATCTTTCTAGTTGCTATTTATGCTCATGCATAATTGTTGGTTATCTGTGGATGTCTTCTATTAGATGTGCAGCAATGTCATTCTTCCTGGAGCTCTGATAGAGGTGTTTGAAACGCTATTGTCCTCAGCAGCTACAACTGTTGATGAAGAGGGAGGAAACCCTGCTTGGCAAGCACGTGCTGATTTCTATATTTTCTGCATTTTAGCTTCTCTTCCATGGGGTGGCTTAGAGCTATTGGAGGTATTTATATCAAATATATATTTTTAGTTCAATTTTTTTGAAGACTATATTTACCCAAAGAATTTCTGCTTTATTCTCTATTTTTGTAGTTTGTTGAACTGTTCACCTGGAGTGGGTAGAAATGGTAGCTGCTTGTATTTTGACTTACGATTATTAATAGTAGACTTGTAAATACGGATCTTGTTTATTCTTTCTTCTGCAATTTTTACAGAAATTCATTGTTTATTGAATGGAGATCATCAAGAAGTCTAAATTTATTATATACCTTCCAAACTAAAATTATTGTGTTGAGATGTGACTGCATATATAACATGATTTGGACAGCTACTCAGTCCTTTGAGCGCCAAAATTTTTTTTAAGATTTAAAATGCCTCACACACATGTAAAAAACAGAAAGTGAAAGGGTATATACAATGATATTTATATCCTCTTCCTTGAGCAACCAGAACAGAAATAAAGTCCAAACATGGATCTGCAGCCTCCTCAAGTTTTGCCTTTAGAGAATGAACTATGGCCCTAACTGAGCCAGTAATATCACTGCAATCAAGAGGTAGAAATTCTAGAGGAGGCTACTCCCTAGGTCAGCTCCTCATTCCATAAATCCTGGCATCACTTGTTGAGTTTTTTGTTGGTAATCTCCCCATGGCATCCCTACAAGTGATCCCACCAGGAGATAGAACACGGCCCCCTCTAGTGGCTTGGATTCAGCCATGGCCATAAACCATAGCTTGTCACCAATCCGTACAGCCGTGTTGCACCCTCTCTCACCAGTATGTATGGTTGTGGGTTATCTTCCTAACAGTTTTGCCAAAGGCAACAAACATTGTAAATAATGTCATGGAGAAAGTTCTGGTTATTAGGTTATGCATGCTGATTATTTGACTTGTAGACCGGGTTTTGTGTATTCTATGTAGGAAGTTTCACCCCAAAAAAATAAAGGTTGGATTCATATAATATTTTATTTTACTGGATGGAAGCTCTTTCCAGCAAAGATAAGTTGCATTGCAGAGTGTCTTTCCTGTTTTAATGTCGTTTCCTGATCGTGATAGATGTAATGAAATATATCTTGTTAGTGCCTTTATATTTTTGTAATTATTGGAGTCTCATGATTTCAATAGCATTGCAAAAAAACTTACATTCTTTTAACATCTATATATGATATGATTGCAGCGTGTTCCAGAGGAGCTTGATAGAATAATGGCTGGAATTGAAGCATATTTAAGTATTAGGAAGCACATTGTGGAACCTGCCTATTTTGCTTTCGAAACAAATGAGCAGAGAGAGGATAACACAGATGTAGGATTGGTATGTGTCGTTTCTATGGAGCTTCTCATTTGATGTGCTGTATTTTTGTTTCTGCAAGTCAGTTGAAAAAGTGAATATTAAAAGGGAGGCAGTAATTGTTGTCATAGAAGTATTTCTGTGGATAACTTCAGTGAACATTAAATTGTCTCAACTTGAGTATTATCCTCCCCTTTTATGTTCATGTTTCTTAGAATCATGAATGCAGCTTTTCATAGTAGTAGATAATCTTATATTGCTTTACTGGGGGGACTCTGAAAGTCATAACTCTAGGTGTTAGATAGTGGTGGTTTAGTAGAACACATGGGACAAATTTTTTTAATTTATATTATTCTAATAAATATTCTAATACTTTCTATACAAATTTTAACCCTTGTAATATTATTAATTTTATTTATTTCTTATAATATTATAAATTAGTTTAATAAATATGGATATATATAATTAAAATAAATAAAGACTAATTCCTAACAGATAGTTTATAACTAAATATCATTTTAATTCCTAATTTTAACCCTTGTAATATTATTAACTTTATAATTTTTATTTAATTCTTATAATATTATAAATGAATTAATTTAATTAATATATATGATAAAATTAAATAAAGACTAATTCCTAACAGCTAGTTTACAACTAAATATTATTTTAATAACTAATTCCTAACAACTAGTTTATAACTAAATATTATTTCAATTAATTTAATAACTAATTTACTAATGACTAATTCCTAATGGCTAGCTCTGGACCCTGATGCATCCTTGCTATTTATTCTTTAGAATTGATTGATTTTTTCACCTTTGTCCTGAGGATGAACCACATAAGTTGGTTTGAAACGTCGACCAAATCCTAATGATGTGATTAGTCCGAAAGACATTATTATTTACAATATGGATCACAAAAGTCTAAGATCTAAAATGTGAGATATTTTTTGGAATATTATGAATACATGTTTGATGCTGTTTCTGAATCTATAGCTGGTTAAGTCAGTGCAGCATTATGAAATTAAATCTTATATAAACTAGTGCAGCCATATAAATTAAATGGTTGGTAAATGTCGACAAACATCATTATTAACGTCAAAACACTTACTTCATGATACATCTCATGTTCCCAAAATTAAAGAATTATAAAAATTAATTAAATTATAACTTTATTATTATTATTGTTAATTATAAAATGTTATGTTTCCTTGAACCTAGCTACTGGAAGTAAATCTTAGACAAACCCTTACACGATTTATCAATTTATGCATGAATAAGTTCTTCACGAAAAATGCACAACAAAAACACAAAAATCATCATCACACATTGTACACACGATATACCTTGGAAAATCCACAAAGGGGAAAAGCCAACAAACTTGTTATTTTAAGAACTTTGGATCTCGCACTAGGGATAATGGCCCATCAGAGGAAAGATATAGTGTGTTTGAGCACCCTTGCTTCTTCTCCCTAATTGCCCCTTGCTCTCTTTCCTCAGTCCCCTGCCTGCCCTGGTTCATTGGAGCATCACACTCCTCGTGAGGCTAGTGCCATTGTATGGTTCTTCACCTCTCCCTTAGATCTCCTTTTATAACTTATTAATGAATAAAACCCTAACCCTAGATCTCAATGGGCAAGATTAAATATTTCCATCTCAAGATCACTCATTGAGATCACTTAAATCACTTGAGTGACTCAACTTTATAATAAAGTCACTTTTAATCATTAATTACAATAGGTAGATCACTTGCATCACTTAAGTGACTTAACTTTATAATAAAGTCACTTTTAATCATTAAATAGAAAAGTTACTTTATAAAATCATTTTCCAAATTTTATCATCTAGAGAGGTAATTTTCCACATGCTAGGACACAAAGCCATTGTGGAAGTCCTAAAGAGCTACACAATGCAACACTCCCTCTTAGTGAGGAAGGTGCTTCCATAACTTAGATTCGTCTCCAAGCACATCACATTCATTGTAGCTACTCTCTTTGACACAGATGCTTGTCGTGCTACTTGACCTGGAACCTAAGCTAATGATCATGCTCCTAGTAGCCTCTTACTTGTGAGCATCCTGCATGGTTATCCCGAAGATGTCTTCCCTAAGATTGCTGATAATTTGACTGGAACAGTATCCCTCTCTCCCTCTGAGGGTTGACCTTTGCCAATCCTATTGGCTGCTTGTACTGTCCATACCTGCCATTGCCTACTACCAGCTCTGCCAACAATTGTTGGCCCATGCTTATCGCGGCAGATCCACTGCCTAACGACTCTTGTTGTCCTTTGCATCTTGCAGTTTGAATCCTTACGATCTCTACCACAATTCGCGTGTCTGAACTTGAACCCATGGACTTGCTCCATGCATGAGACCACCCATGCATCAGAACCTTGTTATCAATTGTCAACCTTGCGAAACTGTTCTGGTTGAATTTGTCGACTGGTTGGCCCTCCAACCCGCGACTGGCAGCTGTCATGGGTTTGGCTTGTGTGATAGATGTTTCTCCCTAAAAACAATTTACTTGTGCCAGCTGTTAGCGAACCCACCACTTTTTGACTGTGGTTGACGACTGTGCCAATTTGTTCTTGTTGTACCTGCTCAAGCCACCACTCACGAAAAGTACGTGCTTTGTGTAGACTGTTATGTGATTCCCAGCCATGGTCCTCATGCACTGATTTGTGCATTCAGTGTCTGGGACAGGCTTGGTGGTTTCTCTCTGGGGGCTTTACTGTCAACCAATTCCTATCCAACTCCTGACCAATTGACTGGTCCTAGCGCTAGTTGTGCAAGCACTCTCTGCACACAGTCTCACTATCCTTAGCCGACCACGAAGCTATCGTCTGTTGGTCGATTCGACCTCTTGTTGGCCACTGGATGTGGCTACCTTGCGGCTATTTATGGCGGCACTACAATTTGTAGTTGACAGTCCCTCCTCCTTTTTCTTCTGTCAACATCCTGCTGTTTCAGTTACGCAAGACTTGTCTATACCCAACTGGTTGGGCGGCTTGCAAATCTTGTCAAGGGTTCATTGGTCAGCTTGGTGACTAAAGGATCTTGGCTTGATGTCTATTCTCCCTACGGTATCTCTTGGTGTCCATAGTATCTGGTACCGTTATTGCGGCTATTCGACTGACTAGCTCGACGGCTACCCCGACGGCTAGTAGGGCTGTCATCCACCCATGGCCACACAACCTCCTTTTTAAAAAAAATTCTTACGCCCTGCTCCGCAGGCTATTGTTGATGCTTGCTAGAACTACTAGCCACTTCAGCACTTGACGACCTTGCCAATAAAGCAAACGACTGTAATGATCGACACTTTTATCTAGCATTCATTGACCCACAATTTCGGCAACTAGGTCTTTCGTGCCAGTGGCCAGTACAATGACTCAACAATCGAATGACCCACACAACCTGGGCTCCTCTACTCTTTTTTATGGCAACAGACTGGTCTTCGACGGTTGCTAGTGGCGCGTCCCTGTGTGACCAATCGATGGCTTAGCACACTGTTTCCTTGTGCAGCGACTGCTTCGGCTACACCTGCACCTCAACTCCTTTGGAATCACGTCCACCTTGCCTACATAGCCTACATCATCTCCGTGTCCTTGTGGCCAACTCAATTTTTGCTATGCAGAATTTCACTGCTCTAATACCATGTTAGATTTCCTTAAATGCCAGTAAACTGATTGATAATTTCCCTGTGTAAAAACCCAGAAACATAAACAACTAATATTCTAGAAACTTAAATTACAAATACACAGGATTTTCTAATTTAGTATGCACAGTGGAAAAATGAATCAGAAGACAAACACATCAACACATAGAACACAAGAGTTATCTAAGAAACCCCAACTTTGGGGAAAACTTGCAACGTTGTGTGTCTTTTATTATTCTTGTTTAGAAAAGAGTTTTCTTTTGAGAATTGCAATAAGCGAGAAACTTCCCTTTTAACACAAGAACAATTGATCAATCCTTCAAGATGAATCGATCCAACTGCCTGTGTACTAGATTTGCAAAAATCCTTGCATAGGTCAGCTAAACTCGCACCTATGCGAGCACAAATCCTCTCTCTTGTGTGCATGTGTGAATGCTATGACTACGATGGGGCTATAAGAGCTTGGCTCTCACTCGATTTCTTTTTTGATTGTGAATTATTGCGATCTATTGAAACTCTCGACTCTTCCTTCGCTGATCTGACACATGCTGCTGGTGCTCAGCTGTCTTTCTCTGTGTAGAATCTCACTGCTTTGATACCATATTAAGTTTCCTTCAACCTAGCAGTTGGCGATAAAGCTTAGACAAACCGTTACACGATTTATCAATTTGTGGATAGCTAAGGTCTTAACAAAAAATGCACAACAAAAACACACATAAATTATCATCACACATTGGACACATGATATACCCTGGAAAAACCACAAAGAGGAGAAACCATCAAACTTGTTCAATTAAGAACTTGGGCTCTTGTACCAGGGATAATGGCACATGAAAAGAAAGATACAAACACTTTGAGCAGCCTCGCTGCTACTCCCTAACTGCCACTTGCTCCCTTTCTTCAGGCCCCTGCTTGACCTCGACAATGGAGTGTCACACTCCTCGTGAGGCTAGTGCCTTTGCATGGTTTCTTCACCTCTCCTTTAGATCTCCTTTTATAACTTATTAGTGACTGAAACCCTAGCCCTATATCTCAATGGCCAATATTAAATCTTGCCATCTCAAGATCAACAATTGTGACTTAATCTCTCATAGAGATCACTTAAATCAATTATGTGACTCAAGTTTATAATAAGGTCACTATTAGTCATTGAATACAAAAGGTACTTTATAAAATCACTTTACAAAGTTTATCATCTAGAGAGACAATCTTCTACATGCTAGGACATTGTTGACTACCGAATTGCACTTAGCAAATATAGAGACTCCATTGCACAGGATTTACAATGTACATCAAAATTTTTCATAAGTTTAGAGGTTAGCAGGGAATTCAAACCCCTTTCTCTCTACTCTTTCTTCTTCTCTCCTCAAATTCCGCATCCCTGTGGGGTGTTTTAAAAATGTCTCTCGCATGATGAATAAAGTTATGTAATAGGCCTAGGAGACTTGGGACTTGATCAACAAGCAAGTACAACCTAGAGTGTTTTTTTTCATTTAGCTAATTATTCTCGCTTTACAACGACAAATAACTTGCTGAGTTTTTTCACTCAGTTATACCCCCAAAGTTGGGGCGACGATTTGAATATTGAGCCCCTAGTCCCTTTAGTGTCTATGGTTGATGTATATTACCATGGTAGGTCATCTCTGAAATTTGGCGGAATTTGACCAAGTCTAGATAGGAATTTTGAATAATTAAAAGTTTTTGCAAGACAAGATTTTTTAATTAATTCTTATGTAAAATGTAATAAAGTGATGCTAGAAGATGCTGAGGGTGTATGAGTACTCAATATTCATTCTCCCTACCTCAACATTCTTCTAGGATGCACCTTGAGGGGTAAAAAAATCATTTCTAGCCTCTCAAAACCCACTTTTTCCAAGTCTAGTGGGAAAATTGGAAATAAATTGCTAAAAATTTAGTAAGTGGAGAAATAATAAATATTTCCACATGACAAAATGAAGTGGAAATGAGGTGGAAAATCAAGTCAAGTCAAAGAGAAATCAAAGGACAAGTTTCTTGGTGTTTTGGCATCCCCTAAGCACATGAGTTATTGCAGCTACATGAGGTTGAGTTATTTCCGAGATATTTTTTTTTTCCAACATGGCAACTCGAATCTCCTAGAAGAGTCAACGAATTAGATTGAAGATTTGTTAGAATATTTGATGGAGAATTTTGTGGAGTATTGTCTCCACTACACTCAACACTTGGCATCAACTCTCCCTTTCAACCTACATGTAGAGATAGAGACAACTAGACGTAGTTCATCGGAAGCCACACCTTGGCATACTTGGCAGGCTATACACCGTATTGATGGAGCAGTTGGTTGGCACTTGTGATATGTGTCAAGGCATAGTTTGTTGATGGAGGATTCAGGGGGAGTGTGTCTCCTCTTTTCTGTTCGATTTCCACACATGGCAACATAAAGGAACATGCATTACCAGTCAGAAAAGCACGCTGTCCACCAACCAGATTTCGATCCCACACTTGGCATTGGCTCTCGCTCATGGAATTCAACTTGGTCTTGGGATCTCCACTATCTATCCACTTGTCATTAGACTCCTTCATTGGGGTTCTCTCCATTTTTTGTATAAATCAACCATTTGAGATATCATTTTCTCATGGTTGGAAGCTTGATGCTTGATGTTACTATACTCAAATTTCTATTGATCAATAAGGGAAAGTCTTTCAGGGATAATTGCTAGTCTTGTGATGCTATGCTTTGTGGATAAGCTAAAATGTATCATTGATTTTGTTCTTCATGTTATGATTGTTTTCTATTGAGTTTACATTGCATATCTAATTGATTTTGTGCATTTCCTAAGGGCATTATTGTTTAGGGAGGGGATATTTGTATCTATTTGCAATCTCGCTTGAGCTTACCATATCTTGAGCACTTCTTGCAATTTTTTGTTTTTGGTTGAACAACAAATTCAACATGGTGGATGAAGTTCCCCCATATTATAGGCCATGTGACGAATTTCATGAGGAGGCCAGATGCCCCATTGTAAGGAGAATCATTGAAAGTGGCATGATTGGAGGGGAACACATGGGAATTGTTGCCACGAAATCTAGCAGGGTCTTAGAAGGGGTACCAGAGGGACCTCTACTAGACCTAATGACAAGGAACCACTGTTACCGCAGTCAATGTTCCCTTCTCTTTACGGAATTTCACCGATGGGAGGAGTCCTGCTATGGAGGAAATCACTGGAGTAATAAGATGAATGGCTAGGTATGGTGTGATTTCCAAAGGCCATTCAAAGGAGAGGCTTAGATAAAGAACTTGTTGCTCCAAAAGCAAGATAAAGGATCTTCAATAAAGGTTTATGAGGAGGCCTAGACCTAGGAGGAAGGAATATTCAATGCAAGGGATATACCTAGATGAAAGCCTCCTAAGGGTATAAAAGGACTTCTCTTAGGGTTGTGTGAGATAATGATCATACAAAGATTTGAGACCACAAGAGAGACCTAGGGGATCCAAGTGAGGCCCAGGGTTTGCAAAAATAAAGAGAGGAATAAGATACCTTAGGTCAAGCAAGGATAAGATAGGTCAAGGAATAATAAACTTCCAAAGAGTTTTCAAAAGTGATTGACCTATGGAAAGCCACTAACCAAATAAGCCTAGGATAAGAATTGATGTTGGAGCTAGGGCTCGGGGTTTCTCCAAATCCAGGCACAGGATTTGCATCAAATTTTGAGGACACTTAAAGGAAACCCCAACGCAGTAGTATGCGAACTCTTTAAGAAGACCACCCTAATGCATTTCATACTGGGCCCTAGGAGACCTTCTAGGGTTAGGGAAAAAATGGAAAAAGTGAAAGGAATAGGTCTTAGGGGTGATCAACTAGGATTAGGAAGGAGAAATGTAGTCGAGATTGACTTTGATGAAGGAGCTTCATTCTATCAATGAGTTCTATGCAGCTTCTCTCTTACCCTAATGAGGTAGCTATCTGAAAACAAAGGAATTTATACTTCATCTAGCAAAGAATGGAGTTTCGAGGTAGCAACAAGCAAACTAACCTTTAGGAACATTCATTTGTATTTGCCTAACATGTAATGCATGCAATACTTCAAAATCCTAGTTATTTCATGAAGTCACATTTCAATTAGGGCACATCAAGATTTTGACAAGATATTCCATGCATTAATCATGCAATAAAGTCAAGAAATAACATCGAAATATCAATTGCAAGACAAATCGAATATATCCATCCATGATAGTTGCAATTAGAAGCTCCAAGACAAGAATAGCAAAAATTCAAACATCAAAATGCATCAACAATATCCAATTTAGCCCATCAATTGCACATTCAAATTCTTTTACAAGAGAAAATCCCAATCCAAATGATCATGAGCTGCAAATGAGGCTCATCTTTTATTTATATGAGCCTTTAGGGATTTGATTTAGTCTAATTAGCTTAATAAGCCCTTGAAAACACAACTTTAATGTGCAAAATAACTATCCAATTGGTGACAAGTCCACCAAATAGCTCGAAAGTACTCAACAAGCCTTCCTAATAAGGTCGAAATGATAGAATAATAGTGAAAAAGGGCTGTTGGAAGGCCTAGATAATTCCTACATGTGCCAAGATGAAGAGGAGGGATCTCATAATGATGACCAAGGGGTTGGCTCCTTGGTTTCCAAGCAAAACACCTGTGGTGCCCCCAAGTGGTCGTGGGGTACAAAGAATGGTCACATGGGTCTCCAAATGGATGAAACAAGTTGATGTTCCATCAATAAGGGCTAGGATGATGATACAAGCTCTCCCATGTCTCCCCGAGTGAGACAAAACCTTGTCTGGGCTCTGGATCAATTGCCAAGTGTATGGTGCAAGTATGTGGCCGGTTAGGCAACGTGGTCCAAGTGCATCATCTGTGTATCACTGGGGCACAAACAAGAAATATGTGGTGCTGAAGAAGCCCATGGCATGGCAAGCAATGCTTTGTTGTGGAGGAGGCCCATGACTCTGAACGCTCACCCTACAAGTGCCATCATGACCCTTTGGAGGACTTGGATCCTGTATAGGGAGGCCAAGCCCAAGATGAAGACCCACTTGCAATCATGTATAAGATCCAATGCGTCTCCTCACCTTCCAGTACAACGATTCATTAGAGCAATTGAGTAAATAAGCTTGCAAATCAGGGGTCCAAGTGGACACTTCATAGTGGCATGCCCTTCCAAGCGGGCTTTAGAATGTACAGGTGTCCCCAAGCTCAAGAAGGAGGTTAAGAAAAGACCTTATTAGGTGTTCAACCTCTAAGGGAGTAACAAGTCCATGGTACATCCATCAAATTGCATGTGTCATGTGAAATAATTGTGGAATGTTGTGAGTTAGCAGGGAAGGCTCCAAGCCACATGCCATGGTACAAGGGCAGCTATAATGAGGGAATCCCAAACATGGGTGTATAGATGTAGGATGGAGGAATTGTGGTACATGAGTTACCTCGACCATTGTTTTTCCACTCTTCTTCATATGCCTTTTTCCTTTTATTGATTTTTCTTTCTTTTAACTGCTTAGAGCTATTGGGAATGAGAGCATGACGCGTATGATAAAGCAGTGAATACCCCCTTTAAGATTGGGCAGTTCATCCCCCACCAGGGGTTGGGACAATCATGGGTTTCTTAATGATGTAGGGGGGCACACATCGGGGCCCAAGTAACCAGGCTGATGGCCATATTGATAAGGGGTATAGTTCAATTGTTCAAGTTTCCCACTGTTGTGTAACCAGCTCCAAAAAGAGAAGAAAAGAGATATCAACGCCTTAGAAATGAGCCACTTCGAGGGGGCAACCTCCAATACATTACATAAATGAACAATTCTTGGATGATACAATTTACAAAACTTCCTTTCTATATATAGGAGTCCATGGGGCCATAATGTAATCCTAGTGGGCCACAATGTAATCCTAGCCGACCTAACAATAATAATTTAAGGGCATAATAATAACAAAATGGGGGTTACAAGGGTACAATAATAACAATAAGGGGGTTACACTAACAACAATAAGGGACCATACTAGTAATATAGGGACCTAACATGCCCCTCTCCTTCAAAAAAGTGTTGTCCTCAACGCTTGAGTAGCTCTGGGTGCTTCTGTATAAAATTCTCATCCTCCCATGTAGAATCTTCAGTGGGTAAGTTTTTCCACTTGATGAGATACTCTGAAATTGATCGATTCCGTAGTTGTCGAGTTCTTGTTTCCGTGACCGCTTCCGGTTCCAATATCATTTTTCCTTCCTCATCAAGTTCTGGCAATATTGTTTGAACTGGAAGATTTTCACCTATAACCTTCTTTAAGCATGAAACATGGAAAACTGGATGTACTCGCGAAGAAGCAGGAAGCTCCAATTTGTATGCCATAGTACAAATCTTTTGCAACACCTTGTAAGGACCATAGTACTTTGGTGATAATTTATTATCCTTCTTAGCTTGCTTGAGGGACATTTGTTTATATGGTTGTAGTCGTAAAAATACCCAATCTCCTACATCAAAACTTCTCTCGCTGCGATGTTGATCTGCCTGTTGTTTCATTCGATTTTGTGCCAAATTCAGGTTATCCTTTAAGAGTTGGAGAACTTCTTGCCGATGCTCGATGTGATCTTCCACTACTTGAACCTTCGAATTTTCCCTTAAAGATGATGTGATTGATGGTGGATGATATCCATAAAGTGCCATAAATGGGGTCATTTTTGTTGTAGTATGGAAGGAAGTGTTATACCACCATTCAGCGAGAGGTAACCACTTGACCCATTGTGTTTTTTTATCAGATACAAAACAACGAAGATATCCTTCCAAACATTTATTTAATATCTCAGTTTGACCATCAGATTGAGGATGATAAGATGAGCTATGAGCTAATTGAGTACCCAAACAAGAAAATAACTCCGTCCAAAAATTTCCCGTAAAAATGGGATCTCTGTCGCTCACAATAACCCTTGGGCTTCCATGTAGCTTTTGAAATCTGTCTACAAATGTAGTAGCAACTATCCTTGCTTTAAATGGATGAGATAATGCACAAAAGTGTGCATACTTGGTAAGTCTGTCAACTACCACCATGATGACATTCTTTCCTTTGGACTTTAGGTAAACCTGTGATAAAATCCATTGAAATCTCCTCCCAACGTTGACTTGGAATGGATAAAGGTTGTAGAAGTCCCGGGGTCTTAATTGTCTCCACTTTATTCTGCTGGCAAACCAAACATTCCGCCACAAACTTTTGAATATCCGATTTAAGGCCATCCCAAAAAAATTCTTTCTTCACCCTGTGGTAAGTTTTTAAAAATCCTGAGTGTCCTCCTAAAGGAGAAGTGTGCAATTCCAGAAGAATATTTGTTTTAGTTGGGAATTCTTACAAAGATATAAGCGATCTTTGTACCATAAGGAATCATTTTTCCAACTAAATGTATCAGATGTACTAGGATCTTGCTGCAACTTTTGAATGAGTGTCCATACATCTTTGTCCTTCTTCTATTCATCTCTTGCTTCGGTTATCCAATCTGGTTGGATAATAGAAATGGCACAAAGCAATGCTTCCACCTCTTCATTCTTTCTTGAGAGTGCATCTGCAACAACATTAAGCTTTTCTTTTTTGTAGATTATTTCAAAGTCATAACCCAACATCTTTGTGACCCATTTTTGCTGCTCTTCTGAAGATAGTCTTTGTTCCAAAAAGTGTTTAAGACTATCATGATCAGTTTTTACCTTGAAGTGTCTTCCCATTAGGTAAGTTCGCCATTTCTTTAGTGCATGTAGTATTGCTAACATTTCCTTCTCATAAATAGGTTTTTGCAAATACTTTCCTTTGATTGGACGACTTTCAAAAGCAATGGGTCTTCCTTCCTGCATTAAAACCGCACCAATTCCATTCTTGAGGCATCACATTCCACAATAAAGGTTTTTGTGAAGTTTGGCGTAGCTAAGACCGGTGCTAGGCACATTGCCTCTTTAAGATGTTCAAAGGCCTTAGTTGCTTCAGGAGTCCATGAAAATGCATCTTTCTTCAATAATGTTGTTAGAGGTGCCGTTATTCTCCCATAATTCTTAACAAACTTGCGATAATACCCTGTTAACCCGAGAAATCCTCGCAACTTCTTTATGGTTGTGGGGACTTTCCATTCCTTAATGGCTTTAATTTGTTAGGGTCTACTTTAACACCCTCGTGAGATACAATATGACCCAGATATTCCACCTCTTTTACTCCAAAGAAACATTTGGATTTTTTTGCATATAATTGTTTCTCCTGCAATAGTTTGAGCACCCCGTCAACATGTTCAACATGATCCTTCCAAGACCTGCTATAGATTAGTATATCATCAAAAAATACTAGCACAAATTTTCTAAGGAAGGGTTTGAAAATGGAATTCATCAACCCTTGAAATGTAGAAGGTGCATTGGTAAGGCCAAAGGCATGACCAAAAATTCATAATGACCCTCATGAGTTCGAAATGCTGTTTTTGGAATATCTTCAGTCTTCATTCTAATTTGATGATATCCTGAACGAAGATCCAACTTGGTAAAATAAATTGATCCATGTAATTCATCCAATAATTCATCAATCACAGGAATGGGAAATTTATCTTTAATGGTGAGCTTATTGAGCTCCCTATAATCCGGACACATTCGCCATGATCCATCCTTCTTGTGTACCAATACTACAGGAGTAGAGAAAGAACTTTGACTAGGTTGAATTATACTTGCCTTTAACATTTCCGCAATCATACGTTCAATTTCGCTCTTTTTGAAGTAAGGATATCTATAATGCCTGATGTTTGGAGGAACACTCCCTGGAATCAAATGAATAGCATGATCATGATCACGAATAGGTGGGAGTCCTTTGGGAGTTTCAAACACCTTGGAATGATTGTCCAAGACTTGTTGGAGATCTGCAGAAATAGATGATTTTGATGTTGGAACTTCTAGTGAGCATAATTGTGCAACTACGCCTCGCTGTTCTTTCTTTAGAAGCTTTGTCATGACATTAGAGCTTATTATCCTTCCTGGCTTCCCCGCAATACCCCGTAATTCGACTTCCTTTCCTTCTGAAAAAAATTTCAAGAAAAGTTCTTGAAAATTAAAAGCTACCGTCCCCAAAGACTGTAACCATTGTACTCCTAGTACAACATCAGCACCTCCCATAGGAATGGAAAGCATTGGACTAGTCAACACATATTCCCCCATGGTTAGCTTGATGTTATTGCATTTTCCATAGCAATTTATAGTTCCTCCATTTGCAACCATCACTTGACATTCTGGTGCTGGGTATAGGAAACAATTTAATTCCTTTGCTACCTTACAATGAATAAAATTATGGGTGCTACCTGAATCAATCAACACTATTACCTTTCTCTTCTTGATTTGTCCTTTTATCTTGAGAGTTTGAGGAGTGGTAATTCCTGCCAGTGCATTACACGATATGGTTGGATTCATTTCTTCCTCTTCTGGGGCTGGTTCCTGGTGTATATCTTCTTCTTGTTCATTTTCTTCTTCCTCTTCACAATCTATGTAAAATAATTTCTTCTCAGCACACTTATGACCTTTAGTGTATTTGCTATCACAACCGTAGCAAAGCCCTTTTGCTCTTTTTTCTTCCAATTGTTGTGGTGTCAACCTTGTAGGTTGTGGAAATCTAGGCGTAGCAACACTTCCTTCTTTATAGAATTGAGTGGTAGGCTTCCTTGTCGCCATAATTTTACATTCAACTTTTCTTGCCAACCCGAATGCCTTCTCCAATGAATCAGGTTCCAAAACGCGAACTTCATGTTGGATGTTATCCTTTAAAGTGCCTATGAAGAGATCAATCCTGTGTTCCTCTGGAATATCAGTTACCCTTATATTCAATTTTTAGAAGTCCTCAATGTGCTGCCCCACTAAACCCTTTTGTTTGAGATTTATCAATTGGCTAAAGAAGGTGTTGCTCTTTGTATCTTCATAATGTGCTATCATTTCCTCCGTAAAAATTGACCAAGTGACAATTTTTTTACAGGAGCAAAGCCATCGATACCAGACAAATGTATTTTGTTCTAAATGTAAAGTTGCAATGCGTACCTTTTGTGTGTTTTGCACGTTATGGAGATCAAAATATTGCTCCATCTGTAGTATCTATGTTACAGGATCCTTTCCATCAAACTTCCTCATATCCATTTTTGGAATATGGTGGGTCTTCCCGCCAACATTAGAGTTTATGAAATCATGATTAACATTTATTTTGTTCTCATCATGAGGTTCTTCTACTATCTTTTCACCATTAGGAAACATTTCTTGTATCAACTTTGTCAAACCTTCGATGTCTATTTTGAGATCATTCTTCATGTTTTCCATGTTGTCTTTCATGTTCGCTTCCACGCCATCCATCTTAGCTTCCACGCCTTTCTTCAAGCCATCCATCTTCACTTCCACGCCTTTCTTCAAAACTTCCATTTCATATTTTGTTGCTCTTTGCGAGAGTGAAATTTGTTGCACCTGCTCTTGTAATTTTGATAGATCATGTTGCAATTCTTCATCTTCATGAGTCATAGTAGAGCCTTCTCAAGGCTTAATGGGTGTTGAATTCTTTTTAGGAGGCATTTTAGAACTCAATACTGATATCTATTCTACAATCTTCCCTTGGAATCAATTCAAATTGATTCTTCAAACAAGACTTATGCAATATGGAAAAAAAAATAGATACCTTTTTCTTGATTTTGAGGAGCTTGATATTGAAATTGGATTATCTCTGTGATTGCAGCACTTCAATATTTGAATTTTGATATCAACGTAGCCCTATGAATTCTCTTTTGAATGCGATAGGTCTAACCTGATTTGGATTCTCCAAGACAAAGTTGTATCCAATCTCCCACAATGACCTAATTATGGACTAGTTCAGTAGAGCGAACTTGTATGACTTGCCACGTGTCACTTTTCGTCTTGTCTCTCGAAATTGATACGCATGAAACGATAGCTTTACTTACACCACTTTTTACGATACCTAATCCAGCGCCGAGAGAGAGAAAGCCATTGAACTTTTCCCACGATCACCTCTTTGAGATGATATTCAGAGCTTGGAAAGGCATCACTTTCCACAACAACATATCTCCCAAAATATTGCGAACCAAGCTCCGAAATTTTTTGACGAATTTTCTGTATCTTCACCTTTCGCACTCATATCTCTTTCATTCAAACCTCGAGAAAAAAGGCATCAGCAAAATTCCACGATGACCTGTTTATGAGCCTGAAAAAATACCTAACTTCCATAGATGATATCTCCTCAAATATTGCGAACCAAGATCTGAAATTTTTAGAAAACCTTCCTCAAGATTTCAGCTTCGCACCCTAAAAATTTCAGCTTCTGAAGCTTCGTAGAAAAAAAGTTATAGCGAAAATTCCACGATGACCTGTTTGGAGCAGCGAAACCCTAGAATCCAAAGCCTCTGATACCAAATGTTGTGTAACCAGCTCCAAAAAGAGAAGAAAAGAGATATCAACGCCTTAGAAATGAGCCACTTCGAGGGGGCAACCTCCAATACATTACATAAATGAACAATTCTTGGATGATACAATTTACAAAACCTCCTTTCTATATATAGGAGTCCATGGGGGCCATAATGTAATCCTAGTGGGCCACAATGTAATCCTAGCCGACCTAACAATAATAATTTAAGGGCACAATAATAACAAAATGGGGGTTACAAGGGTACAATAATAACAATAAAGGGGTTACACTAACAACAATAAGGGACTATACTAGTAATATAGGGATCTAACACCCACAACCAGAATCGAGGTTTCCCATGTAGTGCCACTCCTAAAGCTAGTTTCTAATAAAGGAGATCCAACGGGACTAGGATACAAGATTAACCACCAAGTTGGGACAAGGGAACAAGAGTACAGACCAAGCCCATTCTTTCTTTCGAATCCCTCCACTAATCCATGTCCAAATGTGTCCAAGATAAGCAAGCAAAAATACCCAATTGCATAATGAAAAACCATACCTTTAGGGTTGGAAGGGCTACTGTCAAACATACGATCATAACAAATGGGCGATGGCACACAATGGCTGGCTCAAGTGGCGAAGAATGGTGGCAAATGGAGCTATCTGGTGGGTGTTGGCTATCGGCTGAAGTCAAATCTAGGAGAAAGTTCTTATGGTTGTTGGCTATCGGCTCGAGTTCCTAAGAGGCTGTGTTCAAGCTCTAGAAAAGAGCATGAAAATAAAGGAATTAGCTAGAGTATTCTAGCCAAAGTTTAAGGTCAGAAACAAAGGTTCGTGTGGAAGATTTTCGTGGCAGGGAAGAGATTTAAAACCTGCACGAAATTCTAGGCAACAAGTTTATTTTTGCACACAGTTTGAGGCACCAGTGGTAGTCAACGAGAATTCCAGGTTGCAAATTTTAAGGAGGTTAATTCTTGAGATTTAAGGAGTGGTCCGAAATTTAAGGAAACATAAATTTCAGTGTTGTGGCTCAAGATTCAAGGATTTATCAGTGTTTTCAAATGCTGGAACTTAGGGCAGAAGTGACAGGCCAGTGACTCTCGTTTATATCTTACTGAAGTTTGATCAGAGAAGGATGAAACTCACTATAACTCACTATACAGTGGCCCAAATTTCTACAACCAAGCACAAGTTCCTAATGGGGAGATAAGTCCTTGAATATGTTTTTTCTAATGCTGTAACTATTCTCTGAGATTAGTCAACGAGAATTCCAGGTTGCAAATTTTAAGGAGGTTAATTCTTGAGATTTAAGGAGTGGTCCGAAATTTAAGGAAACATAAATTTCAGTGTTGTGGCTCAAGATTCAAGGATTTATCAGTGTTTTCAAATGCTGGAACTTAGGGCAGAAGTGACAGGCCAGTGACTCTCGTTTATATCTTACTGAAGTTTGATCAGAGAAGGATGAAACTCACTATAACTCACTATACAGTGGCCCAAATTTCTACAACCAAGCACAAGTTCCTAATGGGGAGATAAGTCCTTGAATATGTTTTTTCTAATGCTGTAACTATTCTCTGAGATTAGCAATATAAATTCTCTTAAGTACTGTTTTTCCCCATTGTGGTGTTTTTCCAGGGTCTAGTTGACCAAAAATGTCTGTGTAAAAATTTGTGCATGCTTGTGGTTAATTTTCTTATCAGCTAAAAAGTAAAAACTAGTAAAGTAGTCCTGTTATGTTTCAACAAAATTTGCATTGAAGTTTTATATATCAACTAACAAATAGAGGGACTATGGGAATTAAACCAAATGTAAAACCATTGGAACAAGGGAGGGTTGCAGGTCTAAAAAGTTTCTACATGGCATCAGAGCTTGGAAACCTTCAGATCTGAGAAGTTCTTCAATTGATATTATAAACCAACAAGCAAAACTTCTGCTAAAAGAGAGAATAGCTAGACCAAACCTACCTTCAAATACCTAGAGATTGGTTGATTGAGAGGGAGGTAGATTTGGGGATTTACTGATATGAGATTTTGTGTTGGTTGTGAGGGTCATGGCGACTGGTTTGAGGTTGGAGAACAGATTGAGTCGGGCTGAGAATTTTGGCCCCTCGAAGGAGAGAATGATGATCCTGCTTGAGGAAGTTGAGGTGTGAGACATTGTGGAAAATGCAGTGCAACCTCCCACTAGCCCAGCTCAATTGGTAGATTTCAACAAGCGGAATGTGAAGGCAACGAGAATCATTCTTGATGCCATCGAAGACCACCTATTCCTTCATGTTACTGGGAAGAAGTTTGCGTACGAGATGTGGGTGTCCCTAGTCACACTACACCAGAGTTACAATGAGAACACGAAGATGGTGTTGCGGCAAAAGCTTAGAAACACCAAGATGACTATCACCGACATCTGACCTCATACCTCACCAAGATCACACAATTGAGAGATGAGTTGGCTGCGGTGGGAGAGGCTATCCTTGAGGACTAGTTGGTCAAGATGACACTAGATGGTTTTCCAAACAGTAGGATGGATTCATAGATGGCATTGTGGCGAGAGAGCATTTTCCTGATTGGAGGAGAATGTCGGATGATTTCATCTAGGAGGAGACCAAGAGGAGTGTCAAGAGTGGAAGCCAATGTGGTGGGGGAAGTGAGGAGGAGAATGTTGCCCTCACAACTAAGGGAAAGAAGAAGGCTAAGTAGGTGTCTTCTAGTGGAGCCAAGCAGCAAAGTGGCAACAAAAGGGTAAGAAAAAGGCCAAGGAGGACCTGAGCAAAGTGAAATGCTTTGCTTGTGGGAAGTTGGGTCACTATGCTCTTCAATGTCCCAACAAGAAGGGCGAGAAGAAGCGTGTAGTAGCTTCAACAGAGGTTGATGGGTTCACCTCCAGATTCGACACAAAGATTTCCTTAGCGGTGAATCTTGCCAATCATGTCATGTCTTCCAGTGTCTGGTTTGTACTATGTAGACAATGGAGCTTCCTGCCATATGACTGGAGTGAGAGAGCACTTGACGAGTATCACAGAGGATGATATTGACTTGGAGGTTGTGCTAGGAGATAACTCTGAGGTCAGAGCACCAGGAGTGGGGACAATATCCTTTCAAAGGGAGTCTTCACCTCCGTTGAAAGTGATAAATGTTATTTATGTTCCAGGGCTGAAGAAGAACTTGATTTCAGTATTCAATAATTAGGACGGGGGGTATGAGGTGGTGTTTTGAAGAGGATAGGTGCTAATATATCCAAGGGGATTTAGTATCGAGTTTGCTAGAGTGATTGGAGTTCACAGTGAGAGGCTATTAGGTTTATGTTTCAATCTACTAGAGCCTTGGTGGCGCAGATCAACAACAGTTAGTTATGCGAGATATGGCATAGGAGGATGGCCCACTTGCACGATGGAGCTTTCAGGATGCTGAGAGAGATGTTTACACATTTACCTGAGTTCAACACTGGGAATAATGATGTGTGTAGGGGGTGCGCTTTGGGAAAGTACACTAAAACACCTTTCCCAAGTAGCGATCACAGGGTAGCAGGTATCCTGGACTTGGTACACTCTGATGTTTGTGGTTCGTTAGTCTTATGTTTCATTGAGCGGATGTGAGTACTATGTGACCTTCATTGATGACTACTCTAGGAAGACCTAAATTTTGTTTCCGAAGACCAAGGATGAGGTCTTCAAGAGGTTCCAAGAGTTTAAGGGTCTTGTGGAGAACTAGATGGGGAAGAAGATGAAGGTTTTGAGATCAGGCATTGGGGGACAATATCTGTAGAAGGAGATGAAGGAGTTCTGTAGGAGTGTGGGTATTAAGAGGGAGTACATGTTGCCTTATAACCCCCAACAAAATGAGGTGGCAGAGAAGAAGAATAGGGCCATAGTGGGTGCAGTTAGAGCTATGTTGCATGATTAGAGGTTACCTTTTTTTTATGGGCTGAGGCATGTAAAATTGCAATGTATTTGCAAAAGAAGAGCCCACATAGAGTCTTGGGGAGTAAGATTCTTGGGGAGGCTATTTTTGGGAAGAAGCCTGAGTTTGGGCACATCAAGATTGTTGGGTGCCTTACATATTCACATGTTCTTGGGGAGAATAGGATGGAGTTGGAACTGATTGCAAAGAAGAGTATGCTTGTGGGTTGCAGTGAGACCAACAGGGCCTACCTTATATATATTCCTGTAGAGAGAATTTTTTTCTTGAGGCGGGATGTGAGATTTTATGTGGAGAGGCCATTGAGGAGGTCTTGAGAGGTTGATTACGTAGAGCAGTAGGCTCCTCAGCACGGGGCCACACCATAGGTATCAGGATCTTCAAGTGGAAGTTGGAACACCAGGGTTAAGAGGATCACCTACTTCTGGCATCTCGAGTTCATAGTGTCCAGTATCATCGGGCACAAGAGGGCCTTCCTCGTAAGGAGGAAAGGTTCTAATTGAGGATTTTCCCATGTTGGTTGAGGAGGCTACTACAGGGAAGAGGAAAGCCAAAATGGCTTCGAGAGACCCTGAAGGCAGTGTTACCACTCAAACCAGCAAGGGACGTAAGAGGGGTTCCTATGAGGGCAACTGCTAGGTCAAGGGAAACGATGGAGACTTAGCCCACTGTCACTACAACTAAGGCTCCCTGCTCTATACAGACTTTCATTGATGGGAGGACACTCGGTAGCTTTAGGAAGTCACTTGTAAAGTATGAATCAATGAATAGGTGTGAAGTGACCCTAGAAACCCTTTCCCTAGGATAGAATGAAGAATGGGACTTGCTTGCCTTTTAAGTAAAGGACTTGATCTTCAAGGAATAGGGGATGAGGATTGGAGGGTTGAGGTAGAACCGTAGAAGAATAAGATTTATATAGGAGGTTCTCAATCCCTAAATACTTTGGGAACTTGGATTCTTGAGTAGTCCTTGATAAATCAACGTTGATGAAGAATGGGACTGTAATGTTCCTAAATTAGCTTGCAGCTAATTGGAATATTAAAGTTTTGTTATGTGTAATATAATATATTACCAATTAGCAGCAACTAATTGGCAATATTAAATTTTGGCTCGTTTACTTTTATAATGTTAAGCCAGTTAATAAAGTGGGTGAGAAGACACTCAGCCTACACTTAGGAAATAAACATTCCCTAAAGTCACTTGAGCACATTATTATTTGACAGCACAGGGCCCAGGGGTCGAAGTGGCAGCGTGGGCCCATGACAGCGCAGAGTGAGAGGGACACCGTGGCTAAGAGGGATAGCGTAGTTTCTGTGGGTCCTAGGTGAGAGCAAGGCTCTCCAAGCATAAAGAGAGGAAGAGGCTCCTCATTCAGGCATTCTATTATGCATCTCTAATTTCTGTCTTTTGACATTGAGCACACTTTTGCTGTTGAGCGAAGCCTTCAAGTGCTGTTCAGCGCCCTAGGTGTCTCCGAGCGGAGATCCCAACTTCAGCCGGGGGACTTCGAGTGCTTGCTTGGGTGAGGAGTTCTATCCATCGTTTTGCAGGAGGGAGCCATAGCATCTTCAGCCAGGATTACGCATTTGCTTGGACAACGCAGTCTCTTGGAGGGATCACACAGTTTGTGGTAGAGGCAGTTCCGGGAGTGAGGAGTTATCAGGGATTTCAGCCCGTGGTTAGTGTGGAGGGACCAACCCTTCACTATTCATCATTTTGACACAGGAGGAGGCCACCATTTGCAGAGGATCATTCAGAGCCAACGTATCCCACTGGGATAACGTTATTCCTCCAGGGAGGTGTTTTTCCGAGATCAGCCATTCCGGAATATCTTTTTGGGCTTTTTTGGGTTATTGGAGGAGAGCCCATTCCTAGAGTTTCACATTTTTATGAGCATGGGAACAACCCCAAAGAGCTATTCCATTTCAGCAGTAGCAGTAGTAGCATTCAGAGATTACGTAGTCCTTGGTTGAGCAGCGATTCAGTGAGCATTTCTGAGAGTATTTCCAGCTTGCTGAGTGCAAGCCAAGGAGCCATCATTCTGATCACCATTGTTCTCATTGTATCTCTCAGTTACATAATAAAATGGTTTATTGTTTCTCCATATTTTGTATTATTTGTGTGATGTCTTTCTATTTGCTGTAAATGCTTGTTTATGTGGCTTTATATCACTGTCTATTTCTATTCGGAATATTACAGTGGTATCAGAGCATGATCTTTGGCTCAACTTGTGGACATTATTGACAACATATGAAAAGAAGATAGTAGAGATCTACTGCAATGGAGGGATTAAGTTTTGCTGCATCTTTCTTTAGAACTATAAAGGATCTCTCCAAGGAGATGAATGCTATGAAGAAAGAAAGGCAAAGAAAAACCTCAAGAAGGTTTCAGAATGAAGAAGGTCCAAGTACTTCTTATCAGCAACAAAGAAGACCAGAGAATCATAGATCTCCTCAAAGACCTACTATGCCCACTTTCTTTGAAGAAGGTGACTGGTATAGAGATGAAGAAAGAAGAAACATGGAATCGGAGACTCATGAGACTCTCAGTTTATATCTTGAAGAGTACAAAGCATAGTCTAGAGCATTCAAGGAGAATCTAACTCTCCAACAATTCTTTAAACTCAAAGAAGAAATAAGATCCTATAGTAGCGACAGGAGAAAGAGGCACAACAGATTCTATTTGCCTACATTTGATGGATCTTCTTCAAGCAGTGTAAAGGCTTGGAGGAAAGAGTTAGATGCATTTTTCAGGCTACATTCTGTAGTTGAAAAAGAGGCTCTTGAGATTTCAACACTTCATCTTCATGGTGAAGCCAATGATTGGTGGTTTGGTCACGTGGAGCATGAAGTGAACAAAGTTCCTTCTCAAGTTAAATACTCCAGAAGACTTGGAATATGAAAATATCCATGAGGATACCAATATTATTATATATAAACGGTATGAAGAATGATTGATTCAGAATTACAAATGAGGCCTACTTATACACCTAGGCAGATGCCTCCTCACGAAAGGTCATGTCTCATCAGACATGACCTTTGAACCTAATTACTAATTAACTAATTAATCATTATTTATATTATTTTATTCATTACATTGCCTTCCTCCTCAAAAGGCTTTATCCTCAAAGCTTGTTGATGAAAGGCCTTGATTTATTTTTCTGCTACGAATGTCTTCTCGTCTCGGGGCAGTCATCCTTGTCGATACGAGTCGATATGATCCTCTAAGTGACAAACAAAATTGTCGCACTGAGAATGGATTGGACCATCTTCTGTGGAATCTTACGACAACCTGAAACTTGTGATGAATTATCACTTGAGAAAATTGCACTGATATTAGTATTCTTCAAAACATTAGCTTGTTGTTTCCGTTCTGAATACATAGCTTGGTTGAATTGTTTGCTCCCGTGATTTGGATGTCAATAGGGAACTTTTTTGGTTTGACTTCTTTGATTTTCTTCTAGCGAGGATGTTATTGAGTTGGTTATAGAACCTTCGCTTGAAATGTACATTGCCGGAATTGCAGCATCCAAGTTTGTATTTTCTGCAACTTGCTTGTCTTCTTCTTGAGTTGTGACATTTATTGGATCTGTTGTAGACAATTTTGTCATCCCCTAGAGATAGTGTAGAGTTGCCATAGACCGGTGCCTAGGACATCTTATCATAGCAAAAGAACATGAAATATAGCTTGGGTGTCAATCCAAAAGCTCTCTTACTATCTCTTGTAAAACAAGGAAATTAGTTTAAATGGAACCAAACTCTCTCAGAAGCTGATACAAAGATAAGAATAATGTAGGAACAACATGCAAAACTCCAATACAAAAGCATCAGACAGTTAAGAGACAGCTTACTGCAAAGAGGGCCAGTTCAAATAATATGCCATAGAAATCAAATATCAGAAAGTGGATGCGGTGAAGAAACATGAAGAAGATACTAGTTAGCATGAGGCTGATACCCAGATACACAACAAAACCACATATGGGCTTATCCAACTAAGAATCCATACATGACAATGGCGTTTTAAAAGCACCCTCCTCAAGTAACTAATATAGCGGAAAATATGGATGAAATGAACATGGAACAGTATATCATGACTAGGCCTATTTAAAGCGCTTGACTAATCCAAGTATGGGCACCAACTAGGATGAATCCTTACTTAAGACTAGTGAGCCACTCGCATTCTAGAACATGATACAAGAAGATAAATAGCATGGAATGAGATTTTATATTAACACATAAGAGAAAATTACATACTGTGAGATACCAAAGACCAGAATCCTCATTACAGTTATAACTCCTCCTCCCTGAGACCCTACGGGCTCTGAGCCTTCATATAGAAGTGTTACAAGATGTATACAAGAACTTCTCACTGCACAGTTTACTGATAGAAATCTGGAACCTTTACAATGTCTTTCTTTCTGGTTTTTATAGAGGAAATAGAAAGCTCTCGAGAATGAGGTAGGTGATATACATTTAATGATCTAATTTAAATCAAACTAGAAAGAAAAACCCGCCTATGCTGTTTGACGGTGTTGAACTGGTGCAAGTACTCTGCTGCTGTTTTATGAAATAAATGCTGAGGATAAAAATCTCCTCATGAACAAGACATAAAGAATAAAATATACAAATGTTATGTACTTGACTGAAAGAGAAAAATTTGCTGCAATAAAACCTCGGGGTTGCTTGTATTTGTACATGGTACTCTCGGCCCTCTAACTTCGAATTTCAACCCCAGATCTTTAATGCAGGGCTTTGTGTTTCTTGATCTTTCGCTGATATTTCATGCTGCCCCATTAATACTCTCGTCTGCCCAAATCTGTCTCTTGATTTTCTCTGGAGGGTTCTATAGATTCATATCCTCGCTTTCTTTAATGGTGGTCACATCGTAGCAGCTCCTGGATCTTTTCCCACCAATTCTGCTCCTGAAACATGGTCTTGTCGTGCATTCTCGGCCTGTTTAATGGCAATGACGAGTCATGATAATTTTAGCCATGGTGATCCTGCAAAAACAAAAACCCGTTAAATAAAACCAATCACAGGGATGGCGGGCATGGAGATGGTGAAGTGGGTTTACAAAGAGGTAAAACAGTGCAGGGTGGTGGAGGAATTACAGTAGGGTGAAGAAAACGTAATAGAATAGTGAAGAATGAACTGGCGGAGGTTTGTAATGTAAAAATGTTCAAATACGATGAATGAATTGGATATATGAAAGGTGGAGGTATGACACAGTGAATACGTGAAACAGATGACGAGGATGTACGGAGGACAGGTGGTAGGACGAGACAGTGAACATGTGTAACGCTGTCGTGGTGGGAGGCTCGGTCAGCAGGTGGTCAAGCGGATGATATGGGCCACACGATCTCTGAATGAGATCGACGGTTAAAATGAGCTGGAGGGCAATCAAAAGTGGGCCAGGGACGCAATAGACGTGAATTAAAGCGCGTGCAGCGTCGAGGCACGATGGTCGTCGAATGAAGGCCTCGAGATCCAACGGTCACCATTTATTTCGCTACCTGGCTTTCGTCCAGAGGATAATGCGCGAAATGGGCGATTTTCGGGCCCGTACAAAAGACACGTGGCGCACATTCAATGGAATCGCTGGGTTTTGCGGAAAACCACCGTCGCGGCAAAAGTGGTGCGGAATGAAACCACCGGTTTCAAAGGCGCGGGGACCACCACGGAAAACCAGCTCCGCTCCGTCGATTGGATTTGATCGGACGGCCACGAATGCCCCCGAAACTTTGAATGATTAGCCCTTTTCCCTCAGGCATATGGTTTTGCGCCTGGGTCACATGGAAGACAAAATAAGAGTGGCTAAAGCTAAAGGGCTAGGCCTGATATGTTTTTGAATGCGGGTTTTTAACCTTTGAAGAGTGTATTTTTCGGGCGGAAAGGGTAACGGTAGACAGAATATGAGGGTTTATGGCCACAATGGCTGATTCAAAGGGTTCATGAGGAGCACTAGGCCAAAAATTTAAATGAAGGGGAAACATGGATAACAGGATCAATATCTGTTTCTTCAACTTGGACTTCTACATTCGATGCTTTATTTTCGACAAATTGTTGCACATTGTTTTCCAACAACTTCTTGTCCTTTTTCATTTTCTTAATTTGCGTTAGTAATTTTTCGGTGTGGTCCTTGAGGCGAGCAACTTCTTCATTCTTGTTAGTGGTGATTTTGTCAATTTATTTTTGCATATTTTGTATCACCTTTTTACCTTCTTGGAATATTACTTTTGAAATTTCTTGTATGTCTTCAGGTGTCACAGAATTTGACTTCAAGTTAACGTCCTGTAGCATTATTTTCTTCTTTTTGTAGGAGAATGTTAAAAACTACTTTTTCGTATTTAGGATAATTGAACGTAGGGTTTCCATCCATGGTAAACCCAAAACAATGTCACTATCGTTAAAAGGTAAGGATTGGACAGAGAATTTCAATATGAATGTATAATTCCCAATGTTTAATTGTAAATTGGTTATGTCATATATTTTGTTGCCAAAATAGTCTAATTTTTCGATTATATTTGACTTTGAGATCACTAATTGGTTTGCAATTTTAGGTGCTATATAATTTGTACCTTCAACGAGAGAGATAGAAATAGTAATATCTTTTCCTGCAAGAATTCCTTTAAATTTAAATAGCACTTTAGCGTTGGTGGGGAAGGTTTCTAAAAATCTCCCTTTCTTCAATTCTGATTTTGACTCCATTTTGTATTTATCGGAATGAAATTAGGGTTTTAAAAGTAACCCTCCCTAATCTTTATAATCTTCAAAACTTACTATTCCTTCAAATAATTTTTCGTTGGACCCTTAGTATTGAATCATTCAAAAATTCTCTCGTTATGTTTTAACTTGGACTTTTCCCTTCTTTTCCTTTTTTTTTTAAATCTCTTTTATTTTTTTAATTTCTTTATAATAGCCCAAACCTCTGCTTAGTGAATACTCTTTTTTATTTTATTTTTGAACTTAAATATTTATTTATTTATTTATTTTTTTAAATCTTCAAAAACTCTTAATTATTTCTTTCCCTCTTTTTTTTTTTTTTTTAATAATCTCTATATAATAATATATCTCAGACTTTTTTAATCATCAACTTGAACCTTAAAGTATTTATATACTTTTAATAATTTTCCTTTAACAAAAATCTTTCCTTTGTTTATATTAAGCGATGGAAAATAAGATTTGTTGACTAAAGGTAGGGATTAATATGGCGTACGGATGCGATGGACAGGTCGATGTGGATACAACGTTTGAGTGGAGATGAATGGCAGAAATAGAAAACAGTTTATGGTTGTGGAATACGATGCAGGTTTAGACACGGTTTGGACAATAATGGCAGTTCACAAATGCATAGGGAAACACGGTTAGTGGTTTGGGAATTGTGGTCTAGCGGTGTGACGGATAGCGACAATGAAAAGGAGAGCGACTGAGTGGAGATAATGGCAGCCAAGGGTGTCGACACTCTTGGTGAAGGCAAGACATGCGACGTCGAAGTGAAACTGTAGCGTTGCGGAACGAAGCATGGGCTAGGTCTTCGGTTGACCTGAGCTATCGTTTGTCGTGTTTGTGGTGGCTATGTAAAACGACGCAAACAAGTTTTTATTTTATTTTGAAAGGCGACGATGTTGGAGTGGCGGTGCAGGGTTCGGCTGCCAGCCTGGGCGTACTGTGGAACGCGGATGCAAAAATGTAGATTGTTTGAGCCGGTGTCTTGTAGCGATGGTTCGTAAATACAACGATTTGAGAAGGGGTCGAAAGGTAGTGTAGTTGTATGAAGGCTTGTCAAGCGCAGGTATTTTTTTCTAATTGACTACTTTTATTTTTACTTTATTTTTTTCATTATTTTTTGTTCTTTTTTAATTTTTTAATTTTTTTATTTATTTCCCTTTTTTTATATACTTCGACTTCTTTCTTTCCTCCCTTTTCATTCTTTCAAATTTTTAATTCTGTCCAAAGGCCTATTGGTGAAATTTATTCAAATTTTTACTTCAAATTTTTAATTCTGGCCAAAGGCCCCTAATGAAATTAGCAAATGGAGAAACTCCAAAAGTGTAGCGAAACACTTCAACGACAACAATGTTGACAGATTTTTGATGGCCAAGGGCCTGGATCAGAGAGCGTGGCTCTGTGCAGCGTGAGCGGCCAGAAGATCGAACTGCTTTGATACCAAATGAAGTGAACAAAGTTCCTTCTCAAGTTAAATATGTTGAAATTTGGTTACCAGAGAACAGGTGGTTCCGTAAGGCTTTGATTTTTGGCCTAGGGAAAAGTGTCCAAAAGAATTTAATTTTTCTCCTAAAGTGACTTTATAAAGTTATAAAGTCAAATCTAATTTAAAAGTGACTTTAAGTGATAAAGTTACTAAGTCTAATTTTAAAATGACTTTAATAAAGTCAATGTGAAATTAAAAAGTGAAAAGTGACTTGAAATAAATGACTAAGTGGGTCTTTATTAAAGTGGGGTGAATTAAAAAATAGAAAGTGAGATTTAAATGAGCATTTAATTTCAGCCCTAGATCTAAAGCTATCTCAGCCATTGGATTTAGGGATTCCCCAAAAGTCACTTAGGGTTAGGTTAAAGGAGGAAAATGAGGGAAAAGGTCATTCATTCTTTCATGAGCAGTTTGAGAGAAGGAGAAGGAGAGAGCTAGAGAATTTTTGAGCTTGAGAAGGTGAAAGAGAGGAAGAGTTCAGTAGTCCGTACAACAGCAAGAGGTTGCATGTTTTTCGAGGCAGTAAGAGGCTGCACGATTTTCGAGGCAGCAAGTCCATACATCAACACAATTTTCGAGGTAGCAGTTTGTACAACAGCTTGAGGCACGGATTTCAAGGAGAGGGACAACACATAAATCAAGGTGAAGGTACAATCAGCGAAAAGCACTGATTCCAAGGTTGCTGGGCACAATTTTTGAGGCAGCTAGCACGGATTTTGAGGAGGCAACTTTGCTGTACTTTTTTGTACAATCCGTACGGCCATACAACAAAGTACTGGGCACGATTTCCAAGGCTGTTAAATGCTGTAATTAATTTCTGTTTTGAACTTTTTGCTGTTTTGGCACGTTTTCCAAGGTGGAGGCAAGCACGGAAAACAATATAAGTCTGTACTTTGTTTGCTGGAATTTTTTCCTGTACATTTCACTTCTCTGTAAAAGCATTTTCCAGAAATAAGAAGCAGCTTTCGAACTGGTTTTCCCCAAGAGTTGTAGGGGGGTTTTCCAGGGCCATATTGACAAAAAATCAGCGTGTCAAAATTTTGTGTGTCGCTGATTTTTTTTTTTGAGTTTTAACTTTTTATTTATGCATTTCAACACTGTGAATTTCCAGAATTTGTGTTTTCAGAAAATATTTATTTTTCCAGCGTGTTGAATGTATGGCTATGGGAATGGGCATTTAATTTTATGGGAGAAATAAGGAGAAACTGAAAACAGGGGTTGGGAACAGAAATTTCTACATGGTATTAGAGGTATTTTGTTGAAAAGTGCAGTTTGGGACAACAAGAAGAAAAATTACGACAAACTAATTTTTCACACAGAAAATGGTACCTTTACTACAGCAGTGTTATTTTCAGTTTATTTAGGACAACAAGCATGTCTTTGGGCTTGAGGGTGGAGGATAGGTTGGATGGGCATAGTAACTACAGTGTTTGGAAGGAGAGAATGCAGAGCATCTTTGAGGAGGGAGAAGTCTGGGATATCATGGTGCATACCGCACAACACTCTCTTAATGTGCCTACTGATGCTGTTCAGTTGGCATCATTTAATAAAAAGAATAACAAGGGTAAGCGACTGATTTTGGATGGAATCAAAGACCATTCCATTCCTCATGTGAGAGGAAAGAGATATGCTCATGAGATGTGGACAACATTGACCAATCTCTACCAGAATACCATTGAGAACAGGAAAATGGTCCTAAGGGAGAAGATGAAGACCATTAAGATGGGTAAGACTGATAGTGTAGCTGGATATCTCCCAAAGTTTACTAATGTGAGAGATGCATTGGCAGCAGTTGGAGAGGTCATTTCACCCATTGAGTTGGTGCGGATTGCAGTGAATGGCCTTCCCAGTTCATGGCTGAACTTTGCTGATAGGGTTTGTGCACGTGAGACCCTTCCCTCTTGGGAGAGGTTCTGGGATGATTGCATACAGACAGAAATCAGAAAGAGCCAGCTTTGGGCAGCCAAACTAGTTGAGCAGGATGAGGATGTAGCACTGTTGGCAGGAGGCAAGAAAGGCAAGGGAAAGAAGCAAGCTTCCACAAGTGTTGGTGGGGCCAAAGCCAAAGGTAAAGGTAAACAGGGGAACACGCAGAAGGACTATTCCAAGGTGAAGTGTTGGAATTGTTAGAAGATGGGACACTATGCAGTTGTGTGTCCGGAGAAGAAGAAGAAGGGGAAGAACCAGAGCATGGCATCATCAACAAAGATAGAGGACTTTACATATAGCTTTGACCGAGAGTTTGGGTTCATTGCTTGTAAGTCCACTAGTGCAGGATCACTTGCCACGGAGGTTGAGAGGGAGTGTGCATTTCCCTCCACTAGTGGAGCATCTTTAGGTTTCTGGTATGTTGACAGTGGGGCTTCACAACATATGACAGGAGTCCGTGAGTATTTCTCAGAGCTTTCAGAGAGTGGCACTGATATAGAGGTAGTACTCAGAGATGACAGCGTTGTTAAAGCAGTTGGTGTGGGGACATTGGCATTTGATAGGGAACCCAAACCTCCCTTGAAGGTGTCAGATGTTCTATATGTGCTAGGGATGAGGAAGAACCTCATATCTGTCTCGGCATTGGAGGACAGAAGATATGAGATATTGTAAAGGAGAGGACAAGTGCTGATATATCCCATTGGTACTCCAGCTGATTCAGCTAGAGTGATTGGTGTACACCATGCAAAGGTGTACAAGTTTGCATTTCAGCCCTTTTTGGCATTGAGCAGTAGTATCGGCAGCAAAGCTAGCAGTTCAGAGCTGTGCGAGATTCACTGCAGGATGGGGCACATGTATCATGGAGCCTTGAGGACATTGCGGGAGATCACTACAGGTGTGTCAGATTTCAGTATTGATCACTTTGATACATGTAGAGGATGTGCTATGGGCAAGTTTGCCAAATCCTCTTTTCCCAGTAGTGACAACAGATCGACTGGGATACTTGATTTGATTCATTCCGATGTGAGCGGTCGGATGTCTCATGTTTCCTTGAGTGGATATGAGTATTATGTTTTATTCATTGATGATCACTCTAGGAGGACCTAGATTTATTTCTTGAAGATCAAGAGTGAGGTCTTCAAGCGGTTTCGGGAGTTCAGAGCTCTTGTGGAGACTCAGACAGGTCGGAAGATCAAGTCCCTAAGGTCGGAGAATGGAGGAGAGTACATCCTTGGTGATTTTGTTGAGTATTGTGCGAAGGCAAGCATTAGGAGGGAGTTCACAGTTCCTTACAACCCCCAGTAGAACGGGGTTGCAGAGAGGAAGAACAGATCCATCGTTGGGGCTGCCAAAGCCATGTTACATGATCAGGGGTTACCATTGTTTTTGTGGGCAAAGGCCTGCAACACTGCTGTATATTTGCAGAACAGGAGTCCGCATTGTGCCTTGGGTATGTGATTTCGGAGGAGGTTTTTTCTAGGAAGAAGCCTGATGTTGGTCATCTTTGTATCTTTGGGTGTAATTGCATACTCCTACGTACCCAAGGAGAAGAGGACCAAGCTAGAGCCCACCGCGGAGAAGGGTGTCTTTGTGGGCTAAAGTGAGACCTCGAAGGCCTTTCGAATTTATATTCCCGCACAGAGGAGAGTTGTTTTCAGGAGGGATGTGAAATTCGAGGAGGATAGGGCTTTCAGGAGGTCACGGGAGATAGAATATCTGGATCGACCAGACCCTCAGGAGCAGTTCAGTTAGGCACAGGAATCCAGTGGGCAGGGATCAGGAGGATCCGGAGGTACATCGATTACGGTGTCATGTCCATTAGTGAGCAGTGGTGTCATTACAAAATGAAAGAAATGTGCGTCATTACAAATCAACTAGAAATGTGCGTCATTGCAAAGAAAGTGATGATGAATCAGATGAGGAAAGTAATTATGTTGGAAGCAAAGAAACATTATTCATGGCATTTACAAATGATGATGACTTAGAATTAGAAGATGAAAGAAACATGGATAGTTTGCTAATGAGTGCCATTGAAGAAAATGAGAATCTACAAAAGAAGATAATTTCTCTCAAAATAGAAAGAGAGGAAGCAAAAAGAAGGGAAGACTTCTTGAACATTAAGCTAAAAGAGAAGGATGATATCTGTGAAAAGTGTGAAGCTGAAATAATATCTCTAAGAAAGGAATTAGAGCAAGTCAAAAGGAGTTGGCAAAGCTCTCTAGCTCTTGACAACATTCTTAATACTCAAAAACCTCAACATGACAAGTCTAGAATTGGTTTCAAAGGAGAATCATCAAGTACAAAGAATAATGCCAGAAGTTATGTTGATGTACTCTCTTGCCATCCAAAAGAAGAAAAGTCATCTCGTCAAGAGCAAAGTCCCATCTCAAAACCAAGAATTGAAGAAAGAGCAACTCCAAGGAAGAATGTTGGTTCAAGCTATGGATACTACAACAGGTATCAAACTATTTTTCTTGGGCATTGTTACAACTGTAAAAACTTTGGGCATCAAGCTAAGCATTGCAAGGCTCATAAGAATGAAGCACCAAGATTGAATGATCAAACAAACCAACTACGTGGTCCTAAAGAGAAAGGACAAATCAAAACTTACAATTCCTTTGATCCTTTGGCTAAGTTTGATCCGTCTTGCTCATTATGTGATAATTATGATCATAATGAACAAAAATGCCCTCTCAAAAGGGAGAACGCTAAAAACGTAAATCTCAAAACTAATAAATGTGGCCTAGCTTTATGTGCTCATAGTGAAGAAAATCATTGGTTCGTCGATAGTGGATGCTCAAGACATATGACAGGTGACCAAAAGAAGTTTATCTCATTGAACAAGAAAAATGGAAATGTATCCTTTGGAAGTGGATCCGCTAAAATCACTGGAAAAGGAACTGCTACCCTTGTTAATGGATTAGGAAAGGCTCAAAATACCTTGCTGGTAGAAGGGCTCAAACACAGTCTCTTAAGTGTTAGCCAGATTTGTGACCAAGGAAATAATGTTTTCTTTAGTACAAAAAATTGTGAAATAAGAGACTCATCGTCTGGAGAACTTGTGGCGAAAGGAGTAAGAACACCAGATAATGTTTATATTCTCAGTAGAATCCAAGAAGATAAATGTTACTTAAGTCAAACAGATGAAAGTTGGTTATGGCACAAGCGATTGGGGCATACAAGTTTTGATAACCTAGTCAACATCAACAAAATTAATGCAGCAAGGGATATTCCAAAAATGTGCAAACCAAATCAACTTTTATGTGGCCCATGCCAACATGGAAAGCAAACCAGAACTAGCCACAAAACTAAGGAGTTCTCCACAACAAAACCTTTGGAAATCATTCATGCAGATTTGTGTGGGCCAACTAGAACTCTAGCTGCTCAAGGTGAAAGGTACTTTGCTCTATTTGTTGATGACTATACTAGAATGATGTGGATATATTTCATAAAATATAAATCTGAAGAATTTGAATGTTTTAAGAATCTTAAGGCTCTCATTGAGAATGAGAAAGATTCTAAGATTAAATGTCTTAGAACGGATAGAGGAGGAGAATTCACCTCAAAAGAATTTGATAAATTCTGTAAATTGCATGGAATCGAAAGAGAACTCTCTATTGCTAGGACACCTTAGCAAAATGGAGTAGTTGAAAGAAAGAACCGAACCATTCAAGAAATGGCAAGGACAATGCTACTAGTAGCTGATTTGCAACCAAAATTTTGGGGAGAAGCAGTTGGCACCACAGTTTATACCTTAAATCGAACTCAACTAAGACCTAATAATGAAAATACTCATGAATTATGGAAAGGAAGACCTGCTTCAGTAAAATATTTCAGGGTTTTTGGAAGCAAATGTTTCTAAAAAATAAATGATGACTCACTAGGTAAATTTGATTCTAGAGTTGACGAAGGAATATTTCTTGGATACTCCACTAGGAGAAAAGCTTACAAATGTTACAACAATCGTCTACGAAGAATAGTGGAAAGCATTGATGTGAAGATTGATGAAGGCCTTCTAGAAAAAAGAATTGAAGATCATGAAGTTGAGCCTTTCTTTGAACAAAGTGAAGAAGAAGAACCTGAAAAAGAAGAGGAGAATGAAGAACCTCAAAGTGAACCTCAAAGTGAATCTTCACAAACTCCCTCCAAGATTGAGTTTGTTCAAAGATATCATCCGGAAGAACAGGTCATCGAAAATATAGATGAAGGAATCCAAACTCGAAGAAGGATGATAAGCACCCCAAGAAAAGATGATGTGGCTTTATTATCTTTAATAGAACCTAAAATTTTTTCTCAAGCAAGCAAAGATCCTTATTGGATAAAGGCCATGGAAGAAGAAATGTCTCAAATCGAAAAAAATGAGACTTTGGAATTGGTACATCGCCCAAAAGATAAAAATAAAATTGGAACAAAATGGGTATTCAAAAACAAGATGAATGAAGATGGACAAATCATCAGAAATAAAGCCAGACTTGTCTGCAAAGGATACTCGTAAATCGAAGGAATTGACTTCGAAGAAACCTTTGCACTAGTAGCTTGAATGGAAGCCATAAGAATGTTTTTAGCATTTACTTGCTCAAAAGGATTCAAGGTTTATCAAATGGATGTAAAATCAACATTCTTGAATGGGGATCTCAAGGAAGAAGTTTACATGGAGCAACCAGAAGGTTTTGATCTTGCTGAAGGAAAAGACTTTGTATGCAAACTAAAAAAGGCCTTGTATGGATTAAAACAAGCCCCTAGAGCATGGTATGCAAAGTTGGATCACTATTTGCAACAAGAGGGTTTAAAAAAGGGAGTGGCATGTAGCAATCTCTACATGAAGATGGACAAGGAAAAACTTCTGATCACCCTTGTTTACGTTGATGATCTAATCTTTGCTAGCAATAATGAGGAAATGAGCCATGAATTTGCTCTAAATATGTCCAAAAAATTCGAGATGTCAATGATTGGTGAGTTGTCTTACTTTCTTGGGCTACAAATATCTCAAACCTCTGCAGGCATGTTTATATCTCAAGCACACCAATGACCACAGATTGTAAATTAAGCAAAGATGATGATTCCCCTCTCATAGATGAAACTCTTTATAGATCAATAATTGGAGCTCTCCTATACTTAACTGCTACAAGACTAGATATTATGCAAGTAGTAGGAATGGTAGCAATATTTCAGTGAAGTCTTAAACAATCCCATCTAGCAGCTGTGAAGAGAATTCTCAGATATTTGAAAGGAACGATTGATTTCGCTCTTTGGTATCCTAAGAGTTCAACTCTTATTGTGATAGCTTACTCTGACGCTGATTGGGCCGGAAGCGTGGATGATTGAAAAAGTACCAGTGGAAATGCATTCTTTATGGGAGATTGTCTTATATCCTTGCTCAACAAAAAACAATAATCTATATCCCTTTCTACAGCTGAAGCCGAATATATAGTTGCTGTTGATTGTTGTACACAAATTCTATGGATGAAGGAAGCCTTGAAGGATGTCAACATAGAAACTAAGCAGCCAGTTACTATTTTTTGTGACAATACTAGCGCCATCAGTCTTTCAAAGAATCCAGTGATGCACTCAAGGACCAAACATATTCCAATCAAATACTACTTTCTCCGTGAACAAGTTGCTGAACACAATATCAGGTTGGAATACGTCAATACAAAAGAGCAAATTGTTGATATCTTTACAAAACCCCTTCCACGAGAAGCATTTGAGTATCTTCGCCAAAAGATGGGTGTCATTGCTCTTGCATCACATTAAATCAAGCAGCATGTCAGGGGTACAATATGTTAGGGGGAGCACTTTGGCACCCCATTACCATTGATGTCAAAGGGGGAGAGAAGAAAAATATTGCCATACAATGACAAAGGGGGAGATTGTTAATCCAAGTTGTCATTGATGGCAACAGGTTGATGAAGGTTGAAAGACTTAATGATAACATGGAAGATATCATTTGAAGTTCTCCTAATGATGCTGCACTGTGACATGTTACTGCACTTGCTGGGTACTATCATGATGACATAGATGTCCTACATGATGACGCTATGACCCCATGATTGATAAGCCAAACAATGGAGAAGACAAACGAAGGAGAAGCCAAGCAATGGAGAGGGCATTCTGTCCTATGCATTTTCTGCACAAAAAAAATTAAGGACAGTCACAAAGAAAAATTGTTTTTACCTCCTTAGAGGCATCCTTCCAAATTGACTCCTATACCATCTTTTAGAGCATAATTTTGCCTTTCCAATGAGCCCTTATTTGTCCCAAAATTCCTAGTAGTTTTTGAGATATCGATTTTTCAATTTAAAAAATTATATTTCTGATATTGAGCCGACTTATGCTCAGGGACACAAGTCGGCCTCCAAACAGGGACATGTCTTTTCGTTTGTTGTTGCAAATAAGGCTATATATATACAATCTGTAACTCATTTCTCCAGCACATAATTTCGGTTATCAAGCACATAAATTCGGTTATCAAACACACACAACAGAGATTTAGTTCACATCTCGTGAACTCAATATATAAAGGAGACTCAGACCTAACCACAGTGCACAGAACCTGGATAACCTCGGACTTGTGATACGTTGGATTGGAAACAGTGCACCTGTGGGCAGTAGAACAGTGACCCTTTTTGGAGCTCGGACATTGTAGGAGGAAGCTCGGACAGTCACTTTGAAGGCACAGTATTGAGAGCTCAAAAGAGCAATTTTCTGTGGGTATAAAATTCGGATTACAATGACCTGTGACTGCATCTGTGGAGAGACACTACTAAGGACCTGCGGTGGCTTTCATCCAGATAGAACTACTCACATTTGGAGATAGCTAACTCGTGATTCCTCCTTCCTTAACACCTCGGTTTTATTTTGCAGTCTTGTGGAGGTTCAATTGACTAGTGGAAGCTTGGTGATAAATCTAGAAGACAATCTTGCCTTGGTAGCTCGGTTTTGCAGGATAGTCACCATTTGGAGGAGCTTGGTCATCATTACAAGGATTGTCACGCTTCTGTAGCTTGGTACAAGGATCTCTTGGCTCAGAATTGCAGTAACCTAAATTTAGCAGTGATCTCTTGTGCCAGACCTTCATAATATTCCAGAGTAACCTTGCTGTGGAGTTGAAAAATCATAAGCAATAATAGGAAGTCACAATAGCATTTGAATTATGACAAGGATTACATAATAGCAGCATTGTGGAACAGAACAAAAGAAGCCTTCTTGATCACTTGTCCTGAGCATGAAGATTTGAGTTTTTGGAACCAAGAACAGTGAATGAAAATCAATGAGCAGTGAAACATTAGTAGCGGAGTCAAATGGTGGACAAGTACAATGAAGATATAGTGAAGTCAAAATCAAGAAGTATTGAACAATGAAGAATATTTTGTAGATGACAGTCAAGTAAGTATATCACACATCTTTTATTAAAAGTGACTGAGGGATTGGTGTCCTTGGAGTAGGAGCTCCTAAACACAAGGTTGGTGCCTTGAGAAGATAGGGTCGAAGCCCTAGAGGTCGGAGTCTCATCAAAGTCCAAGTTGGTGCTTGGCAACAGGTTGCTGCCTATTTCATTAAAAGGGTTGGTGACCTCACTCATCTATTGTATACTATTATTAGAAAGAGAATTGAAATTCTTATTAATCCTTAATATTATCATTATACACCTCTTTGTCTTTAATTGTGAAGAATCTGATTGGCAATAATTAACAATTGAAAAGAAATACTGATTCACCCCCCTCTCAGTATTTCCAACATTTCCAGGGTCATATTGACCAAAAATTTGCGTGTCAAAATTCTGTGTGGTTGATTTATTTTTTTGAGTTTTTATTTATGCATTTCAACACTGTGAAATTTCCAGAATTTGTGTTTTCAGAAAATATTTGTTTTTCCAGCTTGTTGAATGTATGGCTATGGGAATGGGCATTTAACTTTATGGGAGAAATAAGGAGAAACTAAAATCGGGGTTGGGAACAGAAATTTCTACAAAATACTCCAGAAGACTTGGAATATGAAAATATCCACAAGGATATAAATATTATTATATATAAACGGTATGAAGAATGATTGATTGAGAATTACAAATGAGGCTTGCTTATATACCTAGGCAGATGCCTCTTCACGAAAGGTCATGTCTCATCATACATAACCTTTCAACCTAATTACTAATTAACTAATTAATCATTATTTATATTATTTTATTCATTACAGAGCATGCAAAGGTGACTAAATATTCAAATTTCCTTCACAAGTTGAGAAAGAAGTTTGATATGAGAAAACCAGAGATATGTCACAAAAAGTCATCTCCTAAGGAATCAAAGATGGATGTCCCTCTTGTCACTCTGGGCAAAGAGTCACTACGTTCACCACCAGCTGCAAAAATACTTGTATCTGGAGGAGAGACATTTGCATCTTGCAAGATAGTCTTAAGCTCTTGACATATTGAGTCCCATACATGATTCAGGAGATGCATGAGGAAGAGGAGGTAGATTCCAACGCTGATACATTGATAGAAGAGCAACCATCACTCTTACCAACAGTTGGAGAGACCATTGTCCCGGTTGGAGGAACTCTTGTGGTCTTGCAAAAGGTTCCCACACGTTAGTTGATCCAAGGTATGCATCCACTTCCATCTCATATTGTTTCGGTACCTCTTGTTGAAACTTATGGGGGCATGCCATCAAGGCCATTGCATGACCAAGGGTTAGAACAACATGCTGATTTGAAGCAACAACATATCACTGCGAAGAGGACCCTTGATCTAATCAAGGAGGAGATGAAAAGCTATCCCAATTTGTCATTGATGAACTACATTCAACCCTTTGAGTTGAAATGTGGAAATTTAGAAGGTGGGATGAGTATGATCCTATGTACAATGGATGGCTATGAGTTCAACGTTGTGCCTTGCTTTGAGACAGCACATGTATCACCTTGCAAATCTACAATGCTGTTAATAAGCAGCAGGGAGAAGGAAGAGGAAGAGCTGGAACGAGCCTCCAATGCTGTAACAGCAGGAGACCCACCACGATTTGGAGATGGATATGAAGAAATTTCTTCAACTGGAGGAGCTCTTATATCTTTGCAAGAAGTTTCATAGGATGTCACATATGAAGATCAGGAGCAACATGTGTCTATGTTGATAGGCAATAAGAAAAAACAATGGAGGAAGTGTGTTCCAACATTGACCACAGTTTTGGGGACATACACCATGATAGATCACTTCTTTGTGATTAAGACTCTTGACACCAATATGACATTGGGTGTGCATGGGTTGATTACATTTGAGAAGAACACCTTAAACTGTGAGATCTTGCAGAAGGTAGGAGAAGATGATAAGGAGGGCCAACATCAAGTGATTGGGGACATACCCACCCATCCTCTTTAGAAGGTTTATGCACAGAAGCAGAAGGATGATTTGCACAGTGAGGGCAGGGACAAATCAGTCCACTCACATATACATCCTGCTCTAGGCCTTGATGTTTCATTACCTGGAGGCATTCCACTAGGGAGACCCCCTGATTGGAAGATGATCAAAGAATTCTCTCAACATAGTGCATCATTGATAGACTTGGCTAAGGGAGGAGCCTTGGGAGGAGCTAGTACAACGCAGAGAACCTTTGATGGGTTAAAAAGAGGGATGAGCAATTTTTTGATAGGGACATTGCCACCTCCCACTCAGCTATTTGCGCTGGAAGATAATGATTCAGAAATCTGTGATGGCACAAGCATGGTGTCAAAGGGTTACTCCATATTTTTGGGGCAGCAAATGATACTTCCGCACATGAGGAAGATTTCTGAATATGACAAGGGGTTATTAATACTCTTGTATGCATGGGCCAAACTATGGGAGTTTTGGATGGGCAATACTTTCCAAGAGGAGGTTGACCTCCAGGTACTTCAATCCTGTCTTGGGCAAGATCAGTTGCAAGGGAGGTAGCAAAAGTGGGGTAGCAATAATCCAACATGTGGCTTTGGCATTGAGCATGTCAATGAGGAGAGCTATGGTGTGACAGGTGCTTCATCTCAGATTTCAACAACGCTATCATTGTTTGGAAGCATAGATTCATATTGGGAGTTCCAACTATTGGTGGAATATTCCAAGAACCTTTTCACATGTAAGGTTCTTGATGGGAGATATAGAGTGGTTGATGGAGTCATTTATTTCCATGATCAGATTTACTTGACTAGGGACTCCTAGCTCAAGGAGGAGATTCTACATGTAGCATATGAGACATTCTTTTCAGGGCATGTAGATTTCATTGAGTCTTATCACACCATCATGGAGGGATTCTATTGGGAGGATCTCAAAGAAGATGTGCACCAACATATCAGGAGATATATAGCTTGTTTGATGTATGAGGAGGAAAGCAACCACCTTGCAAGGTTGTCACAATCACTTCCCCTTTTGATGGAGAAAAAAGAAGGCTCATCCATGGACCTCTTCACCAACTTGTCTACAATATATGGTGAAGATTGTGTTTTGATGCTTATTGATCAACTAACAATGTATGTACATTCCTTTACCATACCTTTGCAACCCATTGCTCCACAAGAGAGCAAGCCTCTCTTTGGATTTCATGGTCCTTTTGGGACTACATTCAGTGATGAGAATGACCACTTTATGTAGGACTTTGGGCAAGAATTATTTTGCTTGATTCGTGTTCAACCAAGACCTAATGTCCTCTACTATTTTCAAGCTTTTGATAAGCTTATGGCAGCAAGCAAGTGGTTGGATGGCCACTTATCATATCATGTGTTCAGATAGCTAGAGGTAGAACAATGCTGATCTCACTTGAGGGACTATTATCACGATCTATTGTGCTATATGACACATAGTCCATCTTTCTTTTGGATCCCATATGGTGATGACACTCTATTCACTATATGTAGGATGGATGGGGCAAGAGTGATTCTTGGAACCAAAGAGTGGGATCATTAGAGTCCAAGTGCATTTTGGCTTCTTAATGACCACATTATTGCAGCCCAAGATTAGCACTTCCATATCTATCATAAATGGAAAAAGAGTCAGCGTGAGTTGAACAATTTAATCTCTCATTTTTAGCCATACAACCCCAACACATTGCAGAAGCAGGGGATTGGTGAGTTTTTCTATGAGCTACTAAGGATGGGTCACTTTGCTTGGATGATAGCATGGAGATTGGAGTTTCTCATTGGGATTGAGGCACCCAACATTTACCATCTCCAATGCTTTGAGGAGACCAATGGACAACATATAAATTTTCCATATATCTCCCACTTTTTCATGATGAGAGCTATTTGGTTTATCTACCAAAGGCTAACTTGCATACTTGAGAGGAGCCATATCCATTGGAGGTTTAGCAGTGTCCTTGCAATTGCTTGAGGACAAGCAACATTTTCGAGGGGAGGACTGTAATGTTCCTAAATTAGCTTGTAGCTAATTGGAATATTAAAGTTTTGTTATGTGTAATATTCCCAATTAGCAGCAATTAATTGGCAATATTAAATTTTGGCCAGTTTACTTTTATAAAGTTAAGTTAGTTAATAAAGTGGGTGAGAAGACACTTAGCCTACACTTAGGAAATAAACATTCCCTAAAGTCACTTAAGCATATTATTATTTGACAGCATGGGGCCTAGGGGTCGAAGTGGCAGCTTGGGTAGCGTGGGCCCATGACAACAGAGAGAGAGAGAGGGATAGCATGGCCAGGAGGGACAAGACAGTTTCGGTGGGGTGTAGGTGAGAGCAAGGCTCTCCAAGCATAAAGAGAGGAAGAGGCTCCTCATTCAGGCATTCTATTATGCATCACTAATTTCTATCTTTTGACATTGAGCACGCTTTTGCTGTTGAGCAAAGCCTGCAAGTGCTGTTTAGCACATCGGGTGTCTCGAAGCGGAGATCCCAACCTCAGCCCCGGGGGACTTCGAGTGCCTGCTCGGGTGAGGAGTTCTATCCATTGTTTTGCAGGAGGGAGCCATAGCATCTTCAGCCAGGATTACGCATTTGCTTGGACAACGCAGTCTCTTGGAGGGATCACACAGTTTGTGGTATAGGCAGTTTTGGGAGTGAGGAGTTATCAGGGATTTCAGCCCATGGTTAGTGTGGAGGGACCATCCCTTCACTATTCATCATTTTGACACAAGAGGAGGCCACCATTTGCAGAGGATCATTCAGGGCCAGCATATCCCACTGGGATAACATTATTTCTCTAGGGAGGTGATTTTTCGGGATCAGCCATTCCAGACTTCCTTTCTGGGCTTTTCTGGGTTATTGGAGGAGAGCCCATTCCTAGAGTTTCACATTTTTATGAGCAGGGGAACAACCCCAAAGAGCTATTCCATTTCAACAGTATCAACAGTACGACAAAAACAACAGCAGCATTCAGAGATTACGCAGTCCTTGGTTGAGCAGCCATTCAGTGAGCATTTCTGAGAGTATTTCTATCTTGCCGAATGCCAAGCCAAGGTGCCATAATTCTGATCACCATTGTACTCATTGTATCTCTTAGTTACATAATAAAATGGCTCAACGTTTCTCCATGTCTTGCATTATTCGTGTGATGTCTCTCTATTTGCTGTAAATGCTTGTTTATGTGGATTTATATTACTGTCTATTTCTATTCGGAATATTATAGGGATCACACAGTTTGTGGTATAGGTAGTTCCGAGAGTGAGGAGTTATCAGGGATTTCAGCCCGTGGTTAGTGTGGAGGGACCATCCCTTCACTATTCATCATTTTGACACAAGAGGAGGCCACCATTTGCAGAGGATCATTCAGGGCCAGCATATCCCACTGGGATAACATTATTTCTCTAGGGAGGTGATTTTCCGGGATCAACCATTCCAGACTTCCTTTCTAGGCTTTTCTGGGTTATTGGAGGAGAGCCCATTCCTAGAGTTTCACATTTTTATGAGCAGGGGAACAACCCCAGAGAGCTATTCCATTTCAACAGTATCAGCAGTACGGCAAAAACAACAGCAGCATTCAGAGATTACACAGTCCTTGGTTGAGCAGCCATTCAGTGAGCATTTTTGAGAGTATTTCCAGCTTGCCGAATGCCAAGCCAAGGTGCTATCATTCTGATCACCATTGTACTCATTGTATCTCTTAGTTACATAATAAAATGGCTCAACGTTTCTCCATGTTTTGCATTATTCGTGTGATGTCTCTCTATTTGCTGTAAATGCTTGTTTATGTGGATTTATATTACTGTCTATTTCTATTCGGAATATTACAGGGACCACATGAGGCGAAGTGGACCCAACCCAGGTTAGGGGCCAGATTTTGGCACCCAATGCTGTTCTTAGCTTGGCCAAGGTGAGGGGAAAGGATCAAATAATTATTTTCTCCCAATGATGTCAAATTGATCCTATTGGGTTCTAGTCTTGGGAACACCTAGGCAAAATTTGATCTTGGAGCTAGGGCTTTGGATATTCGGAGATTCCATCATCGGAATTGGCCCAAATTAGGAGGAGAGTGAAGGGACCCACCAACGGAGTTGCCTCTAGGAGATTGAAGTTTTCCTTTGGCTAGATTCCTGGGAAATTGAAGCCCTAGGTGACATAATGGTGCTAGACCTAGGGAAAAAAGGAAAAATGTGAAAAAGAGGGGAAAATGATCCCCCTTTTTTGTGGGACCAATCCCTGATTCACTTGGGGATATGGAGTCAAGGATAATAATGAAGAAGAATTCAATTTCTTGTTCAAGGAGGCTCATAAAGTCAATTTCGTCCAATGTTAGAGGAAAGAGAAGAAAAGTGACTTTCAAGCATTTATACTCCATACAAATGGTGCAAGCTTATCAAGAGAACATGATCTCTAGGACATTTCATTCATCTAACAATGGCCCATACATAGAATAAGTTAAATAGACACATAATTCCACATTTAATACATGCAACAATTAGCCCTAATTATCGCGAAATTCAATTGTACGCAACAAGAAAAATAACAATAAATTTGCACTTATAATGTTAGGGAGAATATCCAACCAGCATTACATTTGCAAATAAGAAACTCCAAGATAGAAATAGCCCAAATCCATACATCAATCATCCATCGTCCAAAAATAGTCCTCCAAGGAAAAATGTGAAGTTCTCTAAAGATAGAGAGATCCCAAGTCAAGTGATGATACAAATGAATCCAACTAACTCCTATTTATACACCTCTTAGGAGTTCGATTTCGCTAATGAGCCTACATTAGCCCCTAAAAATAAAATAATGTGCAAATAAACAAACTTTTGGTGACAAGCCCACCAAACTAGCTCATAAATGAAATAATAAGCCTCTGAGGAGGTCAAATAATAATATGGACATGTTGTGGGGCCCTCCAAAAGACATGATAATGTGCAAAAGTGCCATAATGATGAATAAACTCCTAAAAAATGTGATGGACAAGGGGGTGGTCCCTTGTTCTCAAAGTAGTAGGCTTGTGGTGTTCCCAATGGGTGTGGGGGGTACACCATTGACCCCATGGGTCACGACTCACCATATGAGTCGAATATGCCTGTAGATCATCTGAAAGGGCTGAAACGATGGAATGAACGCTGCCATGTCATCGTATAGGTCTTGGGTCACCTGCCAAATGTGTGGTGCTGCTGTGGGGCCTGCTGGTCATAGTGTACCAAGTGCATTGTTCTCGTCCCAAAGGTGGATCTCTAGTAATCTCTGGACATTGGTGGGGATCCATGGAGTGTTGCTGTGGAGGCCCATGGCTCTCTACACACACCCTACATGTGCCAATGTAGAGCTCTGGGAGGTTAGGACTCCATATAGGGAGACCAAACCCAAATGGAGACCATCTGCAATCTTGTATAAGATCTAATGCATCCCCTAGCCTTTCAGTACAACAAGTCATTAGGGTAATCATGTAAAAGAGCTTACAAATCATAGACAACAAAGTGGGCACTTCAGAATGGGATGCCCTTTGGAGTCTAAAATGAAGTAAACACATAATAGACTTTCACTAATTCAGATCTAAAACAGAAAATTACATGCACAATAGACAAAGTGACACACAAGATTTTCTGGACAACTGTCCTCGGAAAAACCCATTGCGGGAAAATCGGTCTTTTCGCTGCTGGAGGGTTTATATTATTAAGTAGTTTTTTGAATACAACAAATTTGGGCAATTTACTAGTCAACCCGACAGAGAAAAAGATAGATCTGCAGCTAACTTGCTATTATGAAGCCAAAATATTGACTGATCCACACCCTCAAACTAGATTTACAAGACTCAGCCACATTCTGGCCCTAGAAACCCCAGTGCTGCCCCTGAAGCCCCTGCGTCAGTCCTTTCAGCCTCTGCGTTCCTCTGCGTTGGACTGGAGAGGGCTGCGTAACCTCATAATGGGTGATGCAGACCCTACACTGCCCTAGAAGGGTCTCTGCGTAACCCTGGAGGGTCCCCTGCTGCCTAGCACTGCCCCAGAAGGGACTGTGTAGCACCTGCGTAGCTAAAGCTGCTTCTGCACTGCGCAGCTGTTGCGTAACTGCTGCTGCTGCCTCTGCTTCTCTGCGCTGCCTCTGGAAGCTGCTCTCTGCCTCTTGCTGATTCTAGGCACTGTGGTTAGACCATCCCCTTTGCCTAAACTACCTCTCTCTGCAGCTGAAACACTTATGGAAATTCTTAGCAAACCACGCCCTAGAATTCCAGCTTAGTCTCAGTGCTCTGCCTCCGTATGTGTGTTCTTCAAATGACCCCAAGCCTTTCCTTTATACTTTCTCGTTGGGAAACCAACGACCATGATCAAATCTTGAATCAATGGCTCAAATTAAAAAAAAAACTTGATCCGTGTGACTTAAGCCAATTTCATCACATGTTTTAATCATTTACCTTTAATAATTTAATTTTTCTAAGTTAGACTTAGGGTCCTTAATTAAAATTATTAATTAATTAATTATCTTCCAAACTGGATGAAATTTCCCAAATCCCTTTTTGGGTCTTGGAGATTTCATGTACTCTAGTCCCTTCACAAATTTTGGGAGCTAGAGCACATCCGATGCTACCCACTCAAGAAAACTCAACACTCCCTCTTAGCTATGAATGTGCTCTAGTAAAACTCTGCTTCATCCCGAAGCTCTGCACTGATCTCTGGTTTGGGTCTCCGCACAGAAGCTGGACCTGCCGCCCTTCATCACTGTGCTGCTCCTGCCATTTTGTACTGTTGCCCATGACGCTGCCACCACCACTGCTACATCTGTACTGCAGCTCCCTCTCAATCTGCTGCACCGTGTTGCCATCTGTTGCACTGCAACTTCAGTTGTTGAGAGAAAAACTCAATCTCCTACCCAATCTTCGACAAACAAGTTAGTTGGGCTGCATCCTCATCGTTGAAGCTCCACCAGCTGCTAATCTGTGCTGTCATCTAGAGGATGATGCACAACTACAACTCTGCACTGCGTAAGCAGACTCCCTCTGCACTGTTGAAGTCACATCAACTCCTTATGCTGAAGTCTCTCATGCTGCTACTGCGCTGCGCTGTCCTCCTCAAGCCTCCACGCCGCTGCAGCTCTTCTTTGCGTAAGAAACTCTGTTCTGCACTGCTGAAGTCAAATCAGCCCGTACGCTGCTGCTGCTGCATCTGCACTGCACTGCTCCCTTCAGCCTTCAGATCATCCTTTGCTTCATCCGTGATTCTCTGCACCAACTGCTCCGCTTGTCCCGATACTCTCTTAAGGCTCCTGTAGCTCGGATGTGATCCAAGAGATGAGCAGCTCAAGGATCTCGCCCTCACTCCGTAGCTGCTCTACAGGTCCATGTCAGCCCACTTTAATGGTTCATGAGCGCCCATGGCTGCGTCATCTTCTGACCCATCGTCCGCCACAACAGCCTTGGAAGTAGAAGCTTCCTTGCCCTTCTTCTTCTGTAGACAATTGCTAGCAAAATATCCTAGTTAACTGCACTAGAAACACTTGATCTTGGGTAGATCACGCTTCTTCTTCCCTTTCTGCTTGTTTTTTTCCAAGGCTGCGTCATCTTCCTCCTCCTTTTTCGCTTTACTTGATCCCGTGCTGTACTGCCTCTTGGTGATCTGGCAGGGTTCTTTTTGACGAAGGATTAACTACATATTGTTCCAGTCGGGAAGGTCTGTTCTGCTCAAGACACTTTGGACAAAGGTTTCACACTCTTCTGTGACTGTATTGAGTGCAGTCCTTACCATCACATCATCCTCCACTTTTGCACCCATGGTAGACAACTGATCTCTGATCGACTGTAGTCTGAAAAGGAAGGGCTCTATTTCTTCTCCCTTCGTCATCATGAATGACCGCAACTGATTCTCCAGAAGCATTCTCCTCTGGACAGACTTCCCTTCATAAAGGGATGTTAAGGCTTTCCACATCTCATGAGCTGTTTTTTTTTTCATTTAGGTGTGGAACAATACGATTCTTAACCCTAGCCATTATGAAACGTTTGGCATGTGCCACAACTTCCTCATGCTTCTTCAGGAGATCCATAGCGGTCGGCGTGGCCAAGACTTTTTTTGCATGGTCTGTTAGATCGTATGCCTCTATGACTACCAGGATTCTGGCCTTCCAGACTGCAAAGTTGGACAAGCCATCCAACCTATCCTGATCACGTAGTCCGTGAGGTGCCATTGGCTCAGATCTACTATATCGGAACTTCCTCTCCCTGCTTCTCTATTGAAGCTCGGATATAGGGTCCTTGGCCAAAAAAAGTACCCTCTGCTCCCTCTGACAACTGATTTCCTCTCTTGGAAATCCGCCAAAACAACAACAAAACAACTCTCTTCGATGCTATGATCGATCTACAGATTTCTTTGGCTAGAAACCCTTTGAGAAGCTGATCTCCTCCCGCTCTTTGTCTCCCAGTGCTTAGTCTAAATTCTGAATCTTCAGAAATTGAACTCGACCAACAACTTCTGAAGTTTTGTACCTCTGCTTCTGGCACTTATGAATCAAACAACTTCAGCGCTACGTTACTGTAGCTGGCCTCTGCGTGAGTAGACAGTCCTAACGCTGCCTCTGAGCTGTAAGTACGTGGGCCTGCATGAAGACAACATAGGACTGCATCACCTTGACCTTTGCGTGGCTCTGCTCACTCTGAAACTGCGCTGTCCCTTTAGACCTGGTTTTCTGCAGCAAGATTCTTCAGTCATCTGCTCATGACCCTGCTTAGATCTACAATTGCTATGATACCATGTGAAAATTTCTGAAAGTTACTTTATGTGGGAATCTATTGTTAGATCTGGTTATACTTCTCCTACTTAAACACGTTATTAATGCTGAAATATTTAGATTAAGATCGAAGTAAACACATAACAGACTTTCACTGATTCAGATCTAAAAGAGAAAAGTACATGCACAATAGACAGTGACACACAAGATTTTCTAGACAACTGTCCCCGGAAAAACCCAATGTGGGAAAACCGGTCTTCTGGCTATTGGAGGGTTTATATTATTAAGTAGCTTTCTGAATACAACAAATCTGGGCACCTTACTGGTTAACCCGACAGAGAAAAAGATAGATCTGCAGCGAACCCGCTGTTCTGATGCCAAAACCTTGACTGATCCACACCCTCAAAGGAGATTTACAAGACTCAGCCAAATTCTAGCCCTAGAAACCCCAACGCTGCCCCTGAAGCCCGTGCGTCAGTCCTTTCAACCTCTACATGCCTCTGCACTCGCCTGGAGAGGGTTGCGTAACCCCAGAATGGGCGACACAAACCCTTCGCTGCACTAGAAGGGTCTTTGTGTAACCCTGGAGGGCCCCTTACTGCCCAGCGCTGCCCCAGAAGGGACTGCGTAGCTGAAGTTTCCTTTGCCCTCCATAACTGCTACGTAACTGCTGCTACTGCCTCTGCTTCTCTGCGCTCCCTCTGAAAGCTTCTCTCTGCCTCTTGTTGATTCTAGGCACTGTGATTAGACCATTCCCTTTGCCTAAACTACCCCTCTTTGCAGTTGAAACACTTCTGGAAATTCTTAGCAAACCACGCCCTAGAATTTCAGCGTAATCTCACTGCTCTGCCTCCGTATGTGTGTTCTCCAAATGACCCCAAGCCTTTCCTTTATACTTTCTCGTTGGGAAACCAACGACCATGATCATATCTTCAATCAATGGCTCAGATTAAAAAAAGGCTTGATCCGTGTGACTTAAGACAATTTCATCACATGTTTTAATTAATTACCTTTAATTATTTAATTTTCCTAAGTTAGACTTAGGTTCCTTAATTAAAATTATTAATTAATTAATTATCTCTCAAACTGGATGAAATTTCCCAAATCCCTTTCTGGGTCTTGGAGATCTCATATACTCTAGTCCCTCCACGAGCTAGAGCACATCCGATGCTACCCCAACACTCAAGAAAAATTAACACAAGGTACATCCCTCAAATGGGGGTGGAAAGTGATAAAGAAGTGAAATGGAATAGGGAGTGAGAGAGATAGTCTTGGGCCACATATTGTGGGTCAAGGGTAGCTAGAGAAGGGAAAGCCCACACTTGGCTATATAATGTGTAGGAGGGAGTAATCGTGGTACATGAGGTGCCCCAACCTTTATTTTTCCACCCTTCTTTATATGCCTTTTATGAATTTTCTTTAATTAAATGCTCGGGGCTCGAAGGAGAAGAGCATGATGTGTAAGATATATCAGTGATTACCCCCTTTTAGGTAGGGCAGTTCATTGCCCTCCAGGGGTTGGGACAATCACGGGTTCCTGAATGATAAAGGAGGCTCATCGAGGGCCTATGGAACCAGGGTGATGACCATGGGTATGGGGTAGAGCTCATTTATTGGCTTTTTCGCATGCACTAATTATTTTTTTCTCGACTGTCTTTTGCATTTTGTGGTAAAATTTCCTGTTGAATGTGGCCATTTATGCTTTTACTTTTTCTTTTAGCGGCTTCAACCTCTAGGGCATCATTCTAGGCCTGACCCAAGGTGGGGGCAAGAGGGTAGGGAGGTTGACCCTATGTGGTCCTAGAGAGAGAATGTGGACCTAAGTGGGAGAAATGATGAAAGGGCGTGTTGTCGCACAGATTGTCTAGGCGCCGCGACGATGGCTCAGATTGGGAGCTGTCACCTTGATCCCCAATCTCTCTATCTAAGTTGTCTCCTTGCAAGTTAAGGGAGAAAGACCCTGATGAAAATGAAGAAAGAGAACCGGTTGAAAAGTAACCAATTCAGGAGACACAATTAAATGACCAAATACTTGTTAAGATTAACGAGATTATATAGATTCAAATAGTCTTGAAGATTAAAACCAGTGCGTTGTGGAGTCAAAATATCTCGTTATGAAATTAAAGTCAAGTATCTGATATGTAACTGCTGCTATGAAAAATAGATTCACCACAATGATATTTGATGAAACACCCTCACAATTATGCATTAACCATTCTCGATAGAGACATGCAATTTATCATTACTTGAAATATTTCCAAAGTTAACTTAAACAATTAATTACCAATTTTAAGCAACTTAAAACCACAATTAAAGATAGCTCAAAAATCATCAACGACAGCTAAGCATTAAACTTCGAACCAAAGATTTAAATTCGAAACAAAATATTATCATGAGGATACCATCAAATTTAAATGCCAGATATTTCCAATATTTCTGAATTAAATGATATTCAAAATAATTCCAATTCAAAAACCTATAGTCAAACTTTAGATAGGTAATTAAAGATTACCTTGACTATATATAAATTTTTTTTAAATTTTTTGAGAAATTTTCTAAATTTTATATTTTTTTATTTTTTCTCTAAAACCAAAAAAAAGGTATAAACAACTAAAACTAAAGTATAAAAATAAAAAAAATATTTATTTTTTTATTTACTTTTCTTAATTTTTATATTTTTTATATTTTCTAAATTAAATCTAAAAGCAAAATAATTAAAACTAAAACTATGGACAAAATTAAAATCTGAAGTTAAATTTAAAATCCTAAACTGAGATTAAAAATCCTAAAAGTTATTATTAAAATTAGGAATTAAAACTAAAAGCTAAATAAAATGAAACTCTAATAAAATAAAAAAACTAAAATCAAAGGCTAAAAGTTTTAAAACAAAAAATCGAATTAAGCCTAAAATTAAAACTACGCTAAAGCTCTAAAAACACTAACAATTTATGCTTTAAAAAAAAATCAAAGTCTAACATTAAAAAATTAAAACCCAAAAATAATAAAATGCATAACATTAGTTGTTGTTTGTTTGTTTGTTTGTTTGTGTGTATTTGATTACGCAGGTCGGAGTCAATGGCAAGGAAGGGCTGGACGGCGGCAATGGTTGCGGATTCGTGAAAGCTGCTGGAAAGGAGGGCTGACGGAAATGGCAGCGACTGAGAAGGATGGCAATGAGGTTGCAGGGAGCAGTGTAAGAGGAGCTAGAGCTAGGTTGCGGACAATGTGGAGAAAGCCGGCTATAGCATTTATCCTTTGCAGGAGCGGAGTAGCAAGGATGAATGAGGCAGCGTGGAAATGGACAAGGGGCAGCAATGAGATCGATGAAGGAAATGGATGCAGAGTGGACGAAAATGGACGCAGAGATGGTAGCTGCGTGAATGCAATTCAGGAGAGAGAGAAAAGTGAAAGCGTGAGAAGGACAACGTGGCATAGAGATTGCAATGGCACAAATTTCAAGTAGTTTTCTTCAACCAGCAACAAAATTTTGACAATATAACTCAGATCTTCAAGATATGAATTCAAATAAACCTAAGATTTATTTTTTGCAGCGAAATGACCCTCAGATCTGCCAGAGAAAACGATCCTGAGGTCAGATCTTACCCTCTGAGGGTTAGATCTGGCTTAGATCTTACCCTCTAAGGGTTAGATTTGGCTCAGATCTTTTTTTTTTTTTTTTTTTCCATCTTTTGAGAAATCCCGCTGCAAACCTGCAAAAAGCAGAACAGATCCAAAATTATGCACAAAAAATAAATAAACCCTTACACCCTAGAGAATATTTACAAATTTACAGTGCTAATTTACAGATCATAAACCCTCTTGGCCTGATTTAAAACAGTTCAGCACAATTCAGAAAATAAAATTTTAAAAGAGAGACACAAGCCCAATAAAGATCTCTGCAAAAAATGGAATTTAAGATAAGCACGGGGAATTAGATCCGGAGGGCTCTTTAGATCTTATTTCCTGGGAGTCAGCTGGTCCAAACTAGGACTTCCCCAAACGCCCAGTTCTAAATTCAGAAAATTTCTGCAAACTTAAAGTTAAATTGTCAGATTAATAGAGAAATAGTGATAAAACATAAAATTTTCATGAGCTAGAGATAACAGTTAGCTCGATCCAATTAACATTTTACCCTAGATCCAGTAGCCTGGGCAAGATACCTGTACCCAAAATTACTCTACAAGAGCCATTAATCAACAATCCATTAGAATAATCACCAGCAGAATATTAAGAACAAGTTCACCATAAAATGCTGAAAATGAATACCACCATCAAGATAAAACCCCAAAGTCTTCTTTTGTATTATTCCAGAAAATATTACAGGAGAGCTTCAAGAGAGAGTGCACGATCCAGAGATCGGATCATTATAAGACTGACAAAGACCTCTAATTTATAAGATAAAATCTCCAACGGCTAGTTCAGTTGATCCATGTCAAAGTAATCTCGATCGTCTAAAAGATTTGATCATCTTTTAATCTGAACCATTGAAATTATAAATTTGAGGAAAAACGAATTTATCATTTAATTTCATTTCAATTAACTCAAAAATACTATTTTTGAGTTAATTACCTCAAAATTTTGACTTTGACTTAACCACCTAGGCCCAAGGGTCCAAAATTTCTTGAGATTCTCAATATTCTCTTGGCCTCGGACCTTTAAAAATTCATTTTTTAAGGACCAACGAATTTTGTCTTTGAAGAATTTTAACTCACCTAGGACTTAAAATTAATTAAATTTCTGGCTTAGGATTTTTAATTAATTTGGTCAGAAAATTTAATTAATTGACTGAGAGAGGATTTAATTATTTTTTCCAACCCTCTTTACATAAGATAAACACATTTAGACACATAAAGGGGGAATACCCATTTGTATAGACCCTCAAGTAGGTACCCAATTCTGCGACTCAAAACATGATCTAGTAGACCAAGCAGCTTGTAATAAAATAATCTAGCCAATTAGCTAGGATTATTCCCAAACTACTTTTACAAAGACTCGATAGAAAACATTAGGACTCACTTAGCATCTTGATGACAAAATCCATCCTAGCTTTGGGGTGAAGTTGGAGGGGAAAACTCTGCCGATCACTTGTGTTGAAAAACACAAGTAAATCAGTGAGACAAAAAACCTCCTAGGATAAAAATCGTCACCAACATACTAGGCTTACCTAGATTGTTACATACATGATGGTCTTACTTAGATCATTTACATTATAAACATGTAGAATGGGTTTACATCGTTCATAAAACTGTCGGTTGTCGATGGAATCTGAATGGCGCGAACACGTTGAACATGATGAATCCCGTTTGAAAAAATGGGGGTGTACTGCTATAGGGTCGTTGACAAAGTGTGGTCAACAGGGGGTATAGTGAGTGGAAAGGGAGTAATATATGCAGATAAAGGAGGGGGACCATGCACCCAAAGTCGGGATTTCGCAAGTAGTACCACCCTAGAACCAACTGGTCAATAAAGGAGATCCCAGGGGACTAAGATCCAAGGGTAAAATCCAAAAGAGATCATGGGGACAGGAGCACAAACTAAGCGCACCGTTTCCGCCAAATCCCCCCATCAATCCATGCCAAAAAAATCCATGATAAGTAAACCCAATACTCAATTACCAAATGACAAGACATACCTTTAGTTTCAGGAGGCCCACCTTCAAACATATGATCAATACAGATGGGAAAGGGACCACATGGCTGGCTCAAGTGGTAGAGAAATGGCACAACGAGCTAATTGAAGGTTGCAAGGGGTTGCTGGCTGCCAGCTGAGGTCCATCATGGAGGAAAAAAATCTCCTAGGGATATCACCCACGAAGTGGTGGGTAACAAGAAGCATAGGATGTAGTGGGGAGAGCATATTGCCATAGAGGTACAGTGGCTATGTGGTAGATGTTGGGGAAACTGAGCGAGGTAGGTACGACGAGGTTGTTAGTCAGCAAATTTGGAGGGATGCCATGGTGGAGGAGTATGCCTCCATTATGAAGAATGATGTATGGTAGATAGTGTTGAGACCTCAGGGGAAGTTAGTGGTGACTTCCAGGTGGCTCTACAACATCAAACATGTTGCAGATGGCAACATGGATAAGTTCAAAGGTTTTTTTGTGGCACAGGTAGAGGGAGTTGACTATGAGGAGATCTTGATACTAATTTCTTGTTATACATCCGTTAGAGCAGTGATATCTATAACAGTTGAGATGGGTTGGAGGATTCACCATATTGATGTGAAGACCACCTCTCTCAATGGGGTCATACTAGAGGAGGTGTGCATTGCGCAACCACAAGGCTTTGAGGTTCATGGGAGACAGTCTCATGTGTGTAGGCTTATGAAAGCCTTATATGGACTGAATCAGGCGCCAATGGCATGGTACGAGAGGATAGATGCTTACTTGCAGCAGATGGGTTTTTAAAAGAGTGATGCAGATCTAAACCTATGCTTTATCATGGTTGGTGACAATCCACTCATTCTGGTTCCGTATGTGGATGACTTGTTTATAGTAGGAGAGGACAAACACATCTAGCACTGCAAGATGGACCTTGCTTCAGAGTTTGACATGATTGATCTGGGACTGAGGTATTACTTTTGGGGTTGGAGGTTTGGCAGGAGGATGGGCATATCTTTGTGGGCTAGGGAAATTATGCAAGGGGCATACTAAGGAGATTATGTAGGGAGGATTGCAGGCCTATGGCTACACCAATGATCATCAACTAGAAGAAGCTGCATGCTTTTGGTTCCAAGTTGGTGAATCCCACTTTGTACCGTCAGTTGATCGGTTTGTTCCTGTATCTGGTCAACTCTGGATTGGATATCTGTTTCACAATCAACCATTGATTTTGTTTATGATGGAGGTTAGGAGAGTGCATAGGGTGGCTGCAAAACATGTGTTGAGGTACCTACAGGGCACAATGGACTATGGTCCGATCTATATCTGTGGAGATGGTGTTAGGTTGATAGGTTGTATAGACTTAGTTTGGGTAGGAAGTTTGAGTGACCGGAAGAGTACTTTCAGATGTCGTTTCATGTTGGGTTTGAGAGTTGTGTTGTGTTCAACAAGAAGCAGAGATCAATGGCATTGAGCACAATAGAATTTGAGTATATTCCAGCTAGTCAGGCTAGTTGCGGGGCTATTTAGTTGCGCAAGATGATATGTGGCTTATTTGATTAGAGGTTGAGACCAACTACGATATACTATGATAATCAAGTTGCATTAAACTCACGAAGAATCACATATTTCATTACCGACCAAAGCACATAGAAATCAAGTCCCACTTCATCAGGGATTGAGTTTAGAGAGGGGTAGTGAGGGTTCATTATATATCCACTAATGAACAGGTTGCAGATATTCTCACCAAGTCATTGCCAAGGGGTAAGCATGCATATTTCAGAGACAGGATGGGAGTGGTGAGAAACACCTTCCTTGGTAAGAGGGAGTGTTAAAAATATTAAGGGTATCAAGGAATTGTTTCCTAGTGCATTAGCCTCTTTTTGCCTAGGAAGACACTTTAATTACCTTTTTGTCATATGACTTTATGGGTTATATTAAAGTCATGAGGAAAAAGTCACTTTATGTGGTACATGTACTTGGTACTTTATATTAATGTCATTTTATGTTTTAAAGTGACTTTATGAGAAAAAGTACTAAAGCACTTTCTAATATTAAAGTTACTTTATGTTTTAATTTTTAAAGTTAAATTTATGAGAGGAAAAAGTACATGGTACAAAACTAAAGTTATAAAGTGACTAGGAGTCATTAATGAGGGGGACCACATTAAAAGGGGGTCAAGTGAGAGAATGATTTCCATCATTGATCTCATGGGCTTAGATCTAATCTTAGCCCTTGATCAATAGGGTTAGGGTTCTCCTATCTAATGAGAGACAAGAAGGGAGAAAAGGCAAGAGAAGCTCATTCACTCTTCACATGAGCATTTTGGAGAAGAGAGGGAGCAAAGAGAAGTGGAGGAAAACTGTAGAGGGAGAAAAGTTACAGCTGAAATCATTTGCTACAGGAGGCATGAGTTCTTAGGAGGCTGTGTTCAAGCTCTAGGTAAGAGCTCGAAAATCAATGAATCAGCTAGAGTATTTGAGGCAAAGTTTAAGGTCAGAAACAGAGGTCTATGTGGAAGATTTTGTGGAAGGGAAGAGATTTAAGGCTGCACGAAATTCTGGGCAGCAAGTTTATTTCTGCACACAGTTTGAGGCAATGTTCAACCAAGTTTTCGGGACGTAGGGACGGGGGAGCGTGGATACGCAGGAGCAGACTTTGCAAAATCTCCCCACCAATTTTTAGGAAACGTCGGGGGACGTCGGGGTCTTTAACACAAGGTACCTGACAAAAATAGTAAAATAAAAATACTATTGTGATATTGTCTGAGATATAAGAAGGAAATAAGCCATGTTTGTTGCAGGATTTTTTATTTCCTCTTGGTGAGTGCGGAGATGGGCTGGGTCGTCTAGATGCCAGAGGGCTTGATGGATCAGATCAAATGCTTTTTCCTGTTGTGGATTTTTCATCTCTGGGCGATTTTAGTGAGCGGCCAGTATCAGTTAAGGAAGATGTTGCTGGCCACAAAGAGGCACAGAAAGATTCCAGATCATCACATGCAGACAGTCAGTCTTCGGGTCCTTCAAGTGGAGAAATTTACTCGCGTCCAAAAGTTGAAGCTATGTTGATGTTTGCGAGTATAAGCCAGTTGAGGCTCCTAGGAGTGAACTTAGTTCATCTGTTTTCAGAAGTCCATATATTCCTGCATCTAGAAAAATTCCAACTGTTGAATCAAGTATTAATGCATATGTCTACAGTGCTACACCGCCTTCTCCTCACCTTGAAATCTCTGATAAAAGTTCTGAATATTATTGTAAAGGAAATGACAATTGTAAAGGGAAGGATGATTTCAATTTACAAGCATGTTCAGTTGGGAAAGCAGTTTTATGAGAAGCCATTAAAATTATTAAAATTATTTGACCTTGATTTTTTGGGAACGAAGGAAAATTTTCCATTTTTGGAAAGAAATGACCCCCTTTGGAGTTTCCGTGCATATCCTGTTTTTGGCAGCGTCAGGAAATGACGCCTAGACGACCCCACATCCCCAGAGTGCAAGGGAGCGAGGAATCACGATTCCCAGGTGAGGGGACGTGTCCCCGTGGAATACTGGTTTGAGACACCTGTAGCAGACAGTGAAAATATTGAGGTGCAGATTTGAAGCAGGTTAAGTGCCAAAATTTGAAGAGAGCTGCGAAATTTAAGGAGACACAAATTTCAGTGCTGTGGCTCAAGATTCAAAGATTTATCAGTGTTTTCATGTGCTGGAACTTAGGGCTGAAGTGGCGGGTCTTTGGCTCTCATTTCTGTGTAGTGAAGTTTGAGCAGAGAAGGCTGAAACTCACTGTACAGTGGCCCAAAGTTTTACAAGCAGGCACTGGTTCCTAAAGGAGAGCCAAGTCCTTGAATATGTTTTTCTAATGCTGTAATTATTCTCTGAGATTAACAATATACATTCTCTTTATTACTTGTTTTCCCCATTGTGGGGTTTTTTCAGGGTCTAGTTGACCAAAAATTTCTGTGTAAAAACTTGTGCATGCTTTTGGTTAATTTTCTTATCAGCTGAAAAGTAAAACTAGCAGAGTAGTCGTGTTATGTTTCAACAAAATATGCATTGAAGTTTAATATATCAGCTAACTAATAGAGGGCTGTGGGCATTAAACCAAATGCAAAACCATTGAAACAAGTGAGGGATGCAGATCCAAAATTTTCTTATCAGCTGAAAAGTAAAACTAGCAGAGTAGTCGTGTTATGTTTCAACAAAATGTGCATTGAAGTTTAATGTATCAGCTAACTAATAGAGGGCTGTGGGCATTAAACCAAATGCAAAACCATTGAAACAAGTGAGGGATGCAGATCCAAAATTTTTCTACAAAGCACTGCTGTTCCAGGTATCTGATGGAGGAGGAGAGGGAGTTCTGGGATTCCTCCAATAGGAATTGATACAGACAATAGATCTTGTAATATATGGGTTATTGAAAAATTAAATATTCCTTCCTCTTAGTCTCCTATAAAGAGTAGACCAGGCAAACCTTGCCACACATGTGGGATTTTGTGATTGAATTCCATCCAAAGCTGATGAGCACCGAATCCAAAATCAACGGATAGAAATCTTGAGTCCATGCATCCAACGTGTGTAGTTTGTTCTGACAATGAGGCTGTGCCTCAGCTCCACGACATGTTTTGCACAGAAGTGCATCTTGTGTTTGAGCTATGGAAATCTCAAAATCTTAGCTTTAAAAATTTCTCGTAATTTTCTTGAGGTTCTGTGGATCTATTTCATAGAATTTTAAGCTTAATGTCTGAATCTGAAATTTTTATTACAACAAATTTTATTTTATTTTATTTAATTTATTTATTTATTTATTTTTTGTTTTATTTGGTTTTGTTTTGGTTTGTTGTGTATTTTTGCTTTCTACCTCCATAACTCTTGGGATTTGAGCACTGGTCCATTTATAAATAATTAATTTTACCTGTTATACATTTTACACCAGTAATAATTTTTTTGAGCTTGCTGATCTGAAGCTATAAAATCTCCATTTTACCCGGAAACAATGTCTAAAGATTATTTTAGGTGTAAATCTGTACTTTATGCTTGCTTTTCGCTTATTTTAACTGAAGATATATAATTTCCAGTGAGCTGCTCTTTGCAGATCTGAGCAGTTCCTGGCAGGTTAAAGGCTATATTTTTATTTGAGATAATTCAACAGGTCCCTCCCATGGTTTCCATTTACCAGCCTAATGTGCAGAGGAATTTGATTGTGTTAATAGTGATCTGATTCTGGTATGATCCCAAAGGGGGCATATGTGGAGTTCAATGCGGCCATATATGGGGTTAATTGTACATGCGATACATAAATGTACATGTAATAGTGATCGGCTTAGTAATAAAAGGGCCACATGTGTCGTGGTGAATAGGTGTGTATAGAGATAATGTAGTTGTTATGGAGGACATGTGATTTGGATGTATGAATGTATTGGGGTATTGGGAAATTATCTTGTTATATAGGGAGTTGTTATGTAACTCATCTCTCTTATCTATCTTGGAGGTGTACTCCATGCTCACATTTGGTGTACATTGTGTGTGCTTTAGATTTCTTACAATATTTTAAGGAATGCCCCAATCCTTATAAGAAACTAAAATTACACATCATGCACTGTGCATGGAAGATAACTCCAGGATCGATAAGAGAGATGAGTTATATGATAACTGCATAAAGAATAGGAGAAACTCCGTAAAATAGCCTAATATATTCATATATCCAAATCACATCTCTTTAGTAATGACCGCGTGATCTCTTTATATACTTATTTAACATTGCACATATGACTCCTTTATTATCAGGCCAACCACTATTTACATATACATCTACCCTTATATGTACATTTAACCCGATATATAGCTTCCTTGTTGTCATATCGTATACATTTAACCTCATATATGTTCGCCTTGGGATTATACCATAGGCCTAGTTGGTTTTAAGTGCAAACAAACAAAATGGATATGCTAGTTGAACTGTCAAAAATCTTCTTGTATTTACCGTAGTCAACCATCTTCGAAGCTAGAAGATAACTTGTTGAAGATTTGTGTATTTGGTAGATGCCTTAATAACAATAATAGTGTCTACATGAAGAACACTATATCTTCATCAACAAACTTGATTTCTTTCACAATTGCCCTTTAGAGTGAGCATATTTTGTTATTGCAATATACCATGGGCCATATTGTATATATTGAGAATAAACTATTTGTGCAAATATTACAAATGTTTTTACTATAATATATGAATGATGTTTTGTTTTAGCTTGTTCTTTGTGATGTCTTCTTGGTCCTTTTCTAAGTAAATGAGTTTGTTTTGGCCATGTGATATAGGACTTTTTAGAAGATTTATGGAAGCGCATACAATCACTATCTGATAATGGATGGAAAATTGAAAGTGGTAAGTTGTGATTTACTTTACGTATTGAGTTTTTCTCAACCCATGTATTTTTCCTTATCTTTGACCTTTTTTTTTCTCTTATATGAATACAAGGCAAGCCATCAATCATATGAATACAAGGCAAGTTATTTTCATGTACATGTCCTCCTCTAGTCAACAATGGTATATAGCTATACAAACTACTAGAAGATAAATTGTCGACATTCTATCTCTCCATTTAAATACACTCTTTCACCATATAGCTTGGGGTGTTTGAGTGGGTCTAGTGGTTAAGAACATGTGCTTCCTCGTAAGAGTTCATAGGTTCAAATCCATGAGGTGGGGGGAGGGGTAGAGTATGTACACCTCCATGGACTTTTGTAGTCAAATTGTTATGTGGAGGTTGGGTCCATTGTCCCACAAACAAGGGGGTCTCATTGTTGCCATACGTGCACACTTAGAACCTCATCAAGAATTCACTTGGGACATCATTTGACCTTCTTCCATACATTTTTAGGGCCACATTTGACCACTTTTCTTTCACCGCTAAACCTTTCCTACCATTTGGGATCATCTTAGTAAGTCTATTTTTAGTGGGGGCGACATCTAAGATGACATGTAGTAGTGACATGGCGATTTTCTCTCCATTATTGTGCATTACCTTATTATTAATGTTCGTGATATATGTGATGTTCATTTTAAGTTAAATTGATTTTCTTTTAGCTAAATAGTGTACTAGTTTAATAGAATGTTTGGTTATATATGGATGATTTGCAAGAAATATTGGAGAATTAAGTACTATTTGCAATATGTTCCTAAGTGCCGAGTAGTTCACTAATAATACGAGTGTCTTCTAAGTTCACAACTATGCAATATACTATGAGTCATAGAAAATTGCGTTGTAAGAATGTTCATTATTTTGGTTTTTTTGAGACTAGGTTTGGTTTCCATGCTTCACCAATTTTCATTCTATCATCCCTATTGAGATTATTAGGATGTTATTTATTAACAAGATCTTCTCTAGAACAATTTTTGAAACGTGTTCAATAATTTAAAATGTGTTATGTTTCTTTGAAACATATGTGATGTTTAGATTTGAGTGTTCAACCAAATCGAAGGTTGAAAAATGAAATGTGATAGTTAATGTTTGTCCTATGTTCTTTGATCCTGTAACATCCAATATCTCGTTATGGAAATGAGGTCTAAATTTTTCAATCTTTTACAGCTTCTTCGTAACTTAAAATGGATATCATTACTGCGATCATCTTGTTGAGGCCTTTCCAAGCATATAAAATTTGATTTAATTCGACTCTCGGATCAAAAGATATGACCATTCAAAGATTGGCTTATTAGATAGTGCCATGTCTTTTAAATTGCCCTGCGACTGTCCAATTAGTGGCCTCGTCACCATCCACGTGGCATTTCTACACCGCTACCGACCCGTTCACAACGTGTCACATATAATCCCATTTCTATGGTCCACACGGACCAACCTATAACAGATACAATTTAGACAAGGTACATGGGTGCGGGCTCTCCATGGCCACGTGTTGTAGCCTCTACAACACCCTCCAAAAATACAAAAAATAAGAACACACACTTCAAAATTTTTGGAGCCCCGTTAAAACTAAAAGAGAAAAGGCTAAGTGAAGTTTTGAAGGGCAAGTCGCTAAGTCGCAAATTCATCCTGTGAAACAATTGCGACCCCTGCGACCTTTGCGACCCCGCGACCCTAAGGTCGCCAGGTCGCAAGGTCGCATGGTCCGGAATTAAAGAAGTTGCGACTCATGCGACCTATGTGACCCCGCGACCTTAAGGTCGCTAGGTCGCAAAGGTCGCAAGGTCGCAAGGATAAGTAATTAAGGAAATTTGTGACTCAGCGACCTTTGCGACCTAGCGACCCTAGGGTCGCAAGGTCGCAAGGTCGCACTCTACCAACTTGCGACCTCATTAAGTGCCCACACGTGCGACCCTTTTTTAAAAGGGCAGGTCGCTAGGTCGCATTTGTCACTTGCAGCGAAAAGTTAGGAATCGCTCTGACAGGTCGACTGGCGCGTTTTCTTCCAGGTAAGTTGCTATTTCCTCTCTGTGTTTCCTTCATGAGCATTTCTTGCCCAAATCTAGCCTCCCCATTGTCTTAATTACCTACTGGGGAGGCTGTGGGGTTTTTTGTGAGGTTTTCCATATCGTTTTGTTCTCCTGTTATCACCATTAAACCCCAGGATCACTTTTCTTGTCCAGCCCCTCATGGATTTGTCCTACCCGCAGCCTGGACCCCTCCCATGCCTTGTATGCTTCCCGTTAGGTGAGAAATGAACCCCAAGCCGCGCGCGCTCGAAACCCCCCGGCAGGCCCAAGTGCGACCCGCGACCCAGCGACCCGGTCGCAAGGTCGCAAAGTCGCGCGATCCTCTATTAGCGACTCTGCGACCCTGCGACCTAGTCGCAAGGTCGCGAGGTCGCATGTGAGTTCTTTGGTTAATCAGCGACCCTGCGACCCCAAGAGAACTGTTAATTAAATTCTGCATGGTAGACTGTATTTAGCCTGTTATCATCATGTCTTTCTCATCATGGGATTCTTTCCTGAATGCAACAGGTGAATTTGGAGCAGACAAGATACCGGTTCTCTCTGATTCTAGCAACATGGCACCCCCAGTGTCCCGAAAGAAGGGCAAGAAGGTAGTGGAAGAAGAATCAGACACAGACGTGCAAATATCTCCTCCGCCAATATACAGAGACACCCTTTGCACCTTCGTAAAAGGGGACAGCCTGAGACGGTATGAAGTATACCACGAGTTCGCTATAACAGAAGCTGATTTTCCAGAAGATCTCCCGGACCGGGAAGTGTACCTAAAGGTCAAAAAATCCAAGTTACATCTAGCAGGGTCACATCCAGCCATCTTATCGTGCCCAGAAATATTAGACTGGATCATTCAGAAAACGGATCCTAAGAAGTTTCTGATCCGAGATAGCAAGGGTAAAGCTTTCGCAACGTTGGAGGGCTCAGACGCCCATGTCTACTACTCACTGCCCCAACCAGAGGAAAACTTTACCCCGAGATGGGCTTCTGCCCATGAAGTACCTGTGGTTGATACAATCAGGAAGTGGTGGGCAGAGCCAAACAAATTTAAGGTCAGGGAAGACCAGGAGTACCCGGTGGCCGCTCTGAGGAAAGTGTACAAATTAGTGGCCGCCATGCTTTGCAGGTTGTATGGACGTCCGGACACCACCACCTTCAACGGCGCATGGGCAACTATAATGGAGTATGTAACGGTGCACGGTACTCGTTTCAACTGGGCCGGTATGTTAATGGGCTCAATGCAAACAAATTTGGCTTCGGCTTTAGCCCCAGATGAAGGAACACCGTCAGAGTTCTATATGGCTTCGTATCTACTAGATGCTGTCTGTGCTCGGCTGCATTTTGAGGGATGGCCACATAACTACGACTCCGAACAGACCCAAGCAGTCCATTTGCAGACCAAGGTATTCTGGGAATCCAGGTACAAGTCAGATATTGAGCAAATCTCTCAGATATTCATTCCCGCCCTTTACGGAAAGCTATTTGGTCAAGACACCCCCTGCATGTCTTGGCGTGCGATGGAGACACTAGGTCAGGTGGCACACTGGTTTCCGTTCGCTGAATATACATTCATCCGAGTATTTGGCACATTCAAAGCCCCACATGCTCTGCCTAGGTTTATCACCGATAAGGTGCTTATGCAGGAAGTATGTTTCCAGATGACCTCGGGTTTCTCCAATGTCCTTTCCAAAGGAAAGAAGAAACCTTGGCCCACTCTGCCCCTCACCATCGGTGCTTATACAGTCAAGGACTCCAGAGAAGTAAGGGCTCAAGGGGAAGAGATAAAAGGTTATCACTTTAGAAGCCTGGAATACCGAACATATGACCCATTCAAGATAGTTCCGGAGCACTGTAAGAAGGCCAATTTTAAATGGAGCTATCAGCATGTCGAACGCCCGGCAGATGATGAGAAAAGAAACTGGTACAACGCAGACAGGAAACTAGCTCCGGGGATTGACTCTGACCGAGAAGAAGAAGATCACCAAAATTTAGAAGACAGGAGCCAAAAACTAGGAGGTTCTTCTTCCTCCAAAGATAAGAAAACCCGGACTAGTACAGGGCCTGACACCTCGGATCAGCAAAGAGGAGCAGAGGCCCAGGCCAAGAAGGATCAGGAAAAGAAAATGAAAGAGGAGGAAGAGAAACATAGAAAAGATGCAAAGACAGAGCGGAAAAGGAAACAGGCCGAGGAAAAGGAAAGACAAGAAAAGGAAGCACAAGCGGCGGCAGAACAAGCACTTAAGGAAGAACTCGACAAAGCTGAACGTCAAAAGAAGGCAGATCAAGCCGCCGCAGCAGAGCGAAAAAGAAAAGCTGAAAGAGAAGCAGACGCAGAGGCAGAACGCAAGAAAAAGGAGGAACATGACAAGGCGGAAGCCGAGCGCCGGCAACAGAAGGAAGGAAAAGGACAAAGACGGGATGAAGAGGATGAAATAATAGAGGACATCGACATATCTCCCCTGGAGATCCATCCGAGTGGCACGAGAAGTATCCTCTCTAGTGACGATTTTCCCGGAGAACGAGAAGAAGAGGTCTTCGACCTGACTAGATTGACCTTTGACCAATTCTCCTTCAAAATACGGCAAGAGAAAAGAAAATCCTTGGCGCAAAGCCATCCCGCCATTCCTACGGTCGCCACTGAAAAGGACATAGTCCTGGATACAAGGACTAACCCTATAATGATAGCATCAGCAGGTACCGCTTTTGCTGCAGCTACGGAGGAAAATGTCACTAGAATGAGCAGGGAGATTATTTCCCTACAAAACAGGCTAAAAGCAGCGGAACAGGAGAAAGCAGTGCTGGAGAGTGAAGTGAGACAGCTCCAAAGTAAGCCTTCCCAAGTCAATGAAGTCCCACGGGCAGTCATGAAAGAATGTGACGTATTGGAAATGACCATGCAGCAAGTATATAGAGAAATGCTCACCCTAAAACAAACAGTGGCCCCATTGGCAGAGGCACGAGCGGAAACCAAAGTGAAGCATGAGCAGCTCAAGGAGGCCTCGGTAGCTTTGGACAGAATGATAAACTGGACAGCACAGTACCATCAAGCTCCCGAAAATGTGCCTAGGAAGGATTGGAGTCACACACAAGACGCCAAAGTACAAATCCGGATGAAGATACAGTCCAAAGACAAGCTGGCCAAAGATTTGGACAAAGTGGTGTCTGCATATAATCACCTGATCAGTGGTATAGACTCCATGAACGCTCTTCATCACATTCTGTCGTTGGGGGCACTGGACGAAACTAAATACTGGGAGCAAATAGATCGGGAAATTCAGTCTTTTCTGCAACCCTTGAGACAAGCTTCTGCCGCACCAGAATTTGAGGCATCACAAGAGAACCTAAATCGGTTGCTTGTCACTCCAGTACAAATCTACACCAAGCTTGCCTCCCTCTCAATTCAGATCTCCCAGAAGAAGGGAACTCTGATACCAAATGCCCTGGAATGTATGCACCGATTAAAAGAGGAAACCCCTCTAGTCTCCCCTATAGCAGCGGATTACCAGGCCTGGCGAGATTTCCTCAAGGGGAAGAAAATTGACGCTCCTGATCTCTCGAGCGCGCTACCTCCTCCATAACTAAACTTTTTCAGTCGCAGGTCGCGACCGCCCCCAGGTCGCAGGTCGCGCCTACGCCTGAGTCGCAGGTCGCGCCTACGCCTGAGTCGCAGGTCGCACAGGCACATGAGTCGCAGGTCGCAATTACTTCCGAAAGTCGCAGGTCGCATGTTCGGCCTAGGTCGCAGGGAAGCTGAACCGTCAGGAAGTCGAAGCGTCGGAAAGCCTAAAGGGCGTTTTTAAATCTATAAATACCCCTGCGGGGTACATAGTTAGGGGCTTCTCTTTTGTGGACTGAAGAGCAATATTGCATTGTAATTGAAGGGTCATACTCTGACTCATGTGAAATTCAGATACTTGTTAAAATCCCTTTGTTGGATGATGTATTTAGCTGTGACAAAGCTGTGTGTATTCTGCGTATAGTTTCAGAATATCGTATGATTAATGAAGCTGTGTTCTTAATAGTATCATTCGTACTTCATAGCTATCTGTGATTGTGCTTGATGATGCTTAAGTTTATCGTTTGTTCTTATAATGAATGTTAATGAATTATTTTATTAGCATTTCATTGCATCTTTCGGAAAGTTAAGGGATATCCTTGCCACGAAGAACTGTTTCTTTAGTGGTCAGATTATCTTGCATGCATTACCCCATAGATGTGTTGCTAACGACACTTCCCGGGCGTATGCATTTTGTTCATTACCTTGCTACGCACAGTGTTATATATCAGTTTGATACATCAGTCATGTATTCTGTATCATGTGAATGAGTGTATGTCTGCAGATTTAATCAGGTTCTTCGAGACCGAAGAGAAAGTCATTTAAGCGGTAGCGGGACCCACACCCCGAACGGGATCCCTAGGAATCCTAGGAATTGCGTAATTCCTTGACTCACGGTGCCAAATGTTGTACCTTTGAAATCTAAGTGCTCAAGAGAATAAGTTGCGTTGTTGGATTGTTATTGAAGCTAATAATAATCACTTCCTGACCACAGATGGCGAGTGCAATACCACGCCCGCCTAATATTTTTAAAAACTGAAATTTTATTATTTTTAACGACTTAAACGCTACTAATAGCATCCTGCAACTTCTGAAATATGATCACCATGTCTAAAAATAGACAGTCTAAAAATAGACTTGCGCCAAAAATAGCCTGCGGGCCCACTTAGTGAAGGCGACTCTTTTCACTAAGCTCACCATCTTGTTGAATCTCAACACAGATCACATCAAATTGTTTAGTGTGAAATTCTACTGTAGTATCATGGTTTACTTCTCCTACTTGATCAAATTATACAAGTTATCTTCAGAAATTAGATTCAGAAAATACCGAAGTAAACACAACTAACAGTCTACACATGCAGATCATTCACTGAATATTACGCTCATTCAAACAAAGTGACACACTGATTTTTTGACATAAGTCCTCGGAAAAACCCAAAGCGAGAAAACTGATGCAGCAGATATGAGGGTTTAATTTATTAAGTAAAATTTGAGTACAACAAATCTGGGTTCCAGATCTGGAAGACCCGATAGAGAATAAAAGAAATCTGCAACTAACTTGTTGTTCCAAGACAAAATATCTGATTGATCCACACCCTCAAATGAGATTTACAAGACTTAGCCTGGATCTGGCCCTAGAAACTCCATTGCTGCCTCTGAAGACCCAGCATCAGCCCTGCTAGGCTTTGCGTGCCACTGCGCTGCTCAGAGAAGGATTGCGTAACCCCAGATTGGGTGACACAGTCCTTATGCTACATCTGGAGGCCTCTGCGTAATTTCTGAAGCGCCCTAAAGTTGCAACGTTGCCCCTCGGGCCTGCGTAGCGGCTGAAGCACCTGTGCTGCGCAACTGCTATGTAGCCTCTCTAGTCCTCTGCGCTGCCCTTGTTTGTTGCTCCTCTGGCTCTTGCTGACTCTTGGCTCCAGGATAAAATCATCCCCTTAGCCAATACTACCCATCGCTGCAGAAAACTCCTTCGAAAATTCTTAGCAAACCCTGCCCTAGAATTCCAGATCAGTCTCTCAGCTCTGCCTCTGTGTATGTGTCTCCAACTGACCCTCAAGCCTTTCTCTTATACTTTTTCGATGATCTCATCAACGACCGAGATTAAAACACTCATCAATGACTGAGATTAAAAGACTGCATGATCCGTGTCTTTTAGAACATTTCAGCACATGTGTTAATTAATTCACTTTAATTATTTAATTTTCCTAAGTTTAGACGTAGGAAATCCATTAAAATAATTAATTATTTGAATAACTTGAACACCAACTGAAATTTCACCAAACACTTTCTGGGTTTTGGAGTTCAAGTGTGTCTTAGCCCCTCCACAAAATTTCAGGGCTAGAGCACACCTTATGCTACACCAACTACACAAAATCTCAACACTCTCTCGTAGCACAGAGTGTGCTCTAGCAATACATCCACACCATGTATTGCAAGATCTTGATGTTGGCTTCTGTGCTACTCATGCTTGGCCTGTTGCCCTCCATCCACTGCACTGCTGCTTTCTGTACTGCTGCCCATGTCACTACCACTGACACTGCCACATCTGTACTGCAGCTCCCTCTCAATTTGCTGCATCATGCTGCCCATAGCACTACCACTTCTAACTACTACACTGCAACTCAACTACCAAGAAGTAAGCAACTGAAGGACTCCTGCCCAACTGTTTGACAGATAAGTCAAGCTGCATCTATCACTGAAGCTCCCTGGCTGCTGATTTACGCTGTCCTCCTGAAGCCACTACGTTGCTGCAACACTGCACGACATGAGCTCAGCCTCTGTGCGCTGCTGCCTCCACGCTGCTGCTGCCTCTGCATTACGCTACTCCCTCTCCAATTCTTCATCACTGCCCTTTGCTTCAATGTGACCTTCTGCAGCCATATCCCGACTTATCCTGCTACTGTCTTAAGGCTCCCGTAGCTCGTATGTGATCCAAGAGTAGGGCTGAATCAAGGATCCCGCCATTGTCTGTAGATGCTCTATAAATCCATGTCACCCCACCTCTTCTTTCGAGGCACATGAGCACTCATGACTGCATCATCATTAGAACCATCATCCTTTGTTGTTGCAGCCTTGGAATCATAAGCTTCTTTGTCCTTCTTCTTAGGGCAAGTGCTGGCGAAGTGTCCAAGTTCGGCACAGTTAAAGCACCGGACCTTGGAAAGGTCCCCCATCTTCTTCCCTTGCTGTTTTCTTTCCTTTGATGCAAGGGCTGCATCATCTTCCTCTTCTTTCTTCACTCTGATTGTCCCACCACTGATTTTCTGCTTCTTGCTGATCCTCCTGATTTCCTCTTGGTGGAGGATAGCCCACATGTCTGCCTAGGATGGTAACGCTGCTCTGCACATTATACTCTGGACAAATGTTTCCCATTCCTTGGACACTGCATTCGGGGCAGTCCTTACTAAGAGTCCTTCGTTTGGAGTTGCACCCATGCCAACTAGTTGGTCTCGGATTGTCTGAAGTTGGAAAAGGAAATGATCTATTTCCTCTCTCTTCTGCATCTGGAAAAGCCTCATCTGATTCTCAAGAGCATTTTCCGTTGGACAAAGCTTCCTTGATACATCGCTTCTAGAGTGACCCACATGTCATTTGCTATTTTCTTTTGAGCAATATGTGGTACTACGTGATCCTTCACTCCATCCATGATCAAGCGCTTAGTCCACGCTTGATTCTCCTTAAATTTCTTTAGAGGATCAGGGTTTGCAGGCACAACTAGAACACTCGTTGCATGGTCCTTGATGCCGTACTCATCTAGGATCTATAGGGTCCTTGCCCTCCAGATGACAAAGTTGGACACACCGTCTAACCTGTCGTAGTCTCTCAGCCCATGAGAAGCCATCTAGCTCTGAAAAAAACAATACTCTTCTCCCTCTTTCTGTGGCTACAGAAACTCTGGATTTGGGTTTCTTGGTGACTAGAAACTCTCGAGTAACTGCTTCTTCTGAAAATTGATTTCCTTCCTAGAAATCTTCCACCCAAACACAATCGGACAGAACTGTCCGATCACCCTCCTGATTGAATCTCAGATCTGTTTGGCTCAGATCTGCTGAGCAACTGTCTTCCTCCCGCCTTTGTTGACTTAGCTAGGCACAATTCTGCACCTGCAGAATCTCCACCACACCAGCACTGTTGAAGATCTGAAGCACTGCTTCCAGATCCAAAGCGGGAAAACCAGTGCAGCGGATATGAGGGTTTATTTTATTAAGTAGAATCAGAGTACAACAAATCTGGGTTCTAGATCTGGAAGACCTGACAGAGAATAAAATAAATCTACAGCTAACTTGTTGTTCGAAGACCAAATATCTGACTGATCCACACCCTCAAACGGGATTTACAAGACTCAGCCCGGATCTAGCCCTAGAAACTCTAGCGCCGCCCCTGAAGCCCCAAAGTCCGCCCTGCTAGGCTCTGCGTGCCACTGCACTGCTTAGAGAGGGATTGTGTAAACCCATAGTGGGTGACGCAGTCCTTATGCTGCCTCTGGAGGCCTCTACGTAACTTTTGAAGCTCCCTAAAGCTGCAGCGTTGCCCCTCCTGGGCCTGCGTAGTGACTGAAGCCCTTGCGCTGGCAGCTGCTTCGTAGCCTCTTTGCTCCTCTGCGCTGTCCTTGTTTGTTGCTCCTTTACCTGTTGCTGACTCTTCGCTCCAGGATCAGATCATCCCCTTAGCCAATACTACCCCTCGCTGCAAAAAACGCCTCCGAAAATTCTTAGCAAACCCTGCTCTAGAATTCTAGATCAGTCTCTCAGCTCTGCCTCTATGTGTGGCTCCAATTGACCCTCAAGCCTTTCTCTTATACGTTTTCGATGATCTCATTAATGGCCAAGATCAAAACACTCATCAACGACTGAGATTAATAGATTGCTTGATCCGTGTCTTTTATAACATTTTAGCACGTGTTAATTAATTCACTTTAATTATTTAATTTTAAAATAATTAATTATTTGAATAACTTGAACACCAGCTGAAATTTCACCAAACACTTTCTGGGTTTTGGAGTTCAAGTGTGTCTTAGCCCCCCCACAAAATTTCAGGGCTAGAGCACACCCGATGCTACAACAACTACACAAAATCTCAACATATAGGATCTTTACAGACTTCAAAGACAATACAATATACTTAAGCTTCCACAGAGGTGACATAGAGGAGTCATAGAACTTTGCTTGAGGCACATAATTTTGCATGGGGTATCAAGAGATTTTGCATAATGAATCTCAAAACTTAAGACATTTCTCTACAACATTCTGGTTTGATTTGAATCACAAGGTGCCATAAACGTCTATGGAATAGGCCTATCAATGGAGCTCAGATATGTCTATATATCAGTCCATAGTTATTTGCATAATCATAGAGAGATATGTCACAAGAAGCCTTACAGTAGGAGCCTCAGAGAGATATGTCTTGTAGTGTACTAGGACATCGACCTATAAACCTTTAATGATAACAACTTTTGATAACAATAATATAAGCTAGGATCATTTTCGTTATGTGCGATAGAGATCAAAAAACCCAAATTCACAAAGCCTTGTTATTTAGACTACCAAAGAGGTCTGAAATTTGAACTATTGCAAAGGCTTATAATTTGGCCTAACACAGAGTCTTGTGTTTTGGCCTATCAGAGAGTCTTGTAATTCAGAATTGAAATTTTCGGAGAAAAAGCTTTGGATTGTACTCATTACCGCTCAAACTAGTAGGGGACCCTGGAGGGGAACCTCTAGGGAAACTACTAGGCCAAGGGCAACAATGGAGTGATAACCCACTATCATCTCAGCTAAGGCTGCCTACACTTTATGGAATTTCAATGATGGGAGGATACCAGTAGGAGGAACCACAATGATGAATATGTAACTAGAAAGGTAAAAATGTGATTCCTAAGGCCTATTCACAAGAGAGGCTCAATATATAGCATTCTTGCTCGAAAGACAAGGTGATGAGCTCTCTAGGAAGGGCTAAGAGGGCTTTCGAGGTTAGGGTTTGTGAAGATATCTTACCAAGGAAGCGTCAAGGATGAAAATTCCTTATGAATTCTTGTTTTCTAAGTGTTCTTTGTGGAATTGGAGTCAAGAAGTTGCGGAACCACAAAGGGCCAAGTGGACCCGAGATTAAGTCAAGGATATGGAGTTGATCAACCAAGGATGTACTTGACCTAATTAGGGAAAAGAAGGGGATTACAAAAAGAATCTTCTATTGATGATTTGATGCTATGATCCCAATGAGGTTACTAGCCAATGGGAAAACAAGGGAAAGAATTGATCTTCGAGCTAGGGCTTGAAATATATCAAGATCCCATCGTCAAAATTTCATGAAATTTGGAGGGCTTCTAGAGGACACACTAACGCAGTTTTGGGCAAGGGATCGAATTCTTTGGATGGCTAAGTTGTGAGAAAAGTGATGCCCTAGGTGACCTATGGAGGCTAGACCTAGAAAAGAGGGGAAGGTGAGAGGAATTCCCTTTGAAAACGATCACGTATGGATGAATTAGTGCCTTATGCTTTGGGGAACATGGACTCAAGATGAAATTTGTGATTTAGAGGAACTACACCCTATCAAGGAGCCTTCTAGACAACTTCGCATGGAAATTAGGGCATGAGAGCAGCTGCTAGAAGAATTTATACTTCAATTTGCAATAATTGGTGACTTATCAAGATATGTTCAATAAAAAAATGATCTCTAGGAACATTCGCCCTTTCACACATGATACATGAGATGATGCAATGCGACAAAAGACTAAATTTCCACAATTTCACATAAGAAAAGTAATAAATTTTAGATCTAGTATAGCGAAAGTCCTAACAACATCAATTTATTAAAGCAAATAACAAGAATAGGCATGAAATATTACTTACATGTGTAAAAGAGTATATCCAATCACCAAATTATGCCAATAATGAAGCTCCAAGAAAAGAGAGAGATATCTAAACATCCAAATTCATGCATTACATCCAAAATCCTCCTCCAAAAGGGATAGCGAATATCTTCTAAGAGTTAAGAACCCAATCCAAGTGATGATGATCAAAATGAATCATCTCACTTCTATTTATACACTCTCTAATGAATTCGATTTAGCTAAATTGGCCTAATTGAGCCCCTAAAATAAAATAATGTGCACAATAACAACACTTTTGGTGACAAGCCCACCAAATAGGTCAATAATGTAAAGATAAGCCTCTCAAGAGGGCAGAATGATCAACATAGTGAGTCGTTGGGCCTCTGAGGAAGCCTAATGAACTCCAAGGGGTGCCATGATGAAGAATTGGACTCGAAACATAGTGGACAAGGGGTTGGCCCCTTGTTTTCCAAGCAAGAACATGTGGTGCTCTCAAGTGGGTGTGGGGGAACAAGGACATCCTCATGCATCTCCAAGTGGATTGAAAATCCCTGTAGACCATTTGTAAGGGCTAGGATGATGACATAAGCCCTCTCTCTGCAGCAGGAGACATCCTCTTGATCCTGGAACATTTGCCAAGTGTATGGTACATATGTGGAGTTGAATGGGCATGGTGAACTAGGTGTATCATCCTCATCCAATAGGTGGAACACAAGCAATCAACAGTTGGTGCTAGGGATCCATGAAGTACACTCTGCTCTGTTGGAGACCCATGTCTCTCCACACTCACCCTACAAGTGCCAATGTGGCCCTCTAGAGGGCTAGGACGCCATATACGGAGACCAAGCCCCAAATGGCGACCCACCTGCAATCTTGCGTAAGATCTAATGCATCCCCTTGCCCTCCAATACAAGAAATCATTACAATAATCAAGTAAAAGAGCTTACAAGTCATGTGGAACCAATGGGGCACTTCATGATAGGATGCCCTTCCATAGTGGGCTTTGGCATATACAAATGTTTCCAAGCTCAATAAGGGGGGGGGGGGGGGTTTAATCAAAGATCCTATTAGGTGGTTTCGACCTTTAGGGGCGACATGTCCATGGTACATCCCTAAAGTGGTAGGTAGAAAATTATATAATAATGGAATGGAGCAGGGATCAAGGGAATCATCTAGACCACATGTCTTGGTGCAAGGGTAGCTATAATAGGGGAAGCCTACACCTAGGTATGTGAGTGTAGGAGGGAGAAAATCGTGGTACATGAATTACCCCAATCTTTGTTTTTTCACCCTTCTTCATATGCTTTTTGCCTTTGATTGATTTTTCTTCATAATTGCTTGGGGCTCCAGGGGATGAGAGCATGATGTGTAAAATATAACAGTGGATACCCTCTTAAGGTGTGGTAGTTCATCACCCACCAGGGGTTGGGACACTCATGGGTTCCTTAATAATGGAGGGGGCTCATCTAGGGCCCATAGGAACAAGGGTGATGGCTATGGATAAGGGGTAGAGCTCATGTTTGGGTTTTCCCATGTGCTAAATTTGTATGTGTTGGCCATCTTTTGCATTTTGTGATACATTTCCTATTGAGAGTGGAAAAATTATGCTTTTTCTTTTCTTTTTAGCTGCATCAACCTCCAAGGCATTGTTTTAGGCCCGACCCAAGCTGAGGACAAGGGGAGGGGGAGGCTGACCCTGTGTGGATCTAGATGAGAAAAGAGATGAATGGGGGATAAATGAGTGGAAAGGGAGTGACGCATCGAGAAGCCGGACCATGCAACCAGAATCAGGATTTCCGATGTAGTGCCAACCCTAAAGTTAATGGGCAATAAAGGAGATCCCATGGGACTAGGATACAAGGGTAACCAAAAAATCGAGTAGTGGAGACAAGAATATAGACCTAACCCACTCTTTCCGCTGAATTCCCCTCACTAGTCCATGTCCAGAAGTGCCCATGACAAGTAAGGAAAATTTCTGAACTATACCAATGAAAAGCCATGCCTTTGGGGTCGGAAGGCCTACCTTCAAGAATACATTCATGAGAACTAGTCGAGGGACCACATGGCTAGCTCAGGTGGTAGAGACATTGGCACATTGAGCTATCTGGTAGCTGCAAGGGGCTGTTGGCTGCCGGCTAAGGACCATCTAGGAGAAAAAAATTCTCCTATATATGCTACCCACGAGTGGTTGGTAACGTGACCTAGAGAAATTCATCCCTTTTCAGAGATATCGATTTCAACTGCTCTTGACCAACTCTGATACATTGTTGGTTTTCTACTATAGGAAAACTAGACAAATTTTCTTTGACAGGTAACTACTTATAATGATTAATTTGACAATATTTATCCATTATTCATAACATCATCAAGCAATTGCACAAAATAGAATTACAACTATTTAAACATGAAATGAGCAGTAAAATCCACAGAGAGACAATGAGCAAGAGACACAAAGAATTAGGCTTGAGGCTAGGAAAAATCCACAAAGGGGAAAAACCAAAACTGCTTTCCTTATGAGAGAGAATACAATGTCCATCAAAGTATCTAGAAACAAAATGATAATTATGATAATTGACTAGAACAATATCAAGAAACAAGCCTCCATACTTTCCACATTTTATGTCTTCCTCCCCCCTCTTCTAGCTCGCAAAAAACAGAGGTGATAATCCAAAAACGAGTTACCCAAATGAGGAGCAAATGTCACATATATATAGTCATCATAGGGGGTCGAATGGGTGCTTCTAAGGGGCCCAACTGACCTGACATTTAGTGGAGCTGATTTGTCATCTTTTAGGAGCCATAATTATGTTTTAAATTTCCAATTTCATCATAATGAAAATGCCAACCATAGCTCACATATTTTTCGATACTCCCTCTTAGCTAGGGAGGTACTTTTCATTCACTCTATCTCAAGACCAATCTCCCTGAATAATTGGCACAATCAAGATTTGTTGGAGTACATATGGAAAATTTGAGGCAGATTTGTATGAATGAATGAATGAAAGAGATTTTAACGTTCACAAGACTAAAAATAGTCTATGAGACTACCAACCTCAATGCTTTTCACCTTTTGCAAGTAAATTCGCTGAAAAGACAACACCAAGAAATCGTTGCTAACATATTGCCATAACTGTACTTGATGTCCCTAGAAGCACCACATTCCAAAATGAGATGTTTTTTTCGATTCCAGTGCCCTGGAAGTGCAAAAAATACTCAGTCGTTCTTCCCAAGCTTCTTTAGGTCTTTTCCGCTGTCCTGATTCACATTGAAGTTGATTCGAGTTAATTCTTAATTGAGCAATAAAAATATTTGCTCTCCATGGAATGGTAGCTCCAATGTACACTTTTTGTTGGAGATCATAGGTAAGGTTGAATTCCCCAACTAAGTACTTCTTCCTGCCCAATTCTTCTTCCCATATACACTAGTTGAACTTCTCCATAACAAAATTCTTTAAGTCCTTGCTATTTTTGGGACATGCATTGAGGTAGATATTCTATTTATACATCTATTTGTTGTTTTGTCTCATCCATGATTTCTTCTTTTCACTCATGCCTTATTGAAGACAACTTTAGGCCATCTACCTACTCCCATTTGTTCAATTCTTTTTAGATATCTTATGAGACACATTCAGCATTATCTCTTTAAGGAATTAAACTTTTTATTTTGAACTTGCTCATGATCAAGAGCTTTTGGATTTTCTCAATTTGTTTCCATTTTGAAACGGGGGTGCTACTACCCCACAAACGAAATTGAATGGATACATGACGATAGGTGAGGCAGTGGAATGTAGGTGCAAAACTTTGGTAGCGAATCACAAGATATATAGACAACACAGTTTAGTGACTTGTATGATGATCACAGTTCATGGCATAAGGAATTTAATTGATGGTATGAGGACAAGATTTGGACAATTGTGTGGAGAATTTAATTGACTTGATGGTGAATAAAATTGGTAATATATGTGCGATTATGGTGGTTGGGTCTCAACAACTATGTATAGATGACGATTGAAAAGAACATATGCGAATTTGTTATGGGTGGTGCAACTATATGGTTAGAAAATGACTGGTTTTTTATTTTTATTTCTTGACTTTTCTCTTGGCAGTTGAGTTTTTTTCTTTTTCTTTAGTTGGTAGCAAAATTATTTCAACGATTCTTTTTTTTATTACTTTTAAAAATTTTTTTTTTAACTAAGTGGCCAAGGGCCTATAGATATATTGCCAATAGTAACAATTTTTTTGACCAGGGTTGATGGCAAAGCCTAGGATTAGAAAACAAAGCTTTGATAGGAGCGTGGCCAAAGGTCAGATTAGATATTGAGGCTCTGATACCAAATGTGAAAGTCAAATATGGATGATGAACTAATAATCCAAAATATTTGGACTGTAGAGATACCCATTTTAGGATATATAACAATATCCAAATATATAGGACCGACATCTTTGATTGATTTCAATAAGAGATATGCAATGTTTTGGGTAGTTGCACTGATAGAGGAGGAGTCATGACTTGCAAGAAACTCTGCACTGCTAGCAGAAACACCAAGAACATTTATCAAATGTTGGTTTTTAGCATTTGTCCAACCATCTGATGCAATATATACCCCACAATTCACCCACTAATTTGTAAAATGTGTGAAAGCTCTTTGAACCTTCGGTTTTCCCTTTATAATAACATAATTCTAGCTTTTCATAGTTGGGGCTCTTGTATCCTTTTGGGATTCATTTATGGCCTTAACCATATCATGCCAATAGGGAGAGCAAAGCACATTGAATGGTACACCACAATCACAAAGAAACCAGACCACCTTTCCATCCACAACATCCCTCCCAACAACAGTTAGGAAATCTGCGGTTGCAGAAGTACCATTAGGAGATGAGCTCTACCAAATCTAGAGGCTGTAGTTGTACTTGCTTCAGAATGAGTTTTTTGTTTCTTGTGTTTCATTTGTTTAACCTCCTCTATTAGGACGTATTTTCTCCTTTGTTCCATTGAAACCTTAGGGCAAATTGAGGTCCCTACGAGTTACTTTTTTCATCACTGCCCATTACCCCCTAAAGATGCCTCCTCACACAAACTTGTAGCTTCCACCACCTCTCCCCCCTTTAATTTGTGTCACATAATTCCATAAGGGTGTCAGTGCAGCTTACCTTTTTTGCATTTCAATGTCTTCTTCATCCCCTTCTTGCTCATCATACATTGGGTCACTCATATGGGGACCACTATCCCCTTGTTCTTCTTCCTCTATTCCTACTCCCAATACCATCATGAAAACCAAAAGTGGAATGGTACATATAAGCCAAAAGAACACCATTTGGAATACGAATGTAGATGGACAACCTGCAATGGAATGAACAAGAAGAATGAATGGGAAAGAGTAGGAGAGGGAGGAGAAAAAATAGAAACAACGATGACAAAAAATGTGGAAGTTTGGGGTTTGCACTTACCTCTTTAGCTCTTGTAGATGGCAACCCTTCTTTACTCCTAGTTCCTCCTCCTTCACTCCTCCAAGCTCTCCTCAAACCTCTCTTCTCCAAACTCTCTTCTCCTCTCTTCTCCAAGCTTTCCAAACAAGCAAGAATGAGGAAAAGAGGGGGAAATGACTTTTAATACCATCTATGATTTCCTTAACTCACCATAAACCCACTTAAACCCCCACTTAAACCCTATCCCAACCCAATTTTTTTTTTATAATGTTGGTGGGTTTAGTAGCTAGGCGGTCCTCGTACTCATGTGACACAAGGCCGATTCTCGTATGTTGTTCTATAACCTCCAAGTGCAACTGCACAACCCCCTAACATGGCGCATAGGTAAACTGAGGCTTGAACTTGTGACATGTTCAACGACACAAACGCCTTAGCGACGCGTTCGCTGGCAAACATGCCATACCCCGAGGGGCTACCCCAACCCAACTTAATTGAAAGAAAAAGAAAGAAGAGAAATTGCCCCCCGACGGAATCGCCCGTCTCCCTTAAGACTAGCTCGGGATTTTCCCGGATCCATACCTGATCATCCACACATCCGAGGCGGTAGATACTTTTCCGGATCCACGAATCAGAAATCTGGAATTAGGGATTGGGCCCGCGTGGTTTTGGATTTCGAGGAATCGCCCCAATCTGGCGGAACCTCGAATTCAAAAATTGGATCCACGGTTTCATCGGAGGTTCAACTGCAGATCTGTACGAGACATGGTTTTGGCCTTAGATCTTGGGGGTGGGGGTAGGATTGTGCAACATTGTTCATAACAACTCGCAACTTACTGGAAAAATTTGTGAGTTGGTTGAGTAATTCTTGATATTTTTAAAAAGCTCATTTCATAGAGCACAAATGTGTTATTATATTGGCCTTTTGGAGGGCATTCTACTCATTTTGACTTATAGTTTTTGATTGATGACTGAGAACTTTGCTTCATCGTGTAGGTGGAGGGCAATGTCGTGTTTAATCAACAACAAAAATTCCCTTTGCATTGAACAATGATTTGAATAATAATTCAAATTAATGCATTAATTTAATGTTTCATGCCTTTTTGCCGAGTTTGTTGATTTTTTTTCAATTTTTTGTTGAGTTTGTCGAAATTTTTCCAACTTCTTCATAGGTAAACCAACAACAATTTGGGAAAAAAATCAAAATTGATTTATTATTTTAATGTTTAGCAAGCCTACGTTGAATTTATTGTTTTTTTTTTGTTCTAATTTTTGCATCATTTGTCAAACTTTTGTTCAAGTTCTTTGTAAGTGAACTTTTTGGGACCCCAACCAAGTTATTTCCAAGTACGAGTTTTGCAATAATGATAATTATGATGGTCAATATTGGCGCATGTATGAGTATGCCTAATGATTATGTACATGATTCCTCCTAGGAAATATTAGGTTCAAATATGGATGCGGTAGCGTATGTAGACCTTTGTGGACTTAAGTATTGCAAAAATGAAGTGGGTAGGGGATTGTTGTCCCGACAGACTGGTGGGTTCTAGACATCAATTTGGTGTCTATCTAGGTTGTGTGCCTAGAATTAGATTTTTATTGTTATTTATCTTCTTACAACCTCATTGATGGTAAGCTCAACGCTTCATTACAACAAGTAGATTTTGTTCTTTGCGTGTGTGTTATAGAAGATGCTCATGGGTGTTGGACTATAAAAGTTAATTTATGGTGAGTGCTCTTTTATGAAGAGAAAAGTATAGAAAGAGACATTGGATGCTCTTAAGATCTACCTAGGTTAGTGTTGGGTGGCTCCCATAAACTCTGGATAAGGAGTGACTCCCATAACTTGCGATTGAATAGGACTTGCCAACTTTATGATTTATGATAGTTGTGATTTATCATTTATGATTGTTGTGATGGAGATGCACATCATTTTTAGATGCCCATTTTATTGGAATATTAGAGGTTGTTATTATGTTTACATTAGTATTTGGGGAACATCCTCTCATTCTTTGACTATCCCAACTGAAATTCCATGCTTTTTTCATGAGAAAAGTTATTAGACATGTATCTTAGTTTTTGCTTGCCTTATTTGATTAAGGAAAAAAGCTATAGTAAAAGGTCCAAGTTAATTGACACTAGATTGGTGAGGCCTCTTGTCTCTTCTTGAGATCTTGCTTTTTGGTGGTCGATTTTCATCGTCACTTCTTGTGAGGAGTTGCTATTCTAAGACACGAGTAATGAATTTCTAGGCATTCTAGTCTTAGATGGATGTATTGCTTGTCTCAAATGACTACCCCCAATTTTGATCAAGTAGGCATGCCCCTATTAGCGTTTTTCTTCCATTGACCTTGGATGGAAGGAGAGTTTGGCTTCCTCATTCTTATGCTCCATCTAGGATCATATATCTATGTCCCTTAACTTGGTCACTCCTTAAATGATATTTTCTAGAATTGCATCGACACTTTCATTGTGGTTGATGACTTTTCGGTGAACCCACCTCTTGGTCCCTTCCCTTGTGCTCAACCATCAAGATGATTAGGCATTGAAATAATCTATCTCACACTCACATAACATTAAGATCTTTAATATTTGGTTCTCTTATTTTAGTAGTGCGTTTAATCTATGTTGAGTTTTTGCTAGACTGCTAATTGACAGCGCTTATCTAGGCACTTAGTTCTGTGTCCTTCTTTGTGCATCTTGCTTTCAGTATTGATCTAGGACTTTCTTTTGCACTACGTCATTGTATTTTCATGAGTTTATATGTTAAGTATCACTTGCCTATTTTTGTGATCATTTGTTTGATATCAATAAATTTTTCATACATTATCTTATTAGTGAAGATGAATATTTTGTTATTAACATGAGTAGCAACTAGAAGATTGTTCAGAAATAAGTAGTGGGAGAGGTGTTGGTAAACAACTTCACTATATCACCTATTGACATCATAATGAGTACATAATATATATTCTATAACGTTAAGTAATTGTTTTTAGTCTTGAATATATGTAACTGTACTTTATGTTTATAGTAATTAATTGCTTGATATTACTAGTGATTCTCTTCTATATCTAATGCGTAGTTGTTAGGAAATGCTAGTACCATATGCAATATTTCTTATGTGTGTGTGTATATTGAAGTAATACTTCTTATATCCACATTGACATCATGAAAGAAAAAAAATAGGTTGAAGGGTATCTACAATGACACTTAAATTAACTTTCTCAATGCTACCAAAACAAAATAAAGTTTGAATAGGTAGTAGTCTCTAACGAGTTGGCATATTTAACAAGAAAAAAGCCTTTTGCTAAAAAATGTGTTTACTGCATCTTTCCACATATGACAAAGGGAAAACAAAGAGCTAATTCCATTTTCAAAAGCACATATAGATTGAAATTTTCAAAGGTCAAACAGAGAAAGAGTCTTTATAGAGTGCCAAATACCATTGAAAGAAGAGTGAACTAAAGGCTTGGAGTCAGCAAATAATGTTGCACAATGCGCCCTCACTTGAAGAGTCGCTGCATGGTGTGCCTATACATGGCCCTGATAGCTTTTGGTAGATAGGTAGTCCCACAACATATGCTTCATCATTTTAGAAGAATGGCAAGTAGGGCAAAGGTTATCAAAGAGATTACCTTTCGACAATGGAGCCTTGGAAGGAAGACCTTCATAAATAATTTCCATGTAAACAAAAAAAGCCTTATAAGACAATAAGATCTATCAAGGTTTGTGCAACTTCTAAATCCATTGTACTTCAACATCAAGAAATACCTACCATGCATTAAGTATAGGGCCATGTTGATGACCTTTATGGAAGATGGAGTACAAGCCACGAGCCGTATTGAAATAGTGCCACACAATCTAGCAGGGGTCCTAGGAGGGTTACCTAAGGGACAACAACTAGACCAAGTGACAATAATGGGACATGTTGCCACACAATCTAGCAGTGGTCGTAGGAAATGGACATAAAAGACCAATTGATAACACTGGGACAAAGACCCACGGTCACCTTAATGTACCCTTGTTATTTACAGACTTTCACCGATGAGAGGAGTCTCGGTATGAAAGAAATCACTAGTAATGGTAAGATCAACAACAAGGTATGATGTGATTTCCAAGGCGCATTCAAAGGATTGGCTCAATGTCAGGCTCACTTGCTTTAATGAAGCTTTATTGCTATCCAAGAAAGACCTATGGCGGAAGGACTAGACCTAGGGTTTAGGGATGTTCATTAATAATGAGTGTGCGTGAGGCCAAGACACTCAACATGATATAGAACCTCTCAAGTAGCTTTGTGAGATTATCATATACCTTCAAGTGGGCTTTAGCTATTTGAGAGACGTAGATTGGTGCACACAAGATCTAGGGTTTATGACTTTATCATGGGAGGAAATCTCTTAGGTGCACGCTAGATCAAGCTAGGACAATGAATGGGTCGAAATGATTAACTTCCTTTGAGTTTTGTGTGCAAAGACCCTCAAGAAGACCCTCCACCATGACTTTCAAGCTGATTTTCAGGATTGTAGCTTGGGTTTAAGTTTTCTCACAATTCGACTGTGTGGGAATTGTCTCAAATTTGGACGATAGCTAGAAGAAACATCACTGCAGAAGTGGTTTAGCAAGAGCTCTTCTCAAGTGCAATTTGCGTCAAGCCCTAGCATGCTGTCTAGGGAAAGGGTTGAAAAAATTTGGAGGGTGAAAAAGAGTGGAGAAATTAAGGTGATCACCAACTTTCCTTGGATAAGTGCCTTACTCTTGGGCTATGGCTTAAAAAAATTGGCCAAAATTGTCCTCGAGGAGGTTTAAAAATTGATGCCCTAGCATTAAAATTTCAACATTTACCGATCCATGTTCTATGGTTTTCATGTAAGAAAATTTAATTCCAATCCACTAGGAACATTCGTCTACTTTCCATACAATGAGTAACATGTACAATTGCTAATCTAAGGAACTTTTCAATGATATTCAATAAAAAATAGGGCTCAAGAACATTCCATCAATTGCAACAATTCCAAAAATTGGACATTAGAAGAGATTTTCAATGAAAATTTTCCCTTACAAGATGACAAGAGGTATATCCAACCAAAGAACAAGAAGATAGCTCCAAGATAGACGAAATTTTCAAGTCCAAAAACATCAAAATGCTTCAAGGAATCTCCAATAGACAAGCAAGAAGATATGCAAAAATCTTGAGAAGAGATATCCAAGTCCAAGTGATGATGATCAATACAAATGAGGTCTCACTTTATTTATATGAGGCTCTCCAAGTTTGATTTAGCCTATGATGTCCCTTATATTTACTTTAATGTGCAAAATAACAATAATCTTGGTGACAAGCCCACCAAATAGCTCAGATGCGTAAGATAAGGCATCCAAATGAAGCAAAAATGATAAAATAATCGTGCAAAGGGCCGTTGAAGGGCCTAATTGAGTCCTTAAGTGCCATGATGAGGAAGAGGTATCCATGAATAATGGTCAAAGGGGATGTCTCCTTGATCTCCAAGCAAAACATCATGTGGTGCTCGAAAGTGACTCTGGGCATAAGCAATGGTCTCATGGGTCTCCAAGTGGCTCATAATCAAGGCAATGCTCTGTCAATGAGGGCTAGAAGATGACACATCCCCTCTCATGTCTTCTCGGGAATGACAAAACCTCCTTTGGGCCTTGTATCAGCTGCTAGGTGTCGTGTGCAGTGTGTAGCTGATTGGGCAACGTGGTCCGAGTGCATCATCATCTCTATATAACTGGGGCATGAAAAAACAATGTCACGGTGCTGAAGAAGCCCATGTTGTGGCAAACAATTCTTTGCATGGCTGGAGGCCCATGGCTCTCAATGCTCACCCTACAAGTGCCATTATGACCCTCTGGAGGGCTTGGATCCCATATAGGGTGGCCAAGTCCAAGATGGAGGTTTAACTGCAATCCTGTATAAGATCCAATGCGTCTCGTCACCTTCTAGTACAATAATTCATTAGTGCAATTGAGTAAATAAGCTTGCTAATCAGGGGCGAAAGTTGACACTTCATAGTGGCATGCCCTTCCAAATGGGCTTTGAACATGTACTAACGTTACCTTCCTTCACAAGAGAGGTTAATGAAGTATCTTGTTAGGTTGTTTCAACCTCCAAGGGGGTGACAAGTCCATGGTACGTCCATCAAATGGCAGGTGTCATGTGAAATAGTGATAGAATAGAGTAGGGGTAAGAGTGGAGACTCCGAGCGACATGCCATGGTACAAGGGTAGCTATGATGAGGGAGGCCCATACGCTGGGTGATGAACATAGTAGGGAGAAATCGTGGGACATGAGTTACTCTGACCGTTGTTTTTCCACCCCTTTTCATATGCGTTTTGCCTTTTATTGATTTTTCTTCATTTTACTGCTCAAAGCTCAAAGGGGATGAGAGCATTATGTGTAATATTGCAATGAATACCCCCTTAAGGGGGGGCAGATCATTGCATACTAGGGGTTGGGACAATCACAGGTTACTTAATGATGTAGGGGGCACTCATAGGAGCCCTAAGAACTAGGGTGATGGCCCTAATGATAGGGGGTAGAGCTCATCTTTGGCTTTTTCCCATGCACTAAATTTTATTGTCTTGACCATCTTTTGCATTTTGTGGTACATTTCCTGTTGTATGTGGCCATATCATGCTTTTGTATTTCTTTTTAGCTGCATCAAACTTTGGGGCATCATTCCAGGCCTGACCCAACCTGCGCGCAAGGGGAAGGGGAGGCTAAACCTTATGGATGCAATGGACAAATGTGGACCCAAGTGGGAAAATGTGAAAAGGGCATATAATGAGTGAAGGGGAGTGGGACATATTGTATTGGGAAGCGGGACCACGCAACCAACATCAGAGTTTCCCATGTAGTGCCACTCCTAAAACCAGTAGTCGATAGAGGAGATCCCATGGGACTAGGATACAAGATTAACCACCAAGTTTAGGCAAGGGAACAAGAGTACAATCAAAACACATTCTTTTTGTTGAATCCCCCCAACAATCCATGCCCAAATGTGCCTACGAAAATTAAACATAAACACCCAACTACATAATGAAAGGTCATAGCTTTGGGGTTGGAAGGACCATCTTCAAACATACGATCATTACAAATGAGTGAGGGCACACAATGGCTGGCTCAGTTGACGGAGAATAGTAACACATCAAGCTATCAGGTGGCTGCAATGGGTTGCTGGTTGAAGACAAATCTAGGAGAAAATTTCTCCTATAGGGGTCATCCATTGGTGGTGGGTAATAGGAGAAAGACTGATTGTTACCTCAGTCAGTGTCCCTTGCTCTTTACAAACTTCCACTGATGGGAGGAGTCCTGATACAGAAGAAATTACTTGTAGTGATGGGATCAATGATAAGGTATAAAGTGATTCCTAATGCCCATTCGTGGAGAGACTCAATTAAAGCTTAATGCTTCAAGAGAAGCTAGAAGGCTCTCCAAGAAAGACCTATGAGGAAGACCTAGACTTAGGGTTAGAGATGTTGAATGATGAGGAGTATGCCTAAGGTCAAGATCTCTAATATGAAATAGGACTTCTATAGAAGCGTTACAAGGTGATTTGTCACTTGAATAGGGATTTTTTCTTTACTAGAGAGACCTAGAAAGAAGCTTACGCGAGACCTATGTTTTATGAGAAATCGTGGGAGCGTTCCTGCAATGTGTTCTTTAGGTCAAGATAGGATAGGGAGAGGGTAAAGAATGATCAATTCCTTTGAGTTCAATGTGCAACTGACCCCCAATATGACCACCAAGTCAATATGTCCAAGATGGATTTCCAAAGATGCAACTAGAGCTTGAGTTTTCTTGCAAACCGATCGTGGGAATGGCTCCAAACTTTGACAGTCACTAAAGGAGACACCAATGCAGATACTTGTTCAATTCGTTTTTCAAGACACCTCCTATAATGGAATTCACAGGCAACCCTAGTTGGCTGTCTAGGAGAGGGGCCAAAATTTTTTGGAAAGAGAAAAAGAAAGATAAGAAGGGGGTCACTAACAATTTTACTTGGATCAATGCCTAATCCTTGGGCTACAGAGTCTATGATGATTTAGATTTTCATGAAAATCGTCTTCAAGGAGGCAAATGACCCTCAATATGATCAATTCCTTTGAATTCAATGTGCAAATGACCCTCAATATGACCACCAAGCCAAGATGTCCAAGATGGATTTCCAAAGATGCAACTAGGGCTTGAGTTTTCTTGCAAACCGATTGTGGGAATGGCTCCAAACTTTGACAGTGACTAAAGGAGACACCAATGCAGATTCTTGTTCAATTATTTTTGCAAGATACCTCCTATAATGCAATTCACAAGCAACCCTAGTTCCCTGTCTAGGAGAGGGGCCAAAAGTTTTTGGAAAGAGAAAAAGAAGGATAAGAAGGGGGTGACCGAAAATTTTACTTGGATAATCTAAAATAAGGTTCTAGCTTATAAACTCTACCAAACCCTAAAGATCTAGGGTCTCAATACATAGCATAACAAACCCAAATTTACCAAAAGTTCAGAGGTTCGGGATTTCAGACATCACCATCCAACCCTAACAGGTTAGGGTTTTCATAACCATACTAAAACCCCAGACATGGCATTACCAACAAAACTTCAAACATCAAAAGTAACACTTTCTTAGACTTCATCAATAACCCTAAGTCGGTTAGGGTTTCAAAGATTTGACATACCCTTAAGTTAGGGTTTTACAGAGAACCATTTTAGGGTTCCAGAAGAATAATCAAAGACATTAGGAGGGTAGATTTATCTAATGATGAGTCACCCAATCAAGAATCTTTATGATTCAAGTAAGCTAGACATAATGATGTCAATACCATAGAATAGCTTATCAAAAGGAAAATGAATATACTTGCGGTCTAAGGCATACCTTTGTTTCTTAACAAACCTTGTAGTTCCAATGCTTTGTCTTGTGAGGCCTTCTTGATATTTCCTGACCAGATCAGTAGGCTTTCCTAAACAAAGAAAAATATTAAAGAAAAGTAATTAGTATCTAAACAAACCTAGATAAGTAAGGGAAACCAAATATGAAAAAGGTAATACAAGAAATAAGATACTTATCTTTGGTGAGGGCTCCCTCCAAGCTCGAGGGATACCTATATAGTATAACCTTATAAAACAATTCAAAAATGCTTTTCCAAAATATGTGAATGCTACAAAATACTAGAAACCAAAATTACAAAATGAAACAACTAAATTTTAGAGCAAAGGACACAGTAGTGTAAGTCCCTTATATTTGATTCGTCAGTTTTATTCTTCTTTGGAGATCCTTCTTCGACAACATTAGCTTGATCCATGTTCCTCTTCTTATTCTTCGGATTGTCAGGACAATCACTTTTATTGTGACCCATTTTATGATATTGGTAGCACTTTATTTTGGACATATTGACCTTCCTTCTTGGCCCTTTAGACTTCTTGAAGTTTCCTTTTTTGTGTTGAGTGGTGTAGGCATTTGAAACTTTCTCTTCTTATTCTCATTTGTAGTTCCAATGCTTTGTCTTGTGAGGCCTTCTTCATAATTCCTGACCAGATCAATAGGCTTTCCTAAACAAAGAAAAATATAAAAGAAAAGTAATTAGTATCTGAACAAATCTAGATAAGTAAGGGAAACCAAATATGAAAAGGGTAATACAAGAAATAAGATACTTATGTTTGGAAATTGGTGAGGGCTCCCTCCAAGCTCGAGGGATACATATAACCTTATAAAACAATTCAAAATTTTTTTTCCAAAATATGTGCAACCTACAAAATACTAGAAACCAAAATTACAAAATGAAACAACTAAATTTTAGAGAAAAGGACTGAGTAGTGTAAGTCCCTTATATTTGATTCTTCGGTTTTATACTTCTTTGGAGATCCTTCTTTGACAATATTAGCTTGATCCCTATTCGTTTTCTTATTCTTCGGATTGTCAGGACAGTCACTTTTATAGTGACCCATTTTATGACATTGGTAGCACTCTATTTTGGACATATCTACCTTCCTTCTTGGCCCTTTAGACTTCTTGAATTTTCCTTTCTTGTGATGAGCGGAGTATGCATTTGAAACTCTCTTCTTCATTGTTGGTTACTAATGAGATTCTCATTTCTTCTTGGCTGTAAGCATTCCATAATTCCTCGAATGAAGGAGTTTCTGTCCAGCTGTTGATTCCAGAGGTAAAAGCACTCCAAGTGCGTGGCAATCCCATTAATGCAGTAATCACTAGCTCCTTTTTCGGTACAATCTCATCAATGGCTTGAAGGTCATCACTAATTCTAGCTATCCTTACAAAGTAGGAAGCCACTGTGAAAATTCTGAATCCGGAATCCTGTTGCAATACTGATGATGTTTCTTCTATTTTAAAATTAATTAAACAAATTATTTGCAGTTTTCTACGACAAATATCGAAACATATATATTGCAAGCTTCACAAAATAAATACTGAGGAAGAAAATAAATGCAGAAAACTTGAGAAATTCTAGCACACACACAAAGATATTGACACAATTATTTTTTGGACAATTGTCCCTAGGAAAACCCAATGCGGGAAAACCGGTGCAGCAGATGAAGGTTTCTTTATTAATCTTCAACAGTAATTCATGCACAAAAATTCAGATACCAAAATAGAGGAAAACACCGAGTGAAATTTAGTTATAAATTCCTCACTCTCCACTTCGATCAATTGACCTTGAAACAGGCATAATGCCCTTACTTTGGTCTCACTGCATCACCCTCTGCGCAGTGACTGCGTAGTGCTTTGGTGTACCACGTCCTTCCTCACGTTGGCCCTTTCTGAATTCGTCTTGCACTCCTGAACTGTTGCTGATACCCACTCTCTCTCGCACCTGCAATTCACCCACTGGCTCTATCTCCTTTGCTGAACTTCAGCCATTGAGAAAATCGATCTGCTTGGGCAACTAAGTAACTGCTCTGGTGTATTCTCCAAGTGCCCATCGCGTTGTTCTTATAATCTCTCGTTGAGACATGAACGACCATGATTAAAACTTAATCAATGGCTAAGATTAACTAAAACTCGATCCACACCTTTTTCTAGAAGATTCGCACCAGACTTAAAAAATACCGTTCTATGTTTAGACTTAGAAACTATTAAAAATTGATTAATTATTTTAATTAAGCCATCTCTAGGTGGAATTTCTTAAAACGATTTTTGGGTCTTGGAGAATGCATGTGTCTTAGCCTCTCTACAAAATCTCAAGGCTAGAGCACATCCGATGCTACAAAAATCAACAACCATAGTGTCATCTTTTGTCATTTTTGTGGTCCTTAGTTCGTTCTTAAGACATGCTACTTGACCAATGTTCTTGATTGTGAACAATTTTGATAAGGCTTCATACATTTCTTGAGTAGAGTCTATGTTGGAAATGTATGTGACAAGATTATCCTTTATACCTTCTACCATTAGTGTCATAGCCAATATTTCTGACTCTCTAAACTTCACTTTATCTGCATCACTAGATCCTTCAGTAGGTTTCTTCACTTTTCCTCTGAATAAATCCAAGACTTTGTTCTTTTCAAGAATGAGATCAACTTTCTTCTTCAATGATCTGTAATTTGATGCTCTTTCTAATTTATTCTCTCCCTTTATTGTGTTAGACATTGTCCTTGAAGATAGTAAGCTTCTTTCCTTATAAGGTCTCCTTCTATGATCCCTTGATCAACTTCTTGAAATTTCTCAGATTTCTTTTAATAGACCTTTAAACTGCCTTTTTACTCCTCCTTCACCTTAGATTCGATACCATATTAGAAAATTAGAAAGGAAGAAATATTTTCTTATATTTGATAATTACTTGTGAGATTCTTGTGTTCTTATTAGCTTTCTTATGCTCTTCTTTTATCTTAGCTCATCAAGCAATTACCAAAACAATAGCACGTAGATCAAGGACACTAGATGTAGGTGAACAACCAGGAAAAAACCCCAATCTTGGGGAAAACCCAGTCAACAAGTCTTCCTTCAATAATTTTTCTCGAGATAATTCAAGAGTATTGAATTAGACATAGACTTCCTCCACACCTAAGTCGGCCTTTCCTTCTAGAAGCTTCAATCTAGACCTTTGACCTTGTATCAACAAAACTTCGATCTATTCAGAAGCAACTACTTCGACCTATGCAACACTTCGACTTATGCAACAACAACACTTCAACCACAAGCAACTTCGATCTAGCAGCAACCACTGGCGACAACAACTTCGACCTAACAACAACAACTTCGACTTGGCAGCAACTGTAAACAACTAATTCGATGCAACAGTATAGACTTTGATCTGCCTAGAAAGTCCACACGTGTGGGAGATAGATGGCCCAAAACTTCGATCCTCCAACATTCTTGTTTCCTTCTTGTAAATTTATGTAGATGTTCTATGCTTGATGCAACTTTACTTATCACTACAACAATGACATAAACAATAAAGTAAAATGCTGATAGAAAATACCAGTGGATCTATAGAAGACAAACCAGAAACAGAAAAATGTGGTGGTGCGTTACGACAGTCAACAGGATGCTTCAACGAACAAAGTCTCCTTGGTCAGCCAACCCAACATGTGTCACAACCCTCAAAACAGCGACACAGTCAACACAAAGTCAACCCCAGAAAATTCAACACTGCCCCAACGGCAGCAACACCAGCAGCAATAGCAGCAACGACAACAACAACAAGTAAAAGTCAACACAACACGGTCTACGGTCAACCGTTGACCTTGGTTCTTGTGCCAAAGTGTATGGCCTTCCAAAATCAAAGTCTCCACCAAAATCAGCGCCTTTGGAACATGCGTTGACCAAAGTCAACGTTGGTCAAACTTGCGTGGAAACCCTAGCTACAACAGCTTCCTCTTCATCCTTCTTTCCCATGTGTGAACTGAAACTGCCTCCAAGGAGCTCGAACCAATCAAAAGAGGAGAGATATGTGTGAGGATGAGATGAGTGAAATGTCCTCCAACGTTGACTCTATTTATATCAATCACTGAGGTGTGTGACACATTTGCTGGGGGTGTAAAACCTAAAGGCTGACCTGCACATATTTTGAAAGTATTAAAAATAAATTCAAAATAAATGTTCTGCTCATCGGATCAAGATGATCTTTAGATTGATCTTGCACCTCTTCGAAAGAGGAACCCAATAAAAATATTGGTGTCTTCATCTGAGCATCACAACATGGAGTTTGGACCTAGTTGTCCAATTTTAAGACTCCCTCTCAACTAGGGAGAACCCCATCCACATGTGCAATCAAACATCGTGCGTCATCCCACCGTAGTTTGCTTTGCTGGCCTCTTTATTTCAGAACAGAAGTGGGTCAGTCACAAAGACATCATTCTTGGCTGACAGATTCAGCCCAGAGGTCTGAAACCTCTATAGTACTCACAAAGAGTCTCATGCCAACTTGAAGTTGGTTTATCTGACCCGAAGTCAGTAGGAGGTCCGAAACCTCACTAGGACTGAAGAGAGTCATATACTAACCCGAAGTCAGTTGGTGGTTCGAAACCTCACTAGGACTTTATCCTAGATCAAGTGGTTGGACCGTGCCATCCTAGATAGAGAGTACTGCAATCTCTGATGCGTCCATTAGTCTTTGCCACAATTCTCTAGCTTTTCCCACCTCATTGGCAAAATGAGAGGTACTTCCCATGAGTCCGGAACTCAAATGGTTAGGATGCTTACGGGGCATAGATAATGAGAGGTGAACCAACTCAATCATCACAACTATGGGGCAGAAGCACACCAACAAGGTTCGGCAAGCCTAGCCCTCTGGTTGCTTATAGCTCTGAGAAGCTATCCCCAAAGCCCCCGAGAGCTCCCAGAGCTCATCTTCCAACAGGACCCTCAGAATAGGGTCATTCCACGATTCCAAGATTCTCGCGAAGGTTAGGAACATGACCTTCCCCAAGGGCATTGTGAGAATATCCACGACCTGCTCATCAGTTCCTATATGATCGAGCCTTACGGCGCTTCGCTGTACCATATCCTGGATAAAGTGGTACCAGCCATCAACATGCTTGGATCGATCATGGAACTCGGGATTCTATGACAAATGAATCCCCCTCTGGTTATCACAAAGGATAACGGTGGCATCTAGCACATGCTCAAACAACTCATTGAAGAGCTTTCGCAACCAAGTGACTTCACAACAGGCCATACATGCTGCAATGTATTCGGCCTCAGTGGTGCTCAAGGCTACCGACTTTCGTTTCCTGCCTGAAGCAGATCTACGTGCGAAGCAACATCCAGATGTGCTCTTGCGATCCACCACACTACCAACCCAATCGACATTAGTATATCCAAGGATTGTCACGCTCCCGGCAGTGTATCTCAGCCCATGGTCTATTGTGCCCCAGAGATATCTCAAGAGTTTCTTGGCACCAACCTAGTGAATGCCATGATCAACCATGTGTTGACTCAAAGTGTTCACTGCAAAACATATGTCTGGACAACTGTTCACTAAGAACATCAGGGCCCCTACGAGTTGATGATACTCAGCAGGATTTGCTAATACAGGCTCAGCAGCACCGCTACTCAACTTCTTAATGTTGAGCTCCATCGGTGTCGACATGGACTTACAGTCCACCGTACTAAATCTTTCTAGAAGCTTCACAATGTATTTTCCTTGAGAAAGGAAAATCTCGCTAGGTCTCTGCCAGACCTCCAGGCCTAGGAAGTAGTGCATTAGTCCTAGGTCTTTCATCTCAAACTCAGCAGCGAGCTCCCTCTTGCACTGATGAATGAGAGGGTCAACACCTGTTAGGAAGAGGTCGTCCACATACAACACCGGAATGAGAGGCTTCTCTCTATCAACCTTGAAGTAAAGGTTTGGATCAACATTACTACAAGTGAAGCCCAACTTCATCAGGTAGCTATCTATCCTCTCGTACCAAGCTCTGAGTGCTTGCTTCAACCCATAAAGGGTTTTCTTCAATCTGCAGACATGGGTGTCCCGATCCTGAACTTTGAACCCAAGAGGTTGCTCTACATGCACGTCTTCCTTTATCACACCATGCGGAAATGCGGTCTTTACATCCATCTGATGAAGACTCCATCGTTGCGTAGCAGCAAGGGCTATGATAGATCGAGTGGTGGTCACAGGTGCAAATATGTCATCATAGTCTATGCCTTCCTTTTGAGAGAAGCCACGAGCAACGAATCTTGCCTTGAAATTTTCAGCACTTTCATCAGTTCCATGCTTGATCTTGTAGAGCCATTTTGAGGTGACAACTGCTTTGTCCTTCGGTCTTGGAACCACATCCCAGACATCATTCTTCATTATGGACTCATACTCTTCGTGCATAACATCCTTCCAGACTTGATGCTTTACGACTTCCTCAAAAGATCCAGGCTTGGATTGTTCAATAGTACGCATGGCTGCTAGATACGCTCGGTATCTACTCGTCTTCTTGCTTTCACGGAATGCCCCCCTTGGGGCCATATGTCCCTCAGCATCCTCGAGAGTGTCCCTGAGCCATGATGGTCTCTTTACCAGTGAAGGAGGTGGATCAATCGGGTCCATTGGTCCTTCAACATCAGGCATCGTCTCATCCTTCGGTTCCTCTTGTTTTCTAGGCCTTGCTTCATGATCTTCCTCAGATCTCAGAAGATTGACCACTTTCCTCAGGGAAGCATCTTCATCAAAGGTGACATCGTGGCATATCTCCACTTCCCTTTGACCAGGCACATAGAATCTATAGGCCTTCGAAGTTTTGCTGTAGCCCACGAACATTGTGGTCTCCCTCTTGATGCTAGCTCCTCTGCAAAAGTTCTTGAACTCGTTCGACTTATATTCAGTACCATTATCGGTCTGTCGGATAGCATCTCATGTCATTGCTCCCAGTGCACTTCCTCCAACCTGGTAGAGTGTATCAATTCTAGACCCAAATGTGATAGCTTCCTTGAAGCTCTTCTTCCACATGCGTACCTTTCCATCAGTGAATGCCACATTGAAACCTTTGTCTTCCATGGTTGATATAGACACAAGGTTCTTTTTCAAATTAGGTACATACAGTACATCCTGCAAACAGAGGACTTGACCTTGAGACAAGTGGAGGGTCACAGTGCCTGTCCCTTTCACGAGATATGTGGCATTATCTCCAAGGATAATTTCCAGATTAGTATCCTTCTCAACCATATCAGAGAGTGCTTCCTTGAACCCAGTGATGTGCCTTGAGGCACCACTATCTATCAACCAAACATCCATAGTGTCGGGTGGAGATGCAACAGAGAGGGCAAATACAAGAATGAATTCATTTCTTTTATCAACAACATTTGATTCCTCATACTTGGAATTTCTTGACCTTTTGAAAGGTTGATCATTTCCGCTAGAGGGAGCCTTCCTCTTTTCCTGGAACCTGTTGTTCCTTTGATTGCCATCCCTCCGGTTGTTGTTGTTGTGATCATCATTAGGAGAATCCTTCTTGAAAGGGCATTCTCTAACATAGTGACCTGGCCTATGACAAGTGTAACACTTGCCCTTCTTTCCTTGTGCCGCTGCTCTTCCTTTGTTCTTTGGACCACCAAAGTTCTTTCTAGAATGAGCAACGTAGGCAGCATTCCCTTAATTTTCATACTCCTTCATTTTTGTCTCTTCTTGAACGCATCTCGACAGTACCTCGTCAAAGTCAGATATCACATATTATTTAGAATGGTAGTGTTGAACACATGCCATTCGGATGGGAGCCCCCCAAGTGCGGTGAGTATCATCTCTCGATCAACTATTGTCTCCCCAATAGCCAGCAGATTGTTCCTGATCTTGGTCAGCTTCAGAAAGTATGATTGGACAGACTCATCCCTGCCTTTCTTCAAATTCTTCAATTGATTCTTGAAGAATAGTACTTGATTTTCATTGTTGGCCTTGAACATGAGGACCAACTTATCATACATGTCTTTGGATGTGCCCAACTCACAGGCCACCAGACTCTTATGAATGGATTCCCTGATCATCAGCTTTGCTTTGATCTCCCCCTTCTTGTACTTTGTTTTGACAGTAGCAGTAGCAGTGGATGGAGGTTCTTGGATTTTACCTTGCACATAGTCCATGACATCTTGGTCTTCCAATTTAAGATCCAATATCATCTTCCAAGCATGGAAGTCATCCTTCCCAGTCAATTTGTCATCCTCGAAGCCATAGTTTGTGGAACCCATAGTTTTAGGAACCCATAGTGCAACAAATAGGGCTTGTCTTCACCTCAGCTCCGATACCATGTAAATTTATTTAGATGTTCTATGCTTGATGCAACTTTACTTATCACTACGACAATCACATAAACAATCAAGTAAAATGCTGATAGAACATACCAGTGGATTTACAGAAGACGAACCAGAAATAGAAAAATGTGCTGGTGCGTTACGACGGTCAACAGGATGCTTCAACCAGCAAAGTCTCCTTGGTCAGCCAACCCAGCATGTGTACAACAACCCTCAAAACAGCCACACGATCAACTCAAAGTCAACGCTGCCCCAACGACAGTAAGACCAGCAACAACGGTAGCAACAACAAGTAAAAGTCAACACAGCACGGTCTACAATCAACCTTTGACCTCGGTTCTTGTGCCAAAATGTATGGCCTTCCAAAATCGAAGTCTCCACCAAAAATCAACTCCTTTAGACCATGCGTTGACCAAAGTCAACGTTGGTCAAACTTGTGTGGAAACCCTAGCTGCAACAACTTCCTCATCGTCCTTCTTTCCCACGTGTGAACTGAAACTGCCTCCAAGGAGCTCGAACCAATCAGAATATGAGAGATGATGTGTGAGGATGAGATGAGTGAAATGTCCTCCAACGTTGACTCTATTTATATCAATCACTGAGATGTGTGACACATTTGCTGGGGGTGTAAAACCTTAACGCTGACTTGCACATATTTTGAAAGTATTAAAAATAAATTCAAAATAAATGTTCTGCTCATCGGATCAAGATGATCTTTAGATCGATCTTGCATCTCTTCGAAAGAGGAACCCAATAAAAATATTTGTGTCTTCATCTGAGCATCACAACATGAAGTTTGGACCTAGTTGTCCAATTTTAACACTTCTACAACTTCACACTTTTTCACTGCCTCTTCTTGAAGATCGAACTTGTGAGAGTGTGTCCAACAAATGAATTGAACTGCTTCTGTTGGAAATACAGAGAGCAGGGGTGAATTAGTATTTCTTTTCAATTGTTATTTTTACCAGTTAGGATCACTTATAATTAGATCACAAAATGAACAATATAGAATAAATGATTTTATTAGTCAAGAACGAAGAGGACTTCAATCCTCCTCTTTACAATAAATCGAGTACAATAATAATTCGGGCTCCAACCCTAGATGAAGACATGAATCTTCAATCAACCATACTCTAACTTGCATTTTGCCAAGCACCGACTTGGACTTCACAAGGCTCCAACCTCTAGGGCTCCAACCCTATTTTCCAAGGCTCCAACCTTGTCTCTATGAGGGACCAACCTCCAGGGCTCCAACCCTCTCTCTGGTACAAGCTCCAACCTGGTCTTCTCGAGGAATCCTATCCTCTAAGGCTCCAAACCTATGCTTTAGTTCTTCAAGGTAAGATCAATAGTTCTTCACGGCTCCCAATATCTTCTACAACGAGCCCTGATAATATCTTCAACTTCAACAATGCCTTCACTTAATCTCTAAAAAATTTCTCCAAGGTCACATCATGAGGGCCTACAACAGTGCATCATGGTGTCTTCAATGAGTTGCCCCAATAATTATCCAAGGAAATGAAAGCTTCTCCAAGGTATGCTCCAAAACTTCAAGGGATCTTCAACAATGCTTGGAGATGCCTCAATGAGGCCTTCAATCAAATCTTCAGTGACTTCTTTAATTATTCTTCAATAACTACTTGAAGGTTTGATGCCAAATAGGCTGGCAAGGCTCCAAGGATTTTCTTCAAGGATACTTTCTTGGAGGTGCCTATAGATTTGCTTCAAAAACCCTTCAATAATGCTTCTATACACACTTAAATCTTGTTCCAAGTATGCAATATGAGATATTGTCATAGGTCGGAGTTAAGTCCAATCTCCCACATGTGAGAACCTTCACAAGATAACAAGTGACTGTAGCTCAAGGTCCGAGGTATAAGTCTTCAAGTGTCAATTTAGCTAGAGGTCCAATGTCACTTAGCTTTTCCACTGCTCACATGTTGTAAAACGAGCTCCAAAAATAGAAGAAAAGAGATATCAACGCTTTAGAAATAAGCCACTTCGAGGGGCCAACCTCCAATACATTACATGAATGAACAATTGTTGGATGATACAAATTACAAATCCTCCTTTCTATATATAGGAGTCCATGGGGCTACAATGTAATCTTAGTGGGGCCATAATGTAATCCTAGCCGACCTAACAATAATAATTTAAGGGCATAATAATAAAAATATGGGGGTTACAGGGGTACAATAATAACAACAAGGGGGTTACACTAACCAATGTTTTGAAAATCACGATCGGGATTAAATCGGCGAGGGGAAAAATCGTAAAAATCGGGAAAAAATCGGCACATACAAAAATATTCATTTTTTTTTCAATTTTTTTAATATCTAAAGCACCCACAACATAAAATAAATGCATTGACACATAAATATGAAAAAAAAACTAATATATAAGACGTGTAATATCATGTCTAGTGCTACATCACACATAATAGTGAATCATGTCCTGAATACTAAGTCCTGAGTCTCAACTCAACGTCAAAATATCAGCAAAAAATATAATAATGTATCTCATATCATGAGTCATAATGTTATATACAAAGGAATGCATCCAATAACCTATACTACTGATTTCCTCTGCCCCTCTTGCGAGAAAATGTAACAACTTTCCCTCTAGACGAAGAAGTTGGCGGGGCTGGCAATGGACTCTGTTGTGCCCCAAATCCTGAAGCACGAGGAGTTAAAGGAGGCAGATCACGTCCTCTACCAGTAGCAGGGGTAGGTGTTGTCACCTCCGCCTCCTCCTCATGAAACTCATCATTGATTCATCGCTACTAGAAATGGGATCATCAACAAGAGATACATAAACATCATTTAGCTCAAAGTCTTTAAAGAAGCAGGAAGCTCCAATTTGTATGCCATAGTATCAATCTTTTGCAACACCTTGTAAGGACCATAGTACGTTAGCGATAATTTATTATCCTTCTTAGCTTGCTTGAGGAACATTTGTTGTTATGGTTGTAGCCGTAAAAATACCCAGTCTCCTACATCAAAACTTCTCTCGCTGCGATGTTGATATGCTTGTTGTTTCATTCGATTTTGTGCCAAATTCAGGTTCTCCTTTAAGAGTTGGAGAACTTCTTGTTGATGTTCGAATGTGATCTTCCACTGCTGGAACCTTCGAATTTTCTCTTAAAGATGATGTGATGGACGATGGATGATATCCATAAAGTGCCATAAATGGGGTCATTTTTGCTGCAGTGTGGAAGGAAGTGTTATACCATCATTCAACGAGAGGTAACCACTTGACCCATTGTGTTTGTTGATCAGATACAAAACAACGAAGATATCCTTCCAAACATTTATTTACTATCTCAGTTTGACCATCGGATTGAGGGTGATAAGATGAGCTATGAGCTAATTGAGTACCCAAACAAGAAAATCACTCCGTCCAAAAATTTCCAGTAAAAATGGGATCTCTGGCGCTCACAATAACCCTTGGGTTTCCATGTAGCTTTTGAATTGTGTCCATAAATGTAGTAGCAACTGTACTTGCTTTAAATGGATGAGGTAATGCACAAAAGTGTGCATACTTGGTAAGTCTATCAACTACCACCATGATGACACTCTTTCCTTCGGACTTAGGTAAACCTGTGATAAAATCCATTGAAATCTCCTCCCAACGTTGACTTGGAATGGATAAAGGTTGTAGAAGACCCGGGGTCTTAATTGTCTCAACTTTATTCTGCTGGAAAACCAAACATTTCGCCACAAACTTTTGAATATTAGATTTAAGGCCATCCCAAAAAAATTCTTTCTTCACCCTGTGGTAAGTTTTTAAAAATCTTGAGTGTCCTCCTAAAGGAGAAGTGTGCAATTCCAAAAGAATATTTTGTTTTAGTTGGGAATTCCTACAAAGATATAAGCAATCTTTGTACCATAAGGAATCATTTTTCCAAATAAATGTATCAGATGTACTAGGATCTTGCTGCAACTTTTGAATGAGTGTCCACACTTCTTCGTCCCTCTTCCATTCATCCCTTGCTTCAGTTATCCAATCTGGTTGGATAATAGAAATGGCACAAAGCAATGCTTCCACCTCTTCATTCTTTCTTGAGAGTGCATCTGCAACAACATTTAGCTTCCCTTTTTGTAGATTATTTCAAAGTCATAACCCAACATCTTTGTGACCCATTTTTGCTGCTCTTCTAAAGATAGTCTTTGTTCCAAAAAGTGTTTAAGACTATCATGATCAGTTTTTACCTTGAAGTGTCTTCCCATTAGGTAAGTTAGCCATTTCTTTAGTGCATGTAGTATTGCTAACATTTCCTTCTCATAAATAGGTTTCTGTAAATACTTTCCTTTGATTGGACGACTTTCAAAAGCAATGGGTCTTCCTTCTTGCATTAAACAACACCAATTCCATTTCCTGAGGCATCACATTCCACAATAAAGGTTTTTGTGAAGTCTGGCATAGCTAAGACCGGTGCTAGGCACATTGCCTTTTTAAGATGTTCAAAGGCCTTAGTTGCTTCAGGAGTCCATGAAAATGCATCTTTCTTCAATAATGTTGTTAGAGGTGCTGCTATTCTCCCATAATTCTTAACAAACTTGCGATAATATCCTGTTAACCCGAGAAATCCTTGCAACTGCTTTATGGTTGTAGGGACTTTCCATTCCTTAATGGCTTTAATTTTGTTAGGGTCTACTTTAACACCCTCGTGAGATACAATATGACCCAAATATTCCACCTCTTGTACTCCAAAGAAACATTTGGATGTTTTTGCATATAATTGTTTCTCCTGCAATGGTTTGAGCACCCTGTCAACATGTTGAACATGATCCTTCCAAGACCTGCTGTAGATTAGTATATCATCAAAAAATACTAGCACAAATTTTCTAAGGGTTTGAAAATGGAATTCATCAACCATTGAAATGTAGAAGGTGCATTGGTAAGGCCAAAAGGCATGACCAAAAATTCATAATGACCCTCATGAGTTCGAAATGCTATTTTTGGAATATCTTCAGTCTTCATTCTAATTTGATGATATCCTGAACGAAGATCCAACTTGGTAGAATAAATTGCTCCATATAATTCATCCAATAATTCATCAATCACAGGAATGGGAAATTTATCTTTAATGGTGAGCTTATTGAGCTCCCCATAATCCGGACACATGTGCCATGATCCATCCTTCTTATGTACCAATACTATAGGAGCATAGAAACAACTTTGACTAGTTTGAATTATACTAGCCTCTAACATTTCTGCATCATACGTTCAATTTCGCTCTTTTGGACATAAGGATATCTATAAGGCTTGATGTTTGGAGGAACACTTCTTGGAATCAAATGAATAGCATGCTCATGATCACTAATAGGTGGGAGCCCTTTGGCAGTTTCAAACACCTTGGAATGATTGTCCAAGACTTTTCGGAGATCTGCAGAAATAAATGATTTTGATGTTGGAACTTTTAGTGAGCATAATTGTGCAATTAAACGTCATTGTTCTTTCTTTAGAATATTTTTCATGACATTAGAGCTTATTATATTTCTCGGCTTCCCTGCAATACCCCGTAATTAAACTTCCTTTCCTTCTGAAAAAAATTTCAAGAAAAGTTCTTGAAAATTAAACTACCTTCCCCCCTTCTTGTGCCCTTATTTCTTGTTCAACCCACCAAGATGGAAAGCATTGGACTATTCAATACATGTTCCCCATAGTTAGCTTGATATTATGGCATTTCCCGGAAACAGGCCTGGACTACTCATTTGCAACTGCATTACTTGACATTAAGTGTTGAAAATTACCAGAAACAAACAATTCAACCATCCATCTTCGTTCACATTTTTCTTTAAACCATCCATCTTCGTTTCCACGCCTTTCTTCAAAACTTCCATGTCATTTTTTGTTGCTCTTTGCGAGAGCGAAATTTGTTGCACTTGCTCTTGTAATTTTGATATGTCATGTTGCCATTCTTCGTCTTCATGAGTCATAGTAGAGACTTCTAAAGGCTTAATGGGTGTTGAATTCTTTTGAGGGGCCATTTTAGAATCCAATACTGATATCTATTCTACAATATGCCTTTGGAATCAATTCAACTTGATTCTTCAAACAAGACTTATGCAATTCGGGAAAAAAAATACACACCTTTTACTTGCTTTTGAGGAGCTCTATATTGAAATTGAATTATCTCTATAATTGTGGATCCTCAATATCTGAAATTTAGCCTTGTAGTAGCCCTTTGAAGCTTCTTTCAAATGTCACAGGTCTGACCTGATTTGGATTCTTCAAGGCAAAGCTATGTCCAATCTCCCACAATGACCCAATTATGGACTGGTTCAGTACAACGAACTTGTACGACTTGCCACATGTCATTGTTTCCTCCTTTGGCTCTGAAATTGATAGACAGGAAACTTCAGTTCATGTACCTGCGGCCATTTTTTACATCATTCCAATCTGATGCTCAGAGAGAGAGTTTTGAAGATTTTCCCATGATAACCTCTTTGAGATGAAATTCAGGAGCTTGAAAAAGACCTGACTTCCACAGATCATATCTCCGAAAATGTTGTGAACCAAGCTCTGAAATTTTGCGACGATGTTCCTCAGGAGTTTGGCTTCGCTCTCTAAAAATTTCAGCTTCTAAATCTTCGTAGAAAAAGAGTTATAGCGAAAATGCCGCGATGACGTGCTTAGGTTAAATTCAGGAGCTTGCAAAATGCCCTACTTTCCACAGATCGTATCTCTAGAAATATTGCGGACCAAGCTCTGAAATTTTTCGACGATGTTCTTCAGGATTTCGGCTTCGCACTCTAAAAATTTAAGCTTCTGAACCTTCATAGAAAAAAAGTTATAGCGAAAATGCCACGATGACCGGTTTGGAGCAGCGAAAACCTTAGAATCCAAAGCTCTGATATCAAATGTTGTGAAACCAGCTCCAAAAATAGAAGAAAAGAGATATCAATGCCTTAGAAATAAGCCACTTTGAGGGGGCAACCTCCAATACATTACATGAATGAACAATTCTTGGATGATACAACTTACAAAACCTCCTTTCTATATATAGGAGTCTATGGGGCCACAATGTAATCTTAGTGGGGCCACAATGTAATCCTAGCCGACCTAACAATAATAATTTAAGGGCACAATAATAACAATATGGGGGTTCTAGGGGTACAATAATAACAATAAGGGGGGTTACACTAACAACAATAAGGTACTATACTAGTAATATAGGGACCTAACATCACAGATCCGAGCCTCAACAATTAACCACAAGACTGTAGGTCTGATCTAGAATACAACAACAGTTTAAGCTATAGGTAGGTGCAAATCCGAGCTCCACAAGTCACTGCAATTCCACAGGGTTGCTGTCAAGTTTGAGCTGTAATACCCCACTGGTCTGTCCGAGGTTTATTTGTTGAGGCTATAGCTCTTAGCGTTAGCAATGGTCACAATCACTGTCCCAAGCGTCAATGTCCTAATCCGAGCCTCCAAAAACTAGTGACTTCTCCTTGATTTATCACAAAGCTGCCTCCACAGGTGGCTGCCACAAAGCTGCAATAGTCTGAGCTAGAAAGATTGTCACACTAGACTGAAGTCTGGATGCCCACAAAACTGTAGGTACGAGCTACAGGTAGTTGTCGGAGTTCATGGTGCCAACAGTCCCTTATCAACAGATCCGAGGTGCAGTCTCCATTTATAGACAACAGTCCGAGCTCCTTGTCTTTTTCTTAGATCACACAAATATGTCCTCTGTTATGGTTTCCACAGATCCTGTAGGATGACAGTTTTCATTGTTCTTTAGCTTTGAAGGATAACCCAAAAATTAGCCCAAACAGAGATATCAAAGTCCTCCTCGGCCTCCTTGTGCGTTTATGCCTTCTCTCTGAATTCCTATGATCTTCACCGAATTTTTGATGCTTAGAATGACAAATTCAACCTTATATTTATACTAATTTTGACCTTAAACGAGTAGACACGTCCTTTGGAGGTGAGGCCAACATGCTCATGTTGGCTCATGTCGGCTAGCATAAAAAATATAATATTTCATCATGAAAAATCATTTTCTCCCTGTCTATGAAGAGTTATAGGGCGAGTGATAGCTCGTTGGAAAGGGAAAAATATCCTCTACGAGCTTATGCCTATTTCATCCTAAGATAAGCTCATTTTACCATCAAGAAAATTATGTTTGTGAGACTGCCATTCTAATTTTATTCATGTCAACGTTTATGTCTAGGGCTCCTTCTTCATAGACTTTAGGCCTTCAAGATTTTAGGATTAGGGCATCTAAGGCTTCTTCATTAGAGCTCCAAATGACCTTCAACAATCATGCATGTCATTGTTAACTTCATCAAAGACACGGGCTAGGGTTCTTCACACGTGTTCTTCATTTATAAGGATTCAGGGATCATGGAAATTTAGATTAGGGCTAGGGTTCTTCACACGTGTTCTTCATTTATAAGGATTAAGGGATCATGGAAATTTAGATTAGGGCTAGGGCTTCATCTTATTTTCCAACCAACAATCATCCATGCATCACTATCTCATATGGTCAAAGGCTAAGGTTCTATCATGGGGCTAGGGAATATGCATCATCTTCATGCTTAGGGTTTTCTCTTAGGGTTTGCATGAGTTTAGGGCATAATCTCAAAAAGGGTTATTCATGCATCACAAGAATATTTTCCATCTCCAATAATGCTATATTGACATCAATGATAGCTTTGACCAACAATCTCCCCCTTTCTCATTAATGGCAATAATCTTGCCCTTTCAACAATTTCTCCCCCTTTGACATCAATGGAAAATGGGGTGCCCAAGTACTCCCCCTATCAAGCTGCTTTTTGATAGGCTGCTCCATTGTATTTTCTTTATGATTGATAGTACTCCATGATAGATATGTTGCTCCCCCTGTCATGGTGCTCCTTCTTGTTATGTTGTTCTTTGAAACTCCCTCTGTCATTATGCTTTTTTTTAATATACATGCTCCCTGTAAGCCTCTGCATGCCTTCATGGAAATGGATGAGGTAGATGATTAGCTAACTCCCCCTGCCTGCATAAATTCCTCTAGCTCTTCTTTTTGCTCAAGACAAGAAGGATTGTTGCCTTGGAAAACATCTTCACAATATCATGATTTTCTTCAATGGAGTTATTTCCGAGAGTTGATCTATCAAGATTGTCCATGTGTGATTCATCAAAGGCTTCATAGGGCCTTTCACGGATAGCTTCTGCAAGAATAGTCAAGAATCTCAAGTTCCCACTAACAGTATGCATGGTCTCCTTTTTGGCGGAATTTTATCATTAAAAACTTGGAATATCACATCTGCCAAAGATGTACTTGTTAGATCAGTAACAGGAGTTGATGCCTTGAGTGTTCAAGAGGCTTTTTGATCAAATTTGCTTTCTTTTCCATAGTTGTGACTTTCTTTTCTGGCTTGGTAGTCATGGTTTTAGCTTGTTTAAGGACCCAAGTCAAGTTACAATCATGAGCCATATGTCCAATGTTATGAGATTTGAAGCATTGAATCTTGTTCATGAATGAGGAATCATGAGTTCTTCTTGTAAAGTTGCTTTTAGGGAGCTGATAGGGACCATTATATTTGCCCTTGTGGTATGCCCTACAATCCTTTGCCATATGCCCAAAATTTGCACAGGAATTGCAATAACCAAAAAATATACTTTGGTACCAGGAGGATGGAGATTCTTTTGATGTACTTCGAAAGTCATTCCATCTTGGGCTCCTTTGACCAAATTTATTGCCTCTTTCATACTTGACACCATCTGCATATCTTCTTGGAGTAGGGTGTCTTCTAATGTCATCTTGACTCTTCTCCTTGGTTTTGCTGGAACTGGGGGCATGAATATTTCTTCCAAGTTTCTCCACATCCTTGTTGTTTGAGGCATTAGGGTTTGCATCATTTTTGTTTTAGGGTTCATGTGCATAACCAAGACCTGATTTATCAAGAGGAATTCTTTGACAACTTAGGATGTTATCTAGGGTTTGAGAGCTCTTTAGACTCTTGTTCAGATGGTCAACTTCTCTCCTTAGGAGATCAATTTATTCTTTCATCATCTTTCATTCTTCATGCTTCTTTGCTAGATGATTCTCAATTTCATCCTTCATTCTTGTTGCTTCACATGATTGGGCCTCAAGTGAGGTGATATCTGATTTTAATTTGAAGATCTCTTCATCCTTTTCTTCTAGTTGACATGTCATGACAGTTCTTTCTTTTTCTGCTTCATCGACTTGTCCTTCTAGGAGGGCCAAAGCTTCCATCACCTTTTCAGATCCTTGTGCTTGTTTCTTTGCTTCTTCTAGTTGAGATTTAAGGGAAGAGACCTCTTCCTTGTATTGACCAATTTTTGCTTCAAGTTTGTTCAAGTCCTTGTGCCTTTTGTTCAAGATGGCTTGACAAAGTTTTTCCTTTTTCTTTGCTTTATCTAACTGATTTGTCATGGATATGACTTCTTCATGATGCATTTTCTTGTTTTGATGCAATTCCTCCTTTAGCTTGGTGAGCTGCTCATCTCTTTCTTGTACTTGAAGCTTGAAAATGTCAACTTCCTTTCTTGTCTTGTCAAGGTCATCGTCATCATCTTGTGCTTGCTTCTTGAGCTCCTCATTTTCCTTTTTCAACTTGCTTATCCCTTCTAGGGTAGCTACAAGTTTTGCCTTGAGATCTTCTTCATTTTCTTCATCTTCTCGGTCCTCCTTGGTCTTGATGTCTTCACTCTTGTTTTCATCTTCCTTTATGGGTTCCAAATTTCCTTCTTGCTTTCCATCATATTGTTGATTAGAGGTTATGGTCAATGCTCCTTTTGAGTGAAGATCTTGGAGTTTGTCCCACATATCTTTTGCCAATGAACATTTTTCCACTTTGGCCTTTATAGGATCTGGTAGCCCACTCAAGATTGCCTTCGTCACTCTTGCATTATATTCCTTGGATTCTTCTTCCATCGTGCTTTCAGTAATCACTGATTCCCAGACTTCAAAGTCTTGAGCGATTAAGAAATTCTTCATTCTTGCCTGCAATATATCAAAGTTTCCATTGAACAATGGAGCTTTCCCAATTTGAATATCTTCTATTTTCGTGGTTGAAGAGAGACATCTTTAGAATGATTGGAGGCTTTCTTCCTTGGCTTTGCCATTTGTGTTCTTAGGATCTACCTTCAAGCTGTTAGGCTTTGAGTGAAGGTACTCACTTTGATATCAATTGGAAATACTGAGAGGGGGGTTGAATCAATATTTAACAATTGAAAACAAATATTGATATTGCAATAATTATATGCTATTGCAATAATTATATGCTGTGTTTTCACAAGCACTGCTTATTAAACCTGGCTGATGTTGATGGCAGTTTTTTTGATGCAATTCATATGCCATGTATGATGTGTATCTACTTTATTATTACAATTGTTTTCCATGTAATGTGTGTGCAGACATTAATTTTAATTTTAATCTCTGAAGCTAGTTGTGATTAGTATTTTAGTAATTCATGATAAATATAGGTACCTTGACTCAGATGTAGGGATGGTGATCATACATTCATGATTCCCTCACACTTCTATTCTGATAGAATCATTGGTTTAGCTCTTGTCTTGTATTAAATATCTCATGTTTATTCTGATAGAATCATTGGTTTAGCTCTTGTCTTGTATTAAATATCTCATGTTTAAACTGTTGTTTTTACACAGTTCCACGACCACACCTTGCATTTGAGGCTCGGCTAGTGACAGGAAAGAGTCATGATTTTGGACCAGTGACATGTCCTGAACAACCTGTTCCACCTTCAACAATTTCTGAAGTAACAACGGGTAGACAGAGACAGGAGGCCGAATTGAAATATCCACAGAGAATTCGGAGGTTGCAGTTATTTCCACTGTCAAAAACAGAGGAGGTATACAATGTCAGCAATGTCCAGTGCCTTTTATATTATAGTATTAGTGGCTTGTACTCCTAGGTGTCATGTTTCTTTTATTTTATTTATTATTATTTTTATTCCTTTTATGATACAGAACCAATGGATAGGTTTTTTTGTTGGTGTGAACTTGCTACTGCTTTGTTTGCTGCAATAAACAGAACTGGTTTTTCTACCATATTTTTTTTTCCATTTTTGGGTTTTTTGTTTCTTTGCAAAATTAATTATGAATTTTCACTGGAGGCAAAATAAACACTGATCACTAAAGGTTTTATAATAACTGAAATGTTTGCGAGAGTCAAATTGAATGCACACTGGAGGTAAAACAATGCTGCCAAATGCAAAAGAATGCCATTTAATGAGTTAGAATGGCTAGAAATTAAATGAACTAGATTAATGTCCCCTAGAGAGCAGAATGGGTCAATGGGACAATGTAGTACAGAAAGTATTGATGGCCAAAATAGAAAGAGTGTTAAAGGGGGTGCTAGCGTAATGGTTGTTTTTTCTGTTGTATATAATTTTTTCCTAGGGAAAGTGGTTTTTGGTGACATCGTTCCTGATATTTGCAAACAATGAGAAGCATTCTCACATTCAGATAAGGGAATACAATGATAGACTGTGTACTTGAGAAGGAAAATAATTGGATACCATGGCCCTTGATATGCAAAGGATAACATTGAAAAATATGAATTCTGGATTTCACTGGCATTATTTGGAGGAGCTCTTCTACTGATACATTTGTACTGAGCAATCGTTTTCACCTACTTTTGTGGTCATTTGTTGGACATTAATAAAATTATTGTATGTTATCATATCTATTACAGTTATGATTATTCTTTCCAATATTTTATTTATTTATATTAAATAAACTCTGAGCTTCTGTTTTCTGAATGTCTTTTAAATTGACAGGAATTGCAGCCAATAGATCGTTTTGTGGTTGAGGAATATTTGCTTGATGTGCTGCTATACATGAATGGATGGTTCGTAAACTTCCTTGTGTTATCTATCTGAAAGAGAACGATGGATATAATATTTAAAGCTGGGTTGGTTGCTTTGTCTTTTGGTAGATTGTGTACACTAATACAGAATTATAATGATAAATAGAATTGTCTTAGGTGAAGTATACAGCGTTAGATAGGAAATTTGTTGCATTATCAATGAAAATGAAGCTATTTCCAAGTCATTTATGGATTGTTACAGAAACATCTAGCAGACTTAGTGCAAAGCCTCACTAGGAAACGTAAATCTTATGGCAGGAAGGATATCAGCCCTCACTGTCACCTCAGAGGCTTCTCTCCAGTTATTTCGTGGTGGATGTTATCCCATGAGGGAGGCTTCTCTAAATAAATCAGCAAACAAGAATCAAGATCTTCAACAAACAGAGGGCTGATGGGTGAAATAATGTTTAATGATCATGGAGGAAGGTGCTGGCAAGCCATTAATAGCCGTGACAAGAGATACAAGCAATCAAGCACTCTTTCCATGAATTCCAATAGAGAAGAGGGCTGCTATAAACTAGGGTTTTATTTATATGAAATTTTACAGCATGCAAAAGCATATAGTAGCCAAGAAATAGCCCCTAACAGTTAGATTCAATAAAGTATCAAAGGCTATCAAGAGGAAAGCCATAGCCAGGGGAAAGGAAATTTTTGGAGTTTTTAATGGGTTAAGATGCATAAAACAGAAAACTAAGCCTAGATGTCAATCCTAACTTGGGGATAAAGATGCAATAAATGCTAGATTTTATCTTTTTTTAAGTAATTCAATGCAATTTTTATCAATAGAATAATGTCATATAGATGCAAATTTACCATAACATGCAAAGCTAAACAAAACCCTAACCGTAGCTGCCAAAAATTAAGAAAAGAGGTAGAAATGTAAGGATGATCATCACAACTAGACTTTTGCCTTCTCTCAATTAGGAAATGGAGTCAATTAAGGCAAGGTCTACAATACAGGACTTTGGATGAAGAGGGTAGAAGAAAAAGTTTCTTCTCTTAGAAACCATAGCAGCTTCTCTATATGAGAGATCTATGGTCAAAGGATGCATAAACAAAGTTCCTTTGATGGACTTTTGCAAAGCAAATTTCACAAACCATAAAGAATCAAGATTGCATGAAAGATATTGCACCCTTTTGTTGATTTTCTAATTGCAAGATAGACTGGAACAATTTTCTTTCAGATAACTACTTCCAATGATACAAGTTAACTTCTTAGAGCATTCAAATCATTAAGCAGTGATACTTAGGAAAATTTCAGCCACTTAAATTCAGTAGAGCAACAAAGATCACAATGAAAGAATAATACAAGAGACCAACATTTTCTTGGGACAAAACCCCACAAGGGGGAAATCTTGGAAATCTTTCCTTATGACAAATTGTTCAATTCAATCAATTTGTACATCTTATTCTTCCAATCAAAATGTCAAACCATTGACCACATTCAGTGCCCAGTCAAATCAAGTCAAAGGAGAGAGGAGTCAATATTTAGGTCACTGGTCAAGATTGGCCAAAGGGCCAAAGTTGGGCCTGCAATAGCTGGTCAAAGGGTCAAAATTCGATCCTGTATTTCCACAAAGAATCTCGATCAAACTACAGGGCTTGACCTTTAGTCAACCCTCAGTCAACATTGAGAAACTGGTCTAGAACTTGGTCAATAGAACAATCAAAGATCAGAGAATATTTGGCTTCCAAATTTAATCAAGAGCTCGGTCAAACAGTAGAAGAGTTCCAAATCTTTGAGTCCAAGGCAAAGACACTTCAAGGGCAGCGTAGTGACTGCGTCATCCATTTTGGGGTAAAGAAGTCCCTTCCGGAGCAACGCTGAGGGTTTGGAAGCCATCCAAGGCTGACGCAGAGGCTTTTAGGGGCTTCAGAGGCTAATGCAGAGCCTTTCAGGGGCAGCGCTAGGGTTTCTAGGCCTAGATTTGGCCGAGTTCTGTAAATCCCGCTTGAGGGTGTGGATCAGTCATTATTTTGGCCCTAGATCAACCAGTGAGTTGTAGATCTAGAATTTTCTCTATTGGGTTTTCCAGATCTGGAACCCAGAGATGTGTATTCAGAAATATTCTTAATAATAGAATCCTCTAGCAGCGAGAGACCAATTTTCCCACCTTGGGTTTTTCCGGGGACTATTTGTCCAGAAATAACTGTCACTTTGTCAATGTGGGCATGTGCTTATTCTAGATCTGAATTGGTAGAGATTTGTTATGTGTTTTGCTTCAATGTTAACTTGAATTTATTTAGTTGATAACTTATCTAAGTAGGAGGAACTTAACTAGATTAACAATGATAATTTTTGCATAAGATATAAGGTTTAGAAATTTCTACATTGTATTAAAGCAATTGCAGATCTAGAAGGGTCACCAGCTGAAGAATCTGAAGGATCTAGTTGCAGAAAGCAGCTAGAAAGGCAACAAAGAAGCAGATCTGAAAGGACAACGCAGTTTTCATTCACGCAGAGGGAAGGGTGACGCTGTCTAGCACTGTGTCCTAGCAAGCCCACGCAATTACTGCGCAGAGGCAGCTTAGAAACCATGCTGGTTGGGTCTGAAGCCAACCAGTGTGATTCAGATCTGAATCTGTCAGATCCAGAAAAGTCTGTAGAAATTCAGAAAAGCTGGCGGGGTTAAAATTCTGAAGATTTCAGATTTTTAGCCTTAGCACAAGTGACAAAGATTGGGAGGAGTTCAGCTTCTCAGAAAATTTTCTTGCCAAAGGAAACTTGCAGTTTGATTAGAGGATCAAAGAAGAAGCTGAATCATAATTGATTTGGTAGATTTCCAAGGAGGGAAATCAAGTGTTAGAGAGAGCAGAAGGCACCTGTTTCACCAAGGGCCTTAGATCCATTTCTCTAGCAAAGAGAAAAGGACGTTTCGACTCATTCTGAGCAGATGGCTCCTCATGGACTGCATGATCAGGATAAGCTAGAGGGCCTCTCAAACTTTTCGTTTTGGAAGGCAAGGATCCTGATTGTCCTTGAGGCATACGGTCTAAGAGACCATGCAGATGAGGAACTCCTACGGAAGCATAAAGAAGCTGCTAGACATGCCAAGCGGTTGATAATGGACAATATCAAGGACCATATTGTACCACACATAGCTGAGAAGAGGACAACTAATGAAATGTGGAAGGTCTTGACTTCCCTGTATGAGGGAAAATCAGTCCAAAGAAAGATGCTGTTGGAGGCCCAAATGATGTTATTCATGATGACCAAGGGAGAAGACATCGAACATTTCCTCTTCAGATTGCAGGCAATCAGGGATCAGCTAACTGCAATGGGTGCAACCGTAGATGATGCAGTGATAGTAAAGACTGCCCTCAATGCAGTGATGGATGAGTGGGAAACCTTTGTCCAAAGTATCTTGGGCAGAGCAGACCTCCCAGATTAGGACAGCTTGTGGTCAATCCTGCGGCAAGAGGAACTATGCAGATTCCCCAAGAAGCAGCACAACCCTGGGTTGAGCAAAGTAAAGAAAGAAGTTGAGGAAGATGCAGCCTTGGCATCAAAGAAGCATCCAAAGAAGAAGAAGGATCTTTCAAAGATCAAGTGCTTCCAGTGTGGCGAAATGGGACATTTTTCCAGCCATTGTCCAGAAAAGAAAAAGGACAAGGAAGCATCTTCTTCCAAAGCAGTGGTGGCAGATGATGGGTCAGGAGATGATGCTACCATGAGTGCTCATGAACCACTGAGGTGGGGTGACATGGACATGTAGAGGAGCTACATGGAAGAGAGGTGGGATCCTTGAGCAACTCATCTCTTGGATCAACAAGCGAGCTATGGAAGCCTTAAGACAGTAGCGGGACAAGTGGAGCAGTGGGTGCATAGATCATAGATGAATTAGAAGCAGAGGTAGATCTCAAGACTGGGAGGAGCAGCGCAGAGCAAAGCAACAATAGTGTAGAAGCAGTAGCAGTGCAAATGCTGATGTGACTTAAGCAACGCAGAGCAGTGCTGCTTACACAATGTAGAGCTGCAACAACACAGAGAGCTTCTGAGGGACATTGCAATGCAACAGCAGCGTGATAGATTTCGGCACAAGGAGTTGATGTGACTTCAGTAGTGCAGAGGGAGTTTGATTATGCAGGCAGAGTTGTAGCTGTGCATCGTTCTTTAGATGCCAGCACAGATCTGTCGCCTATGGAGCTTCAATGATGAGGATGCAGCCCGTCAAACTTGTTTGTCAAAGATTGGGAAGGAGATTCAGTTGTTTCTCTCAACAACTGAAGTTGCAGTGCAGTAGATCAGCAGTGGCAGTACTATGAGTAGGACAGATGCAACATATTGAGAGGGAGCTGCAGTATAGTGGTTGCAGTGGCAGTGGCAGAGTCATGGGCAGCAAAATACAGAATGGCAGCAATAGTGCAGAGTTGAGTGGCAGGAGGCCAAGCTTCAACAGCACAGAACCAGTGCCCAAAATCATGTAATGCATAAGTGTGATGTATTGCTAGAGCACACCGTTGATGCTAAGAGGGAGTGTTGAGATTTTTTGTATTTTGGGTAGCATCAATTGTGCTCTAGGTCTCAAATTCTTAGGAAGGACTAGAGTTCACTTGATCTACAAGACCCAGAAATGGATTTGGGAAATTTCATTTGGTTTAGGAGATATTAAATTAATTAATTATTTTTAAGTGTATTTCCTAAGTTAAAACTTACGGAACTTAAATAATTAAAGTGAATTTAATTAAACATGTGATGAAATTGTCTTAAGTCACACCGGTCAAGCTTTCTTTTAATCTTAGCCATTGATTCAAGATCTGATCATGGCCGTTGATTTGTCAGCGAGAAAAGTATAAAGGAAAGGCTTGGGGTCATTTGTAAAGACACACTGAGGCATAGCACTGAAGCTAAGCTAAGATTCTAGGGCAGGGTTTGCTAAGAATACTCAAAAGTGTTTCAGCTGTAGAGAGGGGAATTTAGACCAAGGGGATGATCTGATCTTAGGGTCTAGAATACACAAGAGGTAGAGAAGAGATTAGCTCAAGTACAGCGTAGAGGAAGGCAGCAGCAGCAGCAACAACAAGGACAATGTAATTTTCAGGAAACCCTTTAGGGGTTATGCAGAGACCCTTCAGGGGCAGCGTAGTGACTGTGTCACCCATTTGGGGTAACATAGTACCTTCCGGAGCAGTGCTGAGGGTTTGGAGGCCATCCAAGGCTGACGCAGAGGCTTTCAGGGGCTTCAGAGGCTGACACAGAGCCTTTCAGGGGCAACGCTTTGGTTTCTAGGCCTAGATTTGGCTGAGTTTTGTAAATTTCGTTTGAGGGTGTGGATCAGTCATTATTTTGGCCCTAGATCAGCCAATGAGCTGTGGATCTAGAGTTTTCTCGATCGAGTTTTCCAGATCTGGAACCCAGAGATTTGTATTCAGAAACATTCTTAATAATAGAACCCTCCAGTAGCCAGAGACTGGTTTTCTCACCTTGGGTTTTTCTGGGGACTATTTGTCCAGTAATAACTATGTCACTTTGTCAATGTGTGCATGTGCTTATTCTAGATCTGAATTGGTAGAGATTTGTTATGTGTTTTGCTTTGATGTTAACTTGAATTTATTCAGTTGATAACTTATCTAAGTAGGAGGAGCTTAACCGGATTAACAGTAATAATTTTTGAATAAAATATAAGATTCAGAAATTTCTACAACTTGACCCTCATGTGTACCTCTAGATGCAGAAACATTGAGCCATTGAGTTTAGGTGTTGGACCATTTGATGATGTGCCTGGATGGACCAAGGATGTCCCTAAGCTGGCCTTGATACCATTTGATGGACATTGCTTGTTGCGAAGCCTATATAATGGTTGTTTAACATTGAGATGACTTGGGAAGGGCTTGCACATCACCCTTGGATCCTAACACTTGCTTATTATGATGCCACGCCACTCCTTTTAACTCTAGAAGGGTGACATAGGGCATAGTTTGGATGCTGTAATGGTTGTGGAGGCGCTATGGAGATGTACCCATACACTTTGAGCTTTCCTTGGAGTTAGGAGTAGTTATGATCCATTTTTGTCATTTGCTTGATGTACCTCAAACATTTATGGAGGATGATGTCACGGTGGAGGCCATTATTTCCCACACATGTGGGCTGTTTTTGGAATTTATGTTATGTTTTTGAGCTATCCTAAGGTCGGTTGTGAGCTTAGACTTGTTGAATGGTGAAGCAAACTTGTTTTAAGGATTTTTTTGTAAAATTATGGAAATAAAGATGTTATATGTCATATAAATAGAGGAGGCCTTATTTCATTTTATCATCATCATTCATTCATCACACTCTCCTCTCTTTGGGCGTGCATATTAGTCTTTGTCTTGTCTACTTCAGCGAAATGTGATCTTTATTGTAAAAATTGTTCTTGGAGTTTGACATTTGCTTGAAGATGGTTTCCTAGGATTGATTGAAGTGATTGTTGTGAGAATTTTGTGTCTATTGCATATTTTGTATATTTTTCTTGTTATAGTTGTGAAGTCAGGATTTTACATGTGCCATGGTTAAAATTGCTGAATCTGTCTAGAAATTTTCCTCCTCTATGATATGGAAAATTGGATTCCTTGAATCTAAGTTGCATGAAATAGGGAAACATAAACAAGTTTCCGAAGCAGGTAGGGGTATGAAACGCGACCTCCCCAAGTTTTGGAAATGGGGAAACACGATATATAGATATACATATTATAATTTATATTAGAATTTAGGACATTTAAGAAATGTTATGTGAAATCATAAAACATACATGATAAATTATAATTTATTACATTCAAAGCATAAACTATAATTCTCTAAATCTACATCACATTACACTTTCCACAGTTAAAAAAATATTAAAACACACGCAAACCCAAAAAAAGAAGTTAAAGCGACAGAAACGCGGCCGTACGGCCTGGAAATGCGTTTCCGGCCATACTAGGCAGGATTTCCCAACAAGAAATGGCCTAGTACGGATTAAAATGCATTTCCAGGCAGTACGGCGAAACGCGTTACCGTTTCGTTTATGGGCTGAAATGAATCCTCGACCCACATTTCTTGCAACATAGCCTTGAATCCTTCAAGATAACTCCGATTGTGCATATGTGAAATTTAAAATCTCCCCTTAAAAGGAAGCCACTAGGATTTATAAGTGGGTTCCCTGTATTCATTTAATCCTTTAAGGTAACTCAGAGTGCGCATCTCTTAAATTTAAAATCACCCCTTACAAGGAAGCCACTAGGGTTTATAAGTGGATGCCCTAGTCATCTCACCCTCTTCAACAAAGTCATTCTCATTGGATTTAGTTTAGAAGACCCCTTTTTTCCATTTAGAACAAGGCACAAGTCTAGGTGGTGTTGGTCAAACACTATTCTTTAAACGTTTCTCTTTCTTCTCTGTTAATCTCTAGATATTCAGGGTTAGGTTTTTGTAAAATATTGCTTAAAAAATATTTTTCTCTGATGTGTCATTGTTCCTTTAATAGGAATTGCATTAAATAATTGTTTAAAAGCGAAATCTAGCATTCCTTGCATGTTAAACCCTATTTCTAGGGCTGGCATCATCATTCTATTGCTGTTTTATGCATGTTTGAGCAGTGAACTCCATTATAAACCCTAAGTCATTAATATCTAATTGAAAGTAGTAATCCTTTATTGATCTATCATTGTAAGAACTTTTCTTCCAACTTTTATATGACATCGCATGCTGTACCATTGGAAATCTGTAAAATTCTAACTTATAACTAAGGATAGAGTGCCTAAACTCTGGTAAAGGTTACATAAGCCATCTAGGCTTTGCTGGTGCTGTATCTCAATCATTAGATCTCATCCACCACCTTGAGCTACTCTTATTAAATATCCTTTAGGTGATCCTTTTTGAGAAGCCTCCCTTGTGGTTGAATAAATAGCTGGAGTAAGACTGCTGAGGTGGCCATGGTAGCTGGTCTCTTGCTGCCCTGAGGTCTGGATCTGCTTAGTGAGGCTTTGCACTAGGCCTGATAGATTTTGTGGCAACAAGAACCACTCGCAAACATGTTAAAATAATTAATGGTAATGTTAGAAGTTCAAGTAAAAGGATAAAAGTAAGCATAAGGGAAATGTGTATTGTTAGATCAACGAGAGGAGGATTGACCCTGGAAGATGGGAGGAAACCCAGATATGGAGCAGTCTATAAAAACTGCAAAATTCAACTAAAGAAGCTGCATGGTTATGTTATGGTAACACAAGGTATCAAAGAAGGCTTTACCTGTACCATACAACCCAACTGCAGAAGGCTTTGCCATGATGGCATGATGTTAGCAGTTCGAGTCTGTTTTAGCCACCATCAGAAACTGGAAATAGAATCAGGCTAGCTTGTGAAGCCTAAAAGTTCACCAGGCAAAAGAGACAAAAGGCTCAGTGGAACTTCTTTTTGTTGTCTGGGAGTCTCTTGGATCAAGAAAATGGTGCTAAACATAAGAAAGGAGACTCTGGAATCTGGATGCCTTATTATGGCCCAAAACTTAAAAAATGGTTACAGACATTGAAGGGGAAGTGCAGTGTTCTTTTGGCAACCAGACTGCCTGTATTCCTTGAAATCCTATGACCTTGGAATTCTCTTGGTACAGGGCTAATTTTTTAGGAACAATTATTTAGAGTGTGCTTGCTCAGGGTAAGACTTGCCAACTTTTCGGTGTATATTGGATATTACCCAGTTGAGTAAAATGAAAAAGCTCCATCATACTACTAGACACAGTCCAATCAACTTCATGGTTACACTTGAAAGTTGAAACGCCAGTCTTTCAGGAGGATGATGGTTTGAGATATAAGATAAGATAATTCTATTAATGCCCAAAAAATGACCATAAAAGCAGGTCAATGGGACATCATTATTTGGAGCCTTTGGACAGGCCATTAGTGTCCATAATTTCCTGTAAACCTATTGAATTATTGATAAGAAGAGTCTTTATGAAACTCTCTGAGAGCTGGAGAGCTCCATTGATTTTGTTGAAAACAAAACTTCTACAATGATGCATCGAGATAGCTTAATTTCTGGGTTAAGCCAAAGCCAAAGAGAAAGCAATATGATTATGGTGAAAATTACTATTGAATTTGATAATTCTTTAAATGTTTCAAGGGTATTTGAATGATTTTTCATTTTGTATGAAAGCAAGCATTCCATGTTTGAAGTAATCAAAATCACATTGTGGGAATATGATGGTTCCATAGTTTCTGATGTCTTTAGTAATTTTGAAATTATAGCATCAAAGTATTCAGATGAGTACACTATTTGCTTCAAAGTTAATTATTTTGCTCACAATGGAGGTTCAATCATTTATTATAATTTTGAAAATGTTATGCAGCCGAAAGGAATGTCCTGTATACATGGTTGGCTTACCAGTCTCATTTCGGTATGAATATCTTATGGCTGAAACAATATTCTCTCAGGTAAAAAGTTGACTGAGATTGATACGTTTTTTGAAAAAACTGAACAAAATTGGTTGAAATTATGCTGGGGCAGTCATTGTTAGAACTTAGTATTTCTACGGTAGAGCTGCAAAGATACAGAACGTTGTGATGACTTTGAGATGCCTGTCTAATCAAGAATCTTTAATTGCACTCATAGATGCCTGTATGTTTAATTCTTGTTTTGTATGTCAGTATTCTTTTTGCTGTTTTACTTAATTTCTCATGAGTTTGGTTATCTTCTGTTGTATTTTTTATTTTATTTTTCTTAATATAAAATGCATTGGATGTTTCATTCTTCCTCATAAGAGATACGTAATAGAATCATAAATTAGTGGGACAAAGTAGAGACTTTCCCTCCCAGCATAGGCAATAAGCACCAACAGTAAAATTAATCTGCAAAGAGGATCTACACAAAATTTAAATAAACATATTATATACTTCTTTTTGGGTGGTGTGAGCCAGGATCAATCAATATGTGGAGACTATCTATCATCATGTCTCTTTGGTAAGGAACTTTGTGTTGAATATGTATATGCAGATGCTGCTATTGGAAAATAATACCAGGCATGTCATGATGTGAAATTCATAGATCGGAATCCTACTGCAGCAATTGATTTTATTTCTTCTACTTATTAATTCTGAATCAAGTTATTTATGGTGTTAGACAACAAACATCGAAATAAATTCTACTGCAGCCTTCACAAAGAAAATACTGCGAAAAGTAAATGCAAGGAAAAATACTTACACAAATATAACCACAATGACACAATTATTTTTGGACAATTGTCCCCGGAAAAACCCAATGCGGGAAACCGGTGCAATAGATGAGGGTTTCTTTATTATTCTTTAGCAACAATTCAAGTACAAATTTACAGATAGCAAAATAGAAGAAGAGACACTGAGAGAAATTTATTGATCAAATTCTCACACTTCACAACGTTTTTCCGACCCCGAAGAGGACCTTTTGTCCTTACGTCACCCTCATTGCGTCACCCTCGTGCAGTCCCTGCGTCACTGCCTCTGCGCTGGTGATCCACGTCCCTCCTCTACGCTGCTCCTTCCATACTTTCCTTGCACTCTCAGACTATTGCTGATCCCTCTCTCTTCCTCCTGCAACTCTCCCTCTGACTCGATTTTCTCTTGCCGAACTTCAACCACTGAGAAAATCGATCTACTTGGGCAACTAAGTATCTGCACTGGTGTGTTTTCCAAGTGCCCATCGAGTTCCTTATTATAATGTCTAGTTGAGATAGCAACGACTAAGATTAAAACATAATCAATTGCTAAGATTAGCTTGGACTTGATCTTCACCTTCATCTAGAAGATTCTCAACAGATTTAATTAATACAATTAATCAATCACATTTCCTAAGTTTGGACTTAGGAATACATTAAAAATGATTAATTATTTTAATTAAATATCTCCAAGTGGAATTTTCCTAAACGATTTTTGAGTCTTGGAGAATGCATGTGTGTTAGTGTAAATTTTTGTAGATGTTCTATGCTTGATACAATTTTACTTTTATAACAACAATCACATAAATAGTTAAGTAAAATGTTGATAGAACATACCAGTGGATTTATAGAAGACAAACCAGAAACAGGAGAATGTGTTGGTGCGGTACAGCGATCAGCAGGATGCTTCAACTAGCAAAGTCTTCTTGGTCGGCCAACCCAAAATGTGTCACAACAGTCCTCAAATCAATTATCTAGTCAACTCAAAGTCAACCCTAGAAAAGTCAACGCAGTCTAGAAAATGTCAATGCAGGGCAGCAACAAGAAAGTCAACGCAACTCCAACTTCGGTCAACTTTTTGACCTCGATTTTTGTGCCAATGAGTACGGCCTACAAAAATCGAACTCTCCACAAAATTTCAGCTCAAACGGACCATGCATTGACCAAAGTCAACGCTGGTCAAACTTGCCCAGAAACCCTAACTGCAGAAAATTTGCTGCTGTAAATTTCGTCCTTTAGCTGTCGTAGATTTCGTCCTTCTTCTCACGTGGGAGATGAAACTGCTTCTCAAATGCTTGTAGATAATGAGAAGTGTGTGGATGAGATGAGTGAAAAGCTCTCCAACGTTGACTGTATTTATATCCATCATTGAGGTGTGTCACACATCTGTTGGCGGTGTAAAACCTTAAGGCCGACCTGCACTTAAATTTATAATAAATAATAAATTCAAAATAAATTTTCTGCTCATCAGATTAAAATCAATTTTATATCGATTTTACACCTCTCCGAAAGATGAATCCAATACAAATATTGGAATCTTCATCTAAGCATCACAAGATGGAGTTTGGACCTAGTTGTCCAAATTTAACACTCCCTCTCAACTAGGGAGAACTCCATCCACCAGTGCAATCAAACATCATGCGTCATCCCACCGTAACTTGCTTTGCTGGCCTCTTTATTTCAGAACAGAAGTGGGTTAGTCACAAAGACATCATCCCCCGACTAACAAATTCAGCCCAGAGGTCCGAAAACTCTATCAGACTCACAAAGAGTCTCCAACCAACTCGAAGTTGGTTCATCTAACCCGAAGTCAGGCAGAGGTTCGAGACCTCACTAGACTTGATCCCAGATCAAGTGGTTGGACCGTGCCATCCTAGATAGAGAGTACGACAATCTCTGATGCGTCCATCAGTCTTTGCTACTGGTCTCTAGCTTTTCCCATCTCATTGGCCAAATGAGAGGTACTTCCCATGAGCCTTGAACTCAATGGGTAGGATGCATACGGGGCACAGATAATGAGAGGTGAACCCACTCAATAATCACAACGGTGGGGTCCAAGCACACCAACAAGGTTTATGTTAAATTTGGACAACTAGGTCCAAACTCCATGTTATGATGCTCAGATTAAGAGGCTAATATTTTTGTTGGAATCCTCTTTCGGAGAGGTGTAAAATCCATATATAATATGTCTTAATCCGATGAGCAGAACATTTATTTTGAATTTATTATTCATAATAAATTGTATGTACGGTCGGCCTGAGTTTCACACACCCGAGCGAGATGTGTCACACGCCCCAATGATGGATATAAATACAGGCAAAGTTGGAGAGCATTTCATCACAACACAACTCACAACATCTTCTCTCATCTGATTTAGTACGAGCTCCTTGGAGGACGAGTTCAGCCACACGTGTGAAAGAGAAGAAGGACAAAACAATACGGCTGAGTTGAAGGACGATTTTCTGCAGTTAGGGTTTTGCAGAAAGTTTGACCAGCGTTGACTTTGGTCAACGCATGGTCCAATTGGGCTGAAAATTTGTGGGAAGTTCGATTTTGGAAAGGTATGCTATTTTATGCAATCTAGGGTCAAAGGTTGACCAATGCAACAACGCGTTGACTTTTAGCTTGCTGCCACATGTTGACTTTTCGAGGACAACGTTAGCTTTTGGGTTGACTTGGGTTGACTGGATAGCTGATTGGAGGACACTATTGTGACACATTAGGTTGGTGAAGCCAAGGAGACTTTCTTTGGTTGAAAACATCACAGTGACGAGTAAGTAACCTTTCTCGCTTTCCCCATTTTAAGTTTGTCTTCTGTGGAATCCACATATATGTTCTATACGCATTTTAACATATTTGTATGATTCTTTGTAAGAAAAATGAAAGTTAACAAGCATAGAACATCTACAAAAATTTACATGGTATCGGTAGAGGTGAAGATAAGCTGGCTCTGTCTTTAGCAATCTTGGAAGAAATGGGTTCCACTAGTCTTGAATTCAAGGAGAATGACCAGCTGACTGGAAGGGATGACTTCCATGCCTGGAAGATGATATTAGATCTCAAATTGGAAGATCATGATCTCTTGGATCATGTGACGGGTAAGATTCAAGAACCTCCATCCAATGCTACCGCTGCTGTTAGAAACAAGTATAAGAAGGGAGAAATCAAGAAATCAAAGCAAAGCTGTTGATCAGGGAATCCATACATAAGAGTCTGGTTGCCTATATATCTGAACTAGGCACATCCAAGGAGATGTATGACAAATTGATCCTTATGTTCAAGGTAAACAATGTGAACCAAGTGCTATTCCTCAAGAACAAGTTGAAGAATATGAAGAAGGGCCGGGATGAGTCTATTCAAACTTACTTTCTGAAGTTGACCGAAACCAGGAACAATCTGCTAGCTATTGGGGAGACAATAGCTGATCGTGAGATGGTTCTCACCGCACTTGGAGGACTTCCATATGAATGGCAAGTATTCACAACCACCATTCTCAACAATAATACCATTCCTAACTTTGATGAGCTTCTGTCTAGATGTATGCAAGAAGAAACAAGGATGAAGGAATTCGATAATGACAGAAATGTTGCCTATGGTGCTCATTCTCGAAAGAAGAACTCTGGTGGTCCTAAGGACAAAGGAAGAACGAAGACTCAAGAAAAGAAGGGTAAATGTTTCACCTGCCATAGGCCTGGTCACTATGCTAGAGAATGCCCCTTCAAGAAGGATTCTCCCGATAGTGATGATAACAACAACAACCGAAGGAATAGGAATCGAAGAAATGACAAATCCAAAGGAAAGAGGAAGGCTCACTTTGGTGGAAACAATCAACCTTCTAAAAGGTCCAGAAATACCAGGTATGAGGAGTCTAATGTTGTTGATAAAAGAAATAAGAGTATATTCTTGTGTCTTGTCTCTCGGTGCATCTCAACGAGCACTATGGATATGCGGCTAATCGATAGTGGTGCCTCAAGGCACATCACGGTTTAATCATCTTTACGACATGGTTGAAAGGGATACTAATCTAGAAATTATCCTTGGGGATAATGCCACATATCCCGTGAAAGGGACAGGGACTGTGACCCTCCACTTGTCTCAAGGACAAGTCCTACGTTTGCAAGATGTACTCTATGTGCCTAAATTGAAGAAGAACCTTGTGTCTGTATCTGCCATGGAAGACAAAGGATTCAATGTAACTTTCTCTGATGGAAAGGTGCTCATGTGGAAGAAGAGATTCAAGGAAGCTATCTCAATTGGTTTTAGGGTTGGTACACTCTATCAGGTTGGAGGGAGTCCGTTGGGAGCTATGACTTGTGATACTATCCGACAAACCGAACTATGGCACCGAAGATTTGGACACCTTCATTACAAAGCCCTTCCCGAAGCAAGGAAGGTGGTGACAGGGATGCCTGATTTTGGAAATAATCATGAAGGTGTATGTAAGGGCTGTGCTGAAGGAAAACATACAAGGGGACCTTTCCCCTCAAGTGTCACAAAGACATATGATATATTGCAACTGGTCCATTCTGATCTATCTGGTATGTTGCCCGTAACATCCCTGGGGGGATGTTCTTACTACATGACATTTACTGATGACTTCTCTCGCAAAACTTGGATATACTTCTTGAAGAAGAAGGATGAGGCTTTCATGTGGTTCCGTACCTTCAAAGCCTTGGTGGAAAATATGACCGGAAAGAAGATCAAGATTTTGAGAACTGACAATGGCACTGAATATGAGTCAAATGAGTTCAAAGACTTTTGCAGAGAAGCTGGCATTAAGAGGGAGACTACCACTGCATATACTCCTGAGCAGAATGGTGTTGCTGAACGCAAGAATAGGACCATTGTGGAAGCTGCCCGTGCCATGCTATGTGACCAGGGTCTACCGAAGTTTCTGTGGGGAGAAGCTGCAAATACTGCTGTGTACATTCAAAACCGATGCCCTCATTCAGCTTTGGACTCCAAAACTCCCGAAGAGGTTTTCTCTGGTAAGAAACCTGATGTCTCACATTTTAGAATTTTTGGATGTCCTGTCTATTTTCATGTGCCGAAAGAAAAGAGAAGTAAGCTGGATGCTACTGGGAAGAAAGGAATGTTTGTGGGCTACGGTGAGACTTCTAAGGCATATAGAGTCTATGTACCTGGTCAAAGGGAAGTAGAGATAAGCCATGATGTCACTTTTGACGAAGATGCTTCCCTGAAGAAAGTAGTAGATCTTCCTAGATCTGAAGAATATCATGAAGAAAGACCTGGAAATCTGGAAGAACCCCAGGATGAGACTATGCCTGATATTGAAGGGCCAATGGACCCTATTGATCCACCCCCTTCACTAGGAAAGAGACCATCATGGCTCAGGGACACCCTCGAAGATGCTGAGGGTCATGCTGCCCCAAGGGGGACATTTCGAGAAAGCAAGAAGCCGTGTAGATACCAAGGGTATCTAGCTGCCATGAGTACTATTGTACAATCTGAACCTGGATCTTTTGAGGAAGCCGTAAAGCATCAAGTTTGGAAGGATGCTATGCACGAAGAATATGAGTCCATAATGAAGAATGATGTCTGGGATGTGGTCCCGAGACCGAAGGACAAATCTGTTGTCATCGCAAAATGGCTCTACAAGATCAAACATGGATCTGATGAGAGTGCTGAAAAGTTCAAGGCAAGGTTTGTTGCCCGTGGCTTCTCTCAAAAGGAAGGAATTGACTATGATGACATATTTGCACCTGTGGCACGATATACCACCATTCGATCAATCATAGCCCTTGCTGCTACGCAAGGATGGAGTCGTCATCAGATGGATGTCAAGACCACTTTTCTGCATGGTGCAATAAAGGAAGAGGTGTATGTGGAACAACCTCTAGGATTCGAAGTTCAAGATCGAGACACTCATGTCTGCAGGTTGAAGAAAGCCCTCTACGGGTTAAAGCAAGCACCCAGAGCTTGGTACGAGAGGATGGATAGTTACTTGATGAAGCTAGGCTTCACTCGAAGTAATGCTGATCCGAACCTTTACTTCAAGGTTGTACAGGAGAAGCCTCTCATTCTAGTGCTGTATGTGGACGACCTCTTCCTGACAGGTGATGACCCACTCATTCATCAATGTAATGGGGAGCTCACTGCTGAGTTCGAGATGAAGGACCTAGGATTGATGCACTACTTCCTAGGCCTGGAGGTCTGGCAGAGACCTAGAGAGATTTTCCTTTCTCAAGGAAAATACATTGTGAAGCTTCTGGAAAGGTTTGGTATGGTGGACTGTAAGTCCGTGTCGACACCGATGGAACTCAACTTTAAGAAGTTGAGTGGCAGCGCTGCTGGGCCTATCTTGGCCAATCCTACTGAGTATCGTCAACTCATAGGAGCTTTGATGTTCTTAGTGAACACCCGACCGGATATATGTTTTGCAGTGAACACTTTGAGTCAATAGATGGTTGAGCCTCATCATTTTCACTGGGTTGGTGCCAAGAATCTTCTGAGATATCTTCGCGGCACGATAAACCATGGTGCAATTCTTCTTGGGATGGTCTCACGTGGATATCTTGATGCGGAATTGGTGGCGATTGTGGTCGGGTCGTAGGCACATCGGAATCTTTTAACACAATCTTGGTTAGTGTTGGACGTTGGATGAGCGAGGAAGCGAAACTATAGATATTTTCAACACGCGAGCCAGATACATTGCTACTAGTATGGCTGTTGTGAAAGCGAGTTTGGTTGAGCTCTTTAGTGAAATTTGTTGGACATGTGCGGTCACACCTTCATGATATGTGATAATCGGTGGGATTCGTGTATTGAGAATCATGTGTTACACGGTAGGTCAACATATTGATGTCGGTACCACTTTATCCAAGGATGGTACGGCGGTAGCCAATGAGCTCGATCAATAGGAACTGATGAGCAGGTCGCGGATATTCTCACTAAGCCCCTGGGGAAGGTCAAGTTCCTAACCTTCCGTGAGAGTCTTGGTATCGTGGAACGACCCTATGATGTGGGTCTTGTTGGACGATGAGCTCTGGGAGCTCTGGGGGGCTTTGGGGATAGCTTCTCGGAGCTATAAGCACTCATAATGCTTCTGCCCCACCCTTGTGATTATTGAGCTGGTTCGCCTCTCATTTATCTGTGCCCCGTATGCATCCTACCCATTGAGTTCAGAGCTCATGGGAAGTACCTCTCATTTGGCCAATGAGGTGGGAAAAGCTAGAGACTATTAGCAAAGACTGATGGACGCATCAGAGATTGCCGTACTCTCTATCTAGGATGGCACGGTCCAACCACTTGATCTGGGATCAAGTTTTGCGAAGTCTGGGACCTCTGCCTGACTTCGGGTCAGATGAACCAACTTTGGGTTGGTTAGATACTCTTCATGAGTTTGATAGAGGTTTGGAACCTCTGGACTGATTATGTCAGTCGGGGGATGATGTCTTTGTGACTGACCCACTTCTGTTCTGAAATAAAGAGGCCAGCAAAGCAAGTTACGGCGGGATGACGCACGATGTTTGATTGCATTGATGGATGGAGTTCTCCCTAGTTGAGAGGGAGTGTTAAATTTGGACAACTAGGTCCAAACTCCATGTTATGATGCTCAGATTAAGAGGCTAATATTTTTTTTGGAATCCTCTTTCGGAGAGGTGTAAAATCCATATATAATATGTCTTAATCCGATGAGCAGAACATTTATTTTGAATTTATTATTCATAATAAATTATATGTGCAGGTCGGCCTTAAGGTTTCACACCCCCAACAGATGTGTCACACATGGATATAAATACAGGCAAAGTTGGAGAGCATTTCATCACAACACAACTCACATCTTCTTCTCTCATCTGAGATAGTACGAGCTCCTTGGAGGATGAGTTTAGCCCACACGTGTGAAAGAGAAGAAGGACAACTGTACGGTTGAGCTGAAGGACAATTTTCTGCAGTTAGGGTTTTGCAGAAAGTTTGACCAGCGTTGACTTTGGTCAACGCATGGTCCAATTGGGCTGAAAATTTGTGGGAAGTTCGATTTTGGAAGGCCGTACTATTTGGCACAGAAATCGAGGTCAAAGGGTTGACCAATCTGCTGCTGCGTTGACTTTTAGCTTGCTGCCCTGTGTTGACTTTTTCAGGACAACGTTGACTTTTTTGGAGTTGACTTGGGTTGACTCGTTTCTTTGATTGAGAGGAAACCCCATTGTGACACATGCAGGTTGGGCGACGAGGAGACTTTCTTCCAGTTTAGGCTTGTCACATTGGCCATGTGTATACCACCACTTTTTTCCTGTTTCTGATTTGTCTTCTGTAAGATCCACTTATATGTTCTATCTGCATTTTACTTAACTATTTGTATGATTGCTGTAAGAAAAGTAAAGTTGCTCCAAGCATAGAACATCTACAAAAATTTACAGTTTAGCAAGCCTAGCCTTGTGGTTGCTCATAGCTCCGAGAAGCTGTCCCCAAAGCCCTCTAGAGCTTCTCAAGCTCATCGTCCAACAGGACCCACATCATAGGGTCGTTCCACGATACCAAGTCTCTCACGGAAGGTTAGGAACTTGACCTTCCCCAGGGGCTTAGTGAGAATATCCGCGACTTGCTCATCAGTTCCGATATGATCAAGCCTTACGGCACCTCGTTGTACCATATCTCGAATGAAATGGTACCTGATATCAATATGCTTGGATCGGTTGTGGAACACAGGATTCTCGGTCAAGCGAATCCCACTCTGGTTATCATAGAGTATCACGATGGTATCTAGCACATGTCCAAACAGCTCACTAAAGAGCTTTCGCAACCAAACTGCTTCACAACAGGCCATACTTGCTGCAATGTATTCGGCCTCAGCGGTGCTCAAAGCCACCGACTTCTGCTTCTTGCTCATCCATGAGATCGAAGCAGAACCAAGATTGAAGCAGCATCCCGATGTGCTCTTACGATCCACCACACTGCCAGCCCAATCGGCATCAGTATATCCACGGAGTGTCACGCTCCCGACAGTGTATCTCAACCCATGGTTTATCGTGCCCCGAAGGTATCTCAGAAGATTCCTGGCACCAACCCAGTGAAAGTGATGAGGCTCAACCATCTGTTGACTCAAAGTATTCACTGCAAAACATATATCTGGACGGGTGTTCACTAAGAACATTAGAGCCCCTACGAGTTGACGATACTCAGTAGGATTTGCCAATACGGGCCCAGCAGCGCTGCCACTCAACTTCTTGAAGTTGAGTTCCATTGGTGTTGACACGGACTTGCAATCCACCATACCAAATCTTTCCAGAAGTTTCACAATATATTTTCCTTGAGAAAGGAAAATCTCTCCAGGTCTCTGCTAGACCTCCAGGCCTAGGAAGTAGTGCATCAGTCCTAGGTCCTTCATCTCAAACTCAGCAGCAAGCTCCCTCTTGCATTGATGAATGAGAGGGGCAACACCTGTCAGGAGGAGGTCGTCCACATACAGCACCAGAATGAGAGGCTTCCCCTGGACAACCTTGAAGTAAAGGTTCAGATCAGCATTACTTCGAGTGATGCCCAGCTTCATCAAGTAGCTATCTATCCTCTCGTACCAACTCTTGGTGCTTGCTTCAACCCATAGAGGGCTTTCTTCAACCTGCAGACATGAGTGTCCTGATCCTGAACTTCAAACCCCAGAGGTTGTTCTACATACACCTCTTCTTTTATTGCACCATGCAGAAAAGCGGTCTTGACATCCATCTGATGAAGACTCCATCCTTGCGTAGCAGCAAGGGCTATGATTGATCGAATGGTGGTATATCGTGCCACGGGTGCAAATATGTCATCATAGTCTATTCCTTCCTTTTGAGAGAAGCCACGGGCAACAAATCTTGCCTTGAACTTTTCAGCACTTCCATCGGATCCATGCTTGATCTTGTAGAGCCATTTTGCGGTGACAACTGATTTGTCCTTCGGTCTTGGAACCACATCCCAGACATCATTCTTCATTATGGACTCATATTCTTCGTGCATAGCATCCTTCCAGACTTGATGCTTTACGGCTTCCTCAAAAGATCCAAGTTCAGATTGTACAATAGTACTCATGGCAGCCAGATACCCTTGGTATCTACACGGCTTCTTGCTTTCTCGGAATGTCCCCCTCGGGGTAGCATGTCCCTCGACATCTTCGAGAGTGTCCCTGAGCCATGATGGTCTCTTTCTCAGTGAAGGAGATGGATCGATTGGGTCCATTGTTCCTTCAACATCAGGCATTGTCTCATCCTGCGGTTCTTCTTGATTTCTAGGCCTTGCTTCATGATTTTCCTCAGATCTCGGAAGATCTACTACTTTCTTCAAGGAAGCATCTTCGTCAAAAGTAACATCATGGCATATCTCTACTTCCCTTTGACCAGGTACATAGACTCTATAGGCCTTAGAGGTTTCGCTGTAGCCCACAAACATTCCTTTCTTCCCAGAAGCATCCAGCTTACTTCTCTTTTCTTTTGGCACATGAAAATAAATAGGACATCCAAAAATTCTAAAATGTGAGATGTCAGGTTTCTTACCAGTGAAAACCTCTTCAGGAGTTTTGGAGTCTAGGGCGGAATGAGGGCATCAGTTTTGAATGTATACAGCAGTATTCGCAGCTTCTCCCCACAGAAACTTTGGTAGACCCTGGTCACATAGCATGGCACGGGCAGCTTCCACAATGGTCCTGTTCTTTCGTTCAGCAACGCCATTCTGCTCAGGAGTATAGGTAGTAGTAGTCTCCCTCTTAATGCCAGCTTCTCTGCAAAAGTCCTTGAACTCATTTGACTCATATTCAGTGCCATTGTCGGTCCTCAAAATCTTGATCTTCTTCCCTTTCATATTTTCCACCAAGGCTTTGAAGGTACAGCACCACCTGAAAGCCTCATCCTTCTTCTTCAAGAAGTATATCCAGGTTTTGCGGGAGAAGTCATCAGTGAATGTCATATAGTAAGAACATCCTCCCAGGGATGTCATGGGTAGCATACCAGATAGATCAGAATGGACCAGTTGCAAAATATCAGATGTCTTTGTGACACTTGAGGGGAAAGGTCCCCTTGTATGCTTTCCTTCAGGACAACCCCTACATACACCTTCATGATTATTTCCAAAATCAATCATCCCTATCACCACCTTCTTTGCTTCGGGAAGGGCCTTGTAATGAAGGTGTGCAAACCTCCGGTGCCATAGTTCAGTTTGTCGGATAGTATCACATGTCATAGCTCCTAGTGGACTTCCTTCAACCTGGTAGAGTGTTCCAACTCTAAAACCAATCACGATAACTTTCTTGAGATTCTTTTTCCACATGCGCACCTTTCCATCAGTGAATGCCACATTGAAGCCTTTGTCTTCGATCGCTGATATAGACACAAGGTTCTTCTTCAATTTTGGTACATAGAGTAAATCCTGCAAATGTAGGACTTGTCCTTGAGACAAGTGGAGGGTCACAGTCCCTGTCCCTCTCACGGGATATGTGGCATTATCTCCAAGGATAATTTCCAAATTAGTATCCTTCTCAACAATGTCAGAGAGTGCTTCCTTGAACCCAGTGATGTGTCTTGAGGCACCACTATCTATCAGCCAGACATCCATAGTGTCGGGCGGGGATGCAGCAGAGAGGGCAGATACAAGAATGTATTCATTTCTTTTATCAACAACATTTGACTCCTCATACCTGGAGTTTCTAGACCTTTTGAAAGGTTGATTGTTTTCGCTAGAGGGAGCCTTCCTCTTTCCTTTGGACTTGTCGTTTCTTTGATTTCCATTTCTCCAGTTGTTGTTGTTGTCATCACTATCGGGAGAATCCTTCTTGAAAGGACATTCTCTAGCATAGTGACCAGGCCTATGACAAGTGAAACACTTGCCCTTCTTTCCTTGGGCCCTTGCTCTTCCTTTGTTCTAAGGACCACCAGAGTTCTTCTTTCTAGAATGAGTAGAGTAGGCAGCATTTCTGTCATTTTCGTATTCCTTCATTCTTGTCTCTTCTTGCATGCATCTTGACAGTAGCTCGTCAAAGTTAGGAATTGTACTATTATTGAGAATGGTAGTGTTGAATACTTGCCATTCATATGGGAGCCCTCCAAGTGCGGTGAGTACCATCTCACGATCGGCTATTGTCTCCCCAATAGCCAGCAGATTGTTCTTGAGCTCGGTCAATTTCAGAAAGTATGTTTGGACAGAGTCATCCCTGCCTTTCTTCAGATTCTTCAATTGATTCTTGAAAAATAGCACTTGGTTTGCATTGTTTACTTTGAACGTTTGTATCAGCTTATCATAAATCTCCTTGGATGTGCCTAACTCAGATATGTAGGCAACTAGACTTTTATGTATGGATTCCCTGATCATTAGCTTTGCTTTGATCTCCCCCTTCTTATACTTGGTTTTAGCAGCAGCAGTAGCAGTGGATGGAGGTTCTTGTATCTTACCCAATACATAGTCCATGAGATCATGGTCTTCCAATTTGAGATCTAATATCATATTCCAAGCATGGAAGTCATCCCTTCCAGTCAGCTTGTCATCCTCCTTGAAGCCATAACTTGTGGAACTCATTTTTCTCAGTTGGTGATTGCTATAAGTTAGGGCTTGTCTTCACCTTAGCTCTGATACCATGTAAATTTTTGTAGATGTTCTATGCTTGATGCAACTTTACTTTTATAACAGCAATCACATAAACAGTTAAGTAAAAATGCTGATAGAACATACCAGTGGATCTATAGAAGACAAACCAGAAACAGGAGAATGTGTTGGTGCATTACGGCGGTCAGCAGGATGCTTCAACCAGCAAAGTCTTCTTGGTCGGCCAACCCAAAATGTGTCACAACAGTCCTCAAATCAATCATCCAGTCAACTCAAAGTCAACCCCAGAAAAGTCAACGCAGTCCAGAAAAAGTCAACGCAGGGCAGCAACAATAAAGTCAACGCAGCTCCAACTTTGGTCAACCTTTTGACCTCGATTTTTGTGCCAATGAGTACGGCCTTAAAAAATCGAACTCTCAACAAAAATTTCAGCTCAAACGGACCATGCGTTGACCAAAGTCAACACTGGTCAAACTTGCCTAGAAACCCTAACTGCAGAAAATTTGCTGCGGTAAATTTCGTCCTTTAGCTGCAGTAGATTTCGTCCTTCTTCTCATGTGGGAGATGAAACTGCTTCTCAAATGCTTGTAGATAATGAGAAGTGTGTGGATGAGATGAGTGAAAAGTTCTCCAACATTGACTGTATTTATATCCATCATTGAGGTGTGTGACACATTTGTTGGGGGTGTAAAACCTTAAGGCCGACCTGCACTTAAATTTATTATAAATAATAAATTCAAAATAAATGTTCTGCTCATCAGATTAAAATCAATTTTATATCGATTTTGCACCTCTCCGAAAGAGGAATCCAATACAAATATTGGAATCTACATCTAAGCATCACAAGATGGAGTTTGGACCTAGTTGTCCAAATTTAACAGTTAGCCTCTCTGCAAAATCTCGAGGCTAGAGCACATTCGATGCTACAAAAATCAACACACTATTCTATTAGAGATATCCTGTGAAGCAGGTTGCGCTTCTCTGCTGCAAGGAACCTAGACCAGGAATGTGGAGTAGTAAGGTGTGTAGGCATTGCCCACCTAGCATTCCTGGGACTCACTTAAGGTACATCTTTGTAAATGTCAAAAGGTTTTGTTTGGTACTCCTTGCCCCATATGTCTGAACCTGTGAAAATTTCAATCTTGAAATACTACTATAGTGATAGATTTGTTTCTCCTACTTATTCTTGCAATAAGTTATTTACATAATTATTCAAGTAAATTTTGAAATAAACACTACTACAGTAATCACTCATATTTATGCAGAGAATTGAACAGTAGAAAATACAAGCATAAGAATCAATCACATCGAAAAAGTTATTTTTGGACAATTGTCCCCGGAAAAACCCAATGTGGGAAAACTGGTGCAATAGATCAGGGTTTGTATTATTCTTCAGCAGTGAAATCTTTACAAGGAAACTTTGACAGAAACGTTTGAGAAAATTTCTTGAGATACATTTGAGAGAATTCTTCTTCTATACCCAGAAGAATTTTTGACACTTGAGGGATTCACCAGCCCTCCCTGTGTCACTTTGCGTCTCTCCTGCGTGTCTCTCTCCGCAGTTTGTGTCTCTCCTGCATGCCTCTCTCCGCAGAGCCAGTGTTTGTCTGTCACCACTGTGTGAGGCCTCTACGCTGCTCCTGCGTGCTGCTTCTCTGATCTTCTGCTACCTTCTTCCCTCGAACCTTGACACTACTAAAACTCTCTCCTTCCTTCACCCTGCAAATATCCCTCTGAAATCGAATTCTATTCCTTCAGAATCGACTTCCCTCGGGTTACTGAACGCTTGCCCGACTTGCTTTCCAAATGGCCCTCAAGTCTTCTTTTATAATCTTCTCGTTGACCAATCAACGACCCAGATTAGAAGTCGAATCGATGGCTAAGATTAAAACTTGACTTGATCTTCATTTTCTAGAAGATTCGTACTCTGTTTTATTAATACCCATTAATTATTTAATTCTCCTAAGTTTAGACTTAGGGTCTTCATTAAAATAATTAATTATTTTAATATAACACAAACAGAGTAGAATTTCCCCAAACGATTTCTGGGCTCTTTAGAACTTTGTTGTCCAAGCCTCCTCACAAATTTTGAGACTTGGAACACTTTCTGATGCTTCACAAATCAACATGAACAATAGATGAAAATAACATTGTTCCAGAAGGACACGTCGCCTCGGGTGGCGGGTTGTGCTCCCGACATTTCCCATGCTCTCAAGATGGGGTGATGGCTTGGGAAACTTTTCGCACGTCCCCTTTTGGGGAAATGTGGGGAAACACCGGGGAAAGTGGTTTTGACCTCATTGGATTCCATATGGAGAAAGTAGAATTTTAGTTCCGACTCAAAATGTAGTAGGCTTAATGGTTTTCAGGAGTTTAGGACTGGTGAGGGTTGTAATATTTCCTATGCATTTTGTCATGTGTTTACCCTGGGAAGGGTATGGAACTAGCATTTAATCAAGAACATCAAGCCTTCTATGTACCTCAATGTTGGTGGTATTGATTGTTGAACTCCTTTGTCATGACCCCAGAAAAAATATACCCATCACTCAAACAAAATTTAGATTTAACATGTTAAACTATTTCTATATTATTTTAATGCTTAGAGGGTGATATTAATGATGAGGATTCCAATACATGAAATGATTTTTATTATATGTAGGTATTTGTTGTAGCAAGTTTTTTTTTTTGGGACTGTAGAAGCCTTCTAGAGTATTTTTGTTGATGAATATTTGGTTCAAAGATGGATTGTACTTGGTGCCATTTTTGGTTATATGCACACTTGCTATGTATATGAGAAACTTTGCATATATGTATAATGGTTTAGTTTTAAATGGATGCACATGAATAATTATGTATTTCTTCATGTATTTTCTGGTCCATCAATTTTTTGGTCTAGTTTTCTATGGTTCTTAGTTTTGGGGTAGACCAATTTGATGATTGGTCTAGTTCCGATAACGTTGGTTCATTGTCCATTGTTCATTTTCAGTTGTAAATTTTTATTCTTGACTTTAGGTACCGATGACCTCCGATCTAGTCTTTGACTCATCATCTTTACTATTTCTGAGTTTGTAATTTCAATTTACTATTCTAGTTTTTAGACTTTACTGTCTACTTTTTTGTAGTACTAATCAAATTCTAGAATAATGAATGATGAATTTAAAACAATGTATATAGTGTTTTACAATATCTATTTCATTGAATCATTTATGATATATGAATCAATGTATTTCACACACACAGATATATATGCCTTGACATCCCATTGTCCCCTTGAGTTCCCCCCTTGTGTGTCCACTATTCCCACATCCCCGTGTTCCAAAAACTTGGCAGAACATTGTAAAATAATCAATGTGAACATTCTTCATTCTCAGACAACATAATTTCGTTATAGCTAGGATTGTTAAAAGTAGCAACAATATTCTCGAGTCTTCTTAATTTTAGATAACAATGGTATGTTCTATGCTTAAGCGCAATTTACTTCAATTTTCCTTGTTAGCCCAATATCAAATTCTAGTTTAGCAATCACATTAGCTTAATCACATTGATAGTAAATGTTGATATAACATAAACAAAATGTAGAAGACAAACCAAGACAAGTGGACACAGTATTTGGTGGATGCCACGGAAAAACCCCAATGTGGGGAAAACCCTTTGATCAAATTCTTATTATTTTTTTTCAATAGTTCAATAGAGAGAGAGAGAGAGAGAGAGAGAGTACAAATATCAAAATAACTTGCTCAAAACAGTGTTGTCAAAATCAATAGTCAGCAACAACCCAAACTAGAAAGTCAACGCTGGTCAAAGTGGCTTTAAATTGTCCTCCAAGCAACTCGGTCAACAATAGTCCAATTCGGCCTTTCAAGCAGGTCAAAGTCAGCCCAAAACAGTGAAGTCAAACCTAGTCAATGTTGCTGTAAAACCATCCATCAAACCTGAAGTCAATGCTAAAGTCAAACTGGTCAAACTACCTCGAAACCTGTGCCAATAAATGCGGCTTCTTGAAATTGGAATTTTTGCCCAGAAATCACAGTCAAAGGAGGTGAGTTGACCCTTGGTCAACACTGACTTGTTTTCTTGCAATTCAGCCTGCAACCTGCCTAGAGAAATTAGGCTTCCTGCCACGTGCGAAGTGAGAGAGAGGTGCTCTAATGTTGTACGAACCAATCAAGAGAGGAGAGAGAAAGATGTGTGATAGGTGAGTGATGTCCAAATGAGGTGAAGGTGACTCTTAATTATACAATTCGTTGAGGGTGTGGAGACACAACTGATGGGCTTCATGAGCCTATAGTTGACTCTGGCCGACCTTGACAATTTGCACATGTGTGAATAATAGATTCAAAATCAGACTTCTGCTCGTCCGAACAAGATGACCTTTAGATCAGTCTCGCACCGCTCGAAAACAGAAATACAACAAAAATATCATCTCCATCATATGAGCTGTCCAAGGTGGAGTTTGGCCCTAGTTTCCAATTTTAACACACCCTCTCAAATAGGGAGAAGTCCACCTGCCAATCCATCTGCCAACCTGTACCATCTATGTCATCCCTGCTCTACTTTGCTGAACCATGAAGAAGTAATGAAGAAGAATTGATCGAGAGTGAGTCATAAGACCTTGCCACTCTCCGTTGATCCAATGTCAGTCCCGAGGTAGAACCTCAATTGATCCCAGATTAAGATGTTTGAACACCATGCTTCCTAGCATAGAGAGTACGACAATACATGATGCGTCCATCGGTAGTGCTATGGTCTCTATCCTCATTTCCCAACTCATTGGCTAGTTGAGAGGTACTTCCCATGAGTCCCAGACTACATTGGTAGGATGTATGCTGGGGCATCAACAGGAGAAGGTGAACCACTCATCCTATGCATATGCCAACAATAATGGAGTATCATAGGGGAAGGTGAACTACTCACCCTGTACATAGCGCACAACTAGGGAAAGGTGAAGCACTTACCCTATGGTCGCTCATAACTCCAAGAAGTGCCCCCATGCCCCACAGAGCTCCGAGAGCTCAATGTCCAATTCATGCGGGACCCTCATAAGAGGGTAATTCCACAACTCCATGTCTCTCATGGAAGGTTAAGAATTTGACCTTCCCCAGGGGCTTTGTGAGAATATCTGCGACCTACTCATCAGTCCCAATGTGATGGAGCGTTATTGATCCCCATTGTACCATATCCCGGATAAAGTGGTACCTGATATCAATATGCTTGGAGTGGTCGTGGAACACAAGATTCTCTGAAAGACGAATCCCACTTTGGTTGTCGTAGTAGGATCACAGTGGTATCCAACACATGCTCAAAGAACTCACTAAAGAGCTTTCTCAACCAAACAGCTTCACAACAGACCATACTAGCAGCAATGTATTCGACCTCAACCGTGCTTAAAGCAACCGATTTTTGCTTCATACTCATCCAGGATATCGAAGCAAAACCTAGTGAGAAGCATCAAGTAGATGTGCTCTTACAATCTACCACACTGCCAACCCAATCAACATTACTATATCCATGGAGCCTCAAATTCTCGGCAGCGTATCTCAATCCATAGCTGATTGTGACCTTGAGATATCTCAAGAGATTCTTGGCAGCAATCCAATGTATGTGATGAGGCTTGACCATAAATTGAATCAACGTATTCACTTTGAAGCATATGTTCGGACAAGAGTTCACCAAGAACATCTGGGACCCACGAGTTGACGATACTCAAAAGGATTTCCCAAATCGTGCCCAACAACACTGCTGCATAGCTTCTTGAAGTCGAGTTCCATCAGAGTAGTCATAGACTTGCAGTCCACCATCCCAAATCTTTCAAGTAGTTTCACAATGCATTTTCCTTGAGAAAGGAAAATCTTACCTGACTTTTGCCAGACCTCTAAGCTTAGGAATTAGTGCATCAATCCTAGGTCCTTCATTTCGAACTTGGAAGCCAACTCTTTCTTGCATTGACGAATGAGAGGGTTTGCACCTGTTAGAAATCGATCATCTGCATAAAGTACGAAAATGAGAGGCTTGTCATTTTCAACCTTGAAGTAAAGGTTCACATCAGCTTAACTTCTTGTAAACCCCAACTTCATAAGATAGCTGTCGATCCTCTCATACCAGGCCCTGGGGGCTTGCTTCAACCCATATAGTGCTTTCTTCAACCTGAATACACATGAATCTCGATCCAGAACTTCAAACCCTTTCGGTTACTCTACATAGACTTCCTCCTTAAGTGAGCCATGCAAGAAAGCAGTTTTGACATCAATTTGATGTATACTCCATCCTTGAGAGGCTGCAAGGGCAATAATCGAACGGATGGTGGTATATTGTGCAACTAGTGCAAATTTCTTGTCATAGTTCACACCTTCGTTTTGAGAGAAGCCTCGAGCAACGAACCCAGCGTTGTACTTTTCAACATTCCCATTAGCTCCATTTTTGATTTTGTAAAGCCATTTCGAGGTGACCAAAGACTTGTCCTTGGGCTTAGGAACCACATGCCCGACATCATTCTTCATGATCGACCCATACTCTTCATTCATTGCATCCTTCCAAACTTCGTGCTTCACAACATTTTGAAATGTAGAAGGCTCAGATTGAACAATGGTGCTCATGGCAGTTAAGTACCCTTGGTAATTGTTTGGCTTCTTACTTTCACGAAATGTCCCCCTCGATGTAGTGTGTCTCTCGGCATCTTCGATGGTGTCTTTGAGCCATTTGGGTCTCCTTTTCGAGGAAGAGGGCTCACAAGGAGGTGGATCAATGGGATCCATTAGACCTTTAACATCGGGCATCGATTCATCCGTCGGTTCTTCCTGCGTTCTTGTATCTTCATCTTTGTCCTTCCTTGGAATAGGAAGATCTCTAACCTTCCCGAGGGCATCATCTTCATTGAAGGTGACATCATGACTTATTTCCACTTTCCTTTGATCAAGCACATAGATGCTATATGCCTTTGAAGTTTTACCGTAGCCCACAAATGTTCCTTTCTTCCCAGATACATCCAACTTGCTTCTCTTTTCTTTCGACACATGAAAATACACGAGACTACCAAAAGTTCTAAAGTGAGAAACATTAGGTTTCTTACATGTGAAAACTTCTTCGGGAGTCTTGGAGTCCAATGCTTGATGTGGGCATCTATTTTGAACGTACACGACAATGTTGGAAGCTTCTCCCCATAAGGAGTTTGGTAGGCTTTGGTCATGAAGCATGGCACAAGTAGCTTCAATGATGGTTCATTTCTTCCTTTTGGCAACTCCGTTTTGCTCAGGAGTATATGCAGTAGTGGTATCCCTCTTAATGCCAACTTCTCTACATTAGTCATTGAACTCATTTGACTCATATTCGGTTCCATTATCGGTCGTCAATATTTTGATCTTCTTCCCTGTTTGATTTTCAATCAAGGCTTTGAAAGAGCGGAACCACTTGAACACTTCACCCTTCTTCTTCAAGAAATAGATCCAAGTTTTGCAAGAGAAGTTATCCACAAAAATAACATAGTAAAAATATCTTCCCAAATATGTTACGGGAAACATACCAGATAAAGAAGAATGGATAAGTTGAAGAATGCCGGTAGTCTTAATTTCACTAGAGGGGAATGGTTCCCTTGTATGTTTTCCTTCGACACAACCCTGACAAACACCTTCATGATCTACTTTGAATTCGGGCATACCTGTGACCATTGTCTTTGCATCGGGTAGAGCTCTATAATGAAGGTGAGCAAACCTTCGGTGACATAATTCGGATTGAAGAGAAGTGTTGCATGTCATGGCTCCCAAAGGACTTCCTCCAACCTAATAAATACCTTGAACCCTAAATCCAAGTGTAAATGCATCTTTGAAGTGCCTTTGCCAAATACTTACCTTTCCATCAATAAATGCCACCTTGAAGCCTTTATCTTCCATCTCTGAAAGAGATACTAGGTTCTTTTTCAAGTCAGGTACATATAATACATCTTGTAGATGAAAGATTTGACCTTGATTTAAATGAAGAGTAACAGTCCCTATCCCTTTTACGGGGTAGGTGGCTTTGTCTCCAAGTATGATCTCCAAATTGGTTTCCTTTTCAATCAAATTTGAGAGGGCCTCTTTGTATCCAGTGAAGTGCCTTGAGGCACCACTATCAATCAACTAATTGTCCAATATGTTTGGAGGAGAGGCAGTAGTGAGGGTAGAGATAAGATAAAATTTCTTTTGCTTATCTACAACATTAGTTTCCTCATACCTAGATTTTCTTGACTTCTTAGTAGGTCGACCATTTCCATATCGTGCAGTGGAGCATTTCTCTTTCCTTTGTTGTTGAACCTGTTATTTCTTTGATTTCCATTGCCCTTGAAATTATTGTGGTTGTGAACATCATCTCTTGGTGTATCCGTTTTATTAGGACACTCTCTAGCGTAGAGGTCAAACCTATTACAATTGAAGTGTCTTCCCTTTCTTCCTGCTTTGAATCCGAGTCTTCCTTGGCCTTGTTTCTTTGCACCAACATTGTTCTTCCTTTTAGCATGAGTGGAGAATGCAGTGGGATCATTCCTATTTGAAGACATGCCTCTCTCTATCATCCTTGTTTTTTCTTGAGTGCATGTAGTCAACAATTCATCAAAACCTAGAACCCTATTATTGTTGAGGATAGTGGTATTGAATACATCCCATGCTCGGGGAAGACCTCCAAGGGAAATAAGAGTGAGCTCCTAGTCAACAATAACTTCTCCAATAGATAGAAGATCATTTTTGATTTCGGTAATCCTCATGAAGTAGGATTCGATGGATTCTCCTCTATCCATCTTGATGTCCTTCAACTTGTCCTTGAGAAAGAGGATTTGGTTTGCATTGCTAGCCTTGAACATGCTAACCAACTTGTCATAGATGTGCCTAACTCAGAAATGTAAGAAACCAAATATTTTTGAATGGAATCCCTGATGATCTTCTTAGCTTTGACCTCACCTTTCTTGTACTTTGATTTAGAGGCAGCCGGTGCATTTGAAGGAGGCTCAACAATCTTTCCCTACACATAATCCATGACATCATTTTCTTCAAAGTCAAGTCTAGAGACATCTCTAATGCATTATAATCAAATTTATCATTGAGCTTGTCCTCAGATTTGAAGTAAGATGAGGAAGCCATTGAATCTTTTCCTTGTCCAACAGAGCTCAGTGATTGATTTTCTCACTCTTGCTTGGGCTTTGTCTTCACCTGGGCTCTGATACCATGTTAATTTTAGATAACAATGGTATGATCTATGCTATGCTTAAGCACAATTTACTTCAATTTTCCTTTTTAGCCCAATATCAAATTTCAGTTTAGCAATCACATTAGCTTAATCACAATGATAGTAAATGATGATAGAACATAAACAAGATGCAGAAGACAAGCCAAGACAAGAGGACACAATATTTGGCGGATGCCAGGGAAAAACCACAATGTGGGGAAAACCCTTTGATCAAATTCTTCTTATTATTCTTCAATAGTTCAGCACAGAGAGAGAGAGTACAAATATCAAAATAACTTGTCAAAACAGTCCTATCAAAATCAACAGTCAACAACAACGCTAACCAGAAAGTCAACGCTGGTCAAAGTGGCTCCAAAATATCCTCCAAGCAGCTCAGTCAACAGTCCAATTCGGCCTTCCAAGAGAATACAAGTCAACCCAAAACATTCAAGTAAAGGCCAGTCAACGTTGCTATAAAATTTGCAGTGAAACCTGAAGTTAATGTTGAACTCAAATTGCCTAGAAACCTATGCCAATAAATGTGGCCTCTTGAAATCGAAATTTCTGCCCAGAAATCGCAGTCAAAGGAGGTGAGTTGACCCTTGGTCAATGTTGGTCAACACTGACTTGTTTTCCTGCAATTTGGCCTGCAACTCGCCCAGAGAAATTTAGCCTCCTGCCACACTTGTGAAGTGAGAGAGAGCTGCTCCAATGTTGTACGAACCAATCAAGAGAGGAGAGAGAAAGATGTGTGATGTGCAAATGAGATGAATGTCATTCTTATTTATACAATTCGTTAAGGGTGTGGAGACACAACTGATGGGCTTCATGAGCCTACCTTTGACTCTGGCCGACCTTGATAATTTGCACATGTGTGAATAATAAATTCAAAATCACACTTCTGCTCGTCCAAACAAGATGATCTTTAGATCAATCTTGCACCTCTCGAAAAGAAGGATCCATTAAAAATATTATCTCCATCATATGAGCTGTCCAAGGTGGAGTTTGGCCCAAGTTGCCAATTTTAACAAGTCTTCACCACGACAAGACTTTCATAACCTTAAGTTTTGATGCAGGAGCATCTCTTCAAAGTGAATGTTGTAAACATAACAATATATAAAATAATATAGTAAATATGATTAGATAAGTGTAGTTAATTATGAAAAGGCATATCTCAAAAGACATGATCGTTCATGAAGGGGTACCGACCTAGGTATATTTATGAGACTCTTAATTGTAACCAAACCGTATTCTTCAATCATATAATTTATGTATACTTGTATCCTCAATGGATGTCCTCAATTTCCAAGTGTTCTGGAGTATTTAACTAGTGTAAGTACGAACCTTGTTCGTTACATTGGTATCAGAGCCTTGTTCTCCTATCCGACCTTTCGCCATCAACCCTTCTGTTGATATTTGTAAATATGGTCGGTCTTCATAATGTATAATTGAGTCCTTGATGTATTTACAAGCATGTTCTTCATGCTAGAATGAGAAGAGAAAATTTGAATTTGTAAGAAATAAACTTTAGACTCCAAAAGGATGAAGTCAGCCTCCACCTATTCAGGTCGACCCCCTTAATTGTTCAAGTCGGCTCCTTAAAAAGTTCAGGTCGGCTCCAATAAAGTTGCACCCATTTGACTTCAAGAAATCTTATAAAAATGCACCATTTTCATCCAAGAAAGCCCACATCTAGTGAGGCAACGAAGTTTGAGGAAATCAAAGGTCTGAGGCAGTAAGTGACAGTCATTTCTGTCATCTATGAGGTCAGCGAAGGGCCTAATGTAAGACAACAAATAAGGTAATCTCTGAGGCCAGTGAAGGACATATTTTGAGCCAACGAAATGTAATCTATAAGGGCCAACAAATTAGTATTTTTGAGGTAGTAACAAAGCATGTTTCTTGTTCTAGATTAACTTGAATAGGAGGATGGGCCATAGACGAGGTTTTTGCTAGTTATTGATTAAGATGTATCTTTGTTGAATTGATGATTTCTCTATTGAAAAGGTTATTGAGTTTTTACTCATGTGGATTTTCCCAGGGTAATATAATGTGTTTCTGTGTGGTTATTGCTTTATGATCTTATAGGCATATTGTTATTGTTGAAGTTCTCTGTTTAATTATTTTATGGTGCAAAATGAATTTAAGATAAGTTTTGTCTAAGAAAGAATCATAAGAAATAATTATCAGACTAGAGAACTCCTTAAAAATTCAACATGGTATCAAAGTTAAGGTGAAAAGAGTAGCCCTAGAAAGGAAGTCATCTTCTGTTTTAAGTAGGGCTTAGTTCATGAAAGTTACTGCAATTGAAGCCGAGTTAGCACTATCTCTCTGTTGAGGCCGAAATATCCTAAAAGTCTATTTTCAGTGAGGTAGAGTTACTTAGAGTAGCCTCCGTAGACTGAAGGATTATTGTCACAATTGATAGAATTTTTGCAGAAGGGTTTTCCATTTTGCTCTAAGCTTAGGAAGAGGATCTCAAGAAGAAATCTGAAGCCCTAATATTTAAGTAAATGGAATCCCTAATCTGAAGGTGCCCTAGTTTCTCTACTGGAAAGGAAAATCATGTTTTTGAAGATCGAAGTTCTCGTTTTGCATGGAAGACCTCATGCTTTGAATAGGCCAAGATAAACTCCAGTACGTTTGATCCAAATTGCCTCAAAATTGTGTAGAATTCTATCTTCATATTTGAAGAGGCCGAAATCCCGAGATTTGAAGAAGCCATAAGTATCTCAGTTCCAACCTTAGACCTATTTCAAAAAGATCACAGTAAGTCCGAAATTCTTAGAGTTTATAGGCCTAGAAGCCTTAGGATTGTTGTCTCAAGTGGTTGGGATGAAGTATTGGAAATCACAATGCCAAGAAACATTGAAAGACCATGTCAATATATCTTGAGGAGTCTTGAACTTGTGGTCAAGGATTTAAGCTTGTATCATTTCAAAGAATCAAAACCATTGTCGACTGAAATTTTCTATTTCCTTGAAAAGTTTTGTAAGATCAGTCCAAGTCATTGGCTCTAAGTTAGTATCACATTGTCTTTGGAAAGTCTTTGTGATTGCTTGGATCAGATGAAGTCATAGGCATTGCAATAAATCTTGAAGTTCAGCGACAGTCCAAGGCTTGATCTGAAAGAGTGAATTGAAGATGCAAGTTTATTATACTCTGTAATATGTTGCACAGTTGTATGTATAACCACATGATATGCCTTGTGTCATATTAAATATTGGGTAATTATGAACCATATTTGTGCCAAGAATGCTTGGCATCTCGAAGAGGAGTTGGGGACTTGTATAGACCTGTTTAAAATATGTCTCCTTTGTACAATATCATTTCAAGTAGGTAGTCCTTAAAGTTCCTTTTAAGACAAAGGAAATTAAGGAAATTGTTTGGCTGACAAATTTAGAGAAAATTCCTTGAAATTGATTAAAATTATGTTGAGATAGTTGATCTAAATGGACATGGTGATCATGGTACACTTATTGCTACTGTATAACGATGAAAAGGCCGAGTTACCCTTCAAGGTTGAAGGTTGAAGTCCATAACTTATTGAAGCGTAAACTACTTGAATTGAGGACCAATGTTAGTTTATATAGCATCGAATGTGTTCTAGCCACGAAGACAACAACAATTGCCGAAAAGTTAGAGCAAAGGGTTTTGCAATAGTAGAACCAACTTCGGTTGGAAGAGAAAAGCACAAAGAGTGGAGGGAAAATTTCTCTCAGGGAAATTCGAGTCTCAAAATTTCGATTTTTCCAGTAGCTTATTGCAAATTTTTTCCCTCCTAGAGGGAGTGTGTATAGCAGATCCAACAACCAAGCAGAGGGAAAGGCAGAGTTTTCGACTAGATTCGAGATGGCCACAGTTGGGCTCAGAGATCAAGATAGATTGGACAATGCCTTCAACTGTGATTTAGTAGGCCAAAATGTCCTTTCTCCTTGATGAGCATGGTATGAAGACCTATGCAAAAAATGTGGTGGTAGTACCAGCAGATAGTGAGGCACTAGATCTAGGAGGAGGAGGAATATGAGACTCCAGTGTGTCGAATGGGCAGGGTCCAGCGCAATTGCAACAAGGAGATTAGTCAGATTAGTTTCAGATTGTTGCAATAAGACCATCACCTTTGCTACAGGGGCCCATAGTACCACAGTAGCAGATTCAGTGTCAGTAGTTGCAACCAGTCATTCAAATGACAGCTACATAGCTAGTTGCAGTAGAGTTTGGGAGACAGTTGCAGAACTAGTTGTAGTGACACAAGCAATGCGAATTGCCCAGTCGCAGTGTGTAGGTGCAATTCCATCCAAAAGTTCCCATTGCAGAACTTCGTAGTCTAGTTTCCAGTGCAGTAGGAGAGTGCGAGTTGCCAGGAGGGAGCAGAGCGATTTCGCATAGGGAGATCGAGACTCAGAGGGAGTCTAGTTTCAGAGTGGGAAACCTTATGGAAGCTAGTACTTCAGGATCCGCGGAGATTAAACTCGTTATTGCAGTAGTTGCCACAATAATGCAGATATAGAAGCAAATAATTAACAATAACAATATGAGTAAATCAGATTTTGTCATGTGTGCAGTTATACCTCTAGGATTGAGGTGGGGTGACTTGGAGTTGTAGCCCTAGAGAGTTACAGACTTGGATAGGGTCCATTGAGGAGTTCACCTCATGGATCATTACTTGGCTACAGGGGCCCACTATATTCAGTAGCAAGATTAATCAGTGTTAGGTGATGCCGTTAGATTTCAGGTGATAGTTGTAGTCAGATGCTAGAGAGCGTAGTGTAGAGTTGGAAACAATGCAGAGTCAGTGGCAACGCAGATTCTTCTGTGGACAATGCAGTAGCTAGTAGCAGTCAGAGACTTGGGTGACAGATGCATCATATCGAACAAAATTGATTCAATATTTTGGATGTTTTTCAGTTGCAGATGTTGCAGTTGCAGTAGCAACAGATGAGAGGGAGTTGCAGTGTAAATGCAATGTTGGCAACAATACAATAAGGTCAGTAGCAACACATATGCAATATCAGAGTTACACAGTGGTTGGTGGGAAGTGGAAGGCAGTCATTGTGGCCAGACATCAACAACGTGACAAGAGGTGATACAAAGACAGGGTGTTGTGGCAGAATGTTCAACACTAGAGAGGACACAGTCCTCGCTAAGAGGGAGTGTTAGTTTCTGTAGCATCGGATGTGTTCTAGCTACAAAATTTGGTGGAGAGGCTAGAATACATGTGATCTCCAAAACCCAGAAATCGTTTCTGGAAATTCCACCTAGAGATGGCTTAATTAGATTATTAACCACTTTTTAAATATTTTCTAAGTCTAACCTTAGGGAATATGGCTAATTAATCAGAATTAATTAAGTCAAGTTGCAAATGATCTAGAAACTCACATGGATTGACTCCAAGATGATCCTAGCCATTGATTAAGTTTTAATCTTGGCCGTTGGTGCTCCAACTGTGGATTATAAGAGGAAGTCGATAGGCTCTTGGAGAAGATACACCAAAAGTTTGATTTGCTTGGGAGATCGAATTCTAGAGAGCAACAACGATTGTCGTTAAGCCAGAGATCAAAGAAAAGTGAGTGAGGGGCAGAGAAATTGATCGAGAGGAAGTTTTCCAGATCTAAAATGCAACAACAAGGGGCTGAGTTATTCCCAATGAGTCAGCGTATATGACTGCGTAGTTGCTTAAGAAGAGCAAGTCGATTTAGCCGGAAGAAAATTAGTTTTCAGTTCCAGAGGTCGGGCATATGGTCTAGAGTGTCGGAGAGATGATTTCCTCAGCAGAGATAGGGATAAAGACTTCATCAGAGGCTGTTCAGAGGCTAGATGTCATAGGGTCTGTGCAGAACCATCACAGAGGCTGACGCTGATTGTCCAGGAGGATGATTTTTTGAAGGGAAGTTGTGCCATGTTTACTTGCGGAAGAAGGGTAATTCCCTTAGATAATTTTGCTCAAATTTTCTTGTTGTTTGGATTGCCAGTTGGGAATCCCTAGATGTACTCAGAATTCACTATTGCTTAATAATAAAAACCCTCATCTGCTATAGTGGTTTTCCCTCATTGGGTTTTTCTGGGGACATTTGTCCAAAATTAGTGGTTTCATTTTTATGTGGGTGCTAGTTTTTCGCAGTTTCCAATGCTATATTCTTTCGTAGTTTATTTGTGAAAATCACAGTGTGAAGTATATGATATTTGCCATAGTATATAGTAGATAAGTTGTTAAATAAATTAACAATTAGAAAAATAATTTCCAGTTGCTGTGATAGGCGAAATTTTCACAACTAGATCATGTCATATTTGATTACTGAGGGAATGAGATTTTATGGTATTTGAACATGTGAATATAATGTTGTAGATGTTAAAGAAATTTGGTCTTGCAAGAAGATTTACAATGAATACTGACAATCTTCTAAAGTCATAGATGGTTGAATATCTAGGGTTAGTAAATCCTTGCAAATAGAAAGGGTTTGGGTTATGGGCTTAAAATGAATTTGTAAAATTCTAGGGTTTGAAGTTAAAGGCCCTAGCTAGACATTTATAAACCCTAACAAGCCAAAAACGACTTGGAGAAGAAAGCCTAGGGTTTATGGGCAAAACCCTAGGATTAGATGTTTTCGTTGAAAGTAGAAACCCTAGCTTTTACAAGAAAAAATTGACATCATGATTATGATGTGGATGAAGCCGATAAAGTTGTTCATGGATTAAAGACGACTAAAGATCAAGAGGGAGTTGATATCCTCTCTAAAGGTAAGTACTATATATCTCTTGTATTTGATTATTTCTATTGCTGTTGATTTTACTAGTAGTTAGTCTTTTGTGCTTAAATTCTTTGGTTGGTTGTGATTGTTCTTCCTTGGTCTCCTAGTGAAAGGATTGTAGGTACATAATGAAGGCTGCCAAACATTTGGTAGTAAGTGGAAGAACATAGCAAAGATATGACAAGAGGACTGTCCCCGAAATAGGGATTTGTGATGAGAGATGAGATCTGGACTCCAATGGAGCAGACAAATCAACAAGATTGAAGACTGCCTTGATCTATGATAAAAAGAAGTAAATGATGACTTCCAAGATGAATTATGCAGTAAATGGCAACTTGAAAAGAAGTACAAGGCAAAGGATTACCTTAGCGAAAGGGAGTAGAGTAAGACAAGACAATTTTTTAGGTACACTTTTGTTAAAATTTTATTATCTTTATGATTTTTGTTGAAGACTACATCAATTGGTTGTAGAGATTGACTTCCCTGGTGAAAGAAGTGTACAGAAGATCTACCTCAAGTTTGTGAGGTACATGATGAAGTCTTATACTTTTATGTATAAAGAAGGCTTTGTACTTGTTAATTTGGAAAGTCAGGGACAAATTCCCTCCATTGGACAATCTTCCTCATACAGGAAGACCCCTCCTAGCCCTTTGAAGAATTTAGTTTGGTTAAGGAAAAAAATATTTTTAATATGGAAACCCACATGTGCACAAAAGGATAGGTCAACCCTTAAAGGAAATTGGACACCCTTGGATGGCTATAAATACAAGTCAAGTGACCCTCATTTGGAGACAATGATTAAACGTCCTTTCTTTTCTCTTGTTTGGTTTGGCTCACACAGGTCTGAATTTGGTTCGTGGAGATTGGTTTGTATAGGTCTAAGATTGCAAAGTTTTGAAGCTCACACATGTAGATTAGATTTTTTAGTTTGCAGCCATAGGTCTGCCACAAGATATTTTTGATTGCAGCCGCACGCAAATAAGCCTATATGTGTGGCCAAAACGCTTTAGTCACATGTAGGAGCACTTGCTCCATGCGACCGAGACCTAGGTTTTCAGGTGACAACTGATTGCATATTTCGACAGTTGACTACAAATTTTATTAGTTGACTACTAGCTTCCATTTATCCAAGTGGATATTGGTGGCCACTCACCTGTTGCACTTGGAACCCCATCGTTGTTTCTTTCAGTTTCCTTAATTATAACACAACTTATTATTTTTGGCAGTTTTTTGGGTCTTAAACTTTTGAAGCTGTTTTGCGGGCCTAAAAGACGTTTTTTTTTTCAAAAAAATAGAGAGACCAAAAAAGTGCAAGACTGATTTAGCTGTGTTTTTTTGGCATCTTGTAAATTTTCGAAGCGAGGTATTATGATAGTGAAATAGAGATCGTATGCCAAAGTTACGACCCTGAGAAGTTGCTGTTCCAATTAACCCCAACAAGGCCCACAATCTTTTGGTGCTTCATCTCCTAGGGTTAGGTTTTCGGATGTTTAGGGTTTCCCATTATTTCTTACTAATAAAAGGGCCACCGAGCCTTGTTATAACACAGTTCAAAAGGCATGTAGCCACCACATCTCTTCTGAGAGATAAGCTACCATCGCTCGAGCAAGTTTATTTCCATTCTACATGTAACAGGTTCAGTACTTTGTTATTAATGAATTAAGGTTATGTTTTTGTTGTAACTCTGTGTTTTTGTTTATATATGTATCTCATTTTGTTCCTGCGTAAATCTGGATTAGTGGTATTAGAGCGGTTTGCTCTTTCTTTGTTTTTCTGTTACTGCCCCCAACAAGGTCGAGGTATAAGGAGTTGGGACTTGAACTAGTTGTACCCTTGCAAGATTGTCCCAACCAACACCGACAACCTCCCATGGCGGAAGAAAAGAAGGATGAGGGAGCTGGAGATCCTATGAAACTGCTGCTCAAAGAAGACCTGAAGCGACAAAGAAACGAGATTATGGGAAACTTTTCATAGATCCTTCAGTGGATGCTCATCGACGATGCATCTTCATCCAACAGTCGCTTCAGAGGTGCTTCCCCCTTCAAGATACAAGTGAAATTCGATATCCCTATATTCAAAGGTCAAGTAGATGCATATGTTGTAGATAAATGGTTGAATTTGCTGGAGGGTTATTTCTTAATCCATAGTTTCTCTGATAGGGAGAAGATTACTTTTGCACTACTTACTTAAGGCTGCTCTCGATGTCAAGGACTGGTGGGAAACTTCTTTTGTGAAAGGGGCTGAGGAACCCTCTCTGTTCACAACTGCACCCACTTGGAACTCTTTCTGAGATGTTGTCAAGGAACAATATTACCCCATGGGGAGCTATGAGGGAAAATACATACAAACCACACTACGACAACAAAGGGATCAAGATGTGCACGAGTTCACAAGTACCGCAACTGTTTGTGCAAATACATTCAGGAAGAAATGGAGTTCCTAGACATATCCTTGCTTGGTGCAACATATTGGTATGCTACCAAGATTGAACACAAATTTAAACAGAAGAAGCGAGACTTTGGAGCTACGGATCTGAAGTAGTGAAAAGATGATGCTAAACCACAGAACAAAGGCCAAAGCCAAGGCGAGGTGACCTAGGACAACCCATTGAAGTTGCAAGCAAAGAACAACACCATGAAGACGAAGGACACAGGGAAGTGGTGTGAGTTCCACAAGGGCCCCACTCACAACACAAGTGAGTGTCTTGCCAAGCAGTCACTAGTGGTCGAGTTGAAGGCCTAAAAGTCAGATGCATGTTCCGACTTGGAGTCAGACACCGACAAGGGGAATTACAAAAGGGAAGTATATTATTGATGCAGAGTCCATCACCACTGTTGCCACCACCAAGACCCAAAATATTGAGCTCGAATACCTAAAGGAAGGAGAGTGTCTCTTCCACTAACAGATGTGGGTGAAGGGGTTGCTGTTGCAATACATTGTCGAAATCGAGAGCCAAAAGAACCTCATCTCAACAAAAGTTGTTAAGTGGTTGGGCCTGCTGAGCACACCCCACCCGCATCCATACACCATCGGGTGGCTCCACCAAGGACGAGATCTTCGCGTTCGCCAACATTGCCGCCTTCCCTACAACATCAAACCCTTCAAGGATGAGGTACTGTGTGACGTTGCTCCTCTTAAAGTTTGTGATGTATTATTAGGATAACCATACTTGTGAAAGCGTCATGCATTCCATCCCAGACTGATGGCCAGACAGAGGTTGTCAACAGGATGATAGTGCACAAACCTCGCATGTACAACTCCAAGCATCCACAAACCTGGGATGAGAGCTTTCCCTATGTGCATCATAGCTATAACAATGTTCTCCATAGCTCGACTGGTCGTAGTCCCTTTCAAGTTAGTCTACGATTTCAACCATTGTGTCCAATTGATGTTTCCATCCCTGATGTGACTACACAAAAAAATCCATACATGTATAGTCTGAGGTTGATAAAGCAACTAAGTTTATTGAACATATCTAGCACATCCGCTAGTAGGTTCGCGACATTTTGGAGAAATCCAATAGCAAGTACAAGCAACGACATGATCAACATCGAGTGGCACATAAGTTTCAGGTGGGTGACAAAGTTTGGTTGCATTTGCAGAAGAAACGCCTTGCTAGAGCCCATCGGAATATTCGACCACTCTGATATGGGCTTTACACCATCACGAAGGCTAAGGGTGACAACGCTTTCGAGCTCAACATTCCCCCATTCCTTCGCTTGCACCCAGTGTTAAATGTGGACTATCTTCAACCATATTTTCCACCGTTCGTTGCGAGACACATCAGATATTGTAGAACAATTTACACCAATAGAGCTCAACCCAAACTGCATGGAACAAGCCACAACTGATCGGATTATAGACACATAGACCAAGACCACTGTATTGGGTTGTCAAAGAAAACCAACTCCTGCACCAAGGCAAGTGGCTCACCAGGGAACAAGTTCATCAAAAATTTCCCCATCTCATGGAGACACCCAATGTAATGGGGACCATTGCTTTCTAAGGGGGGGGAGGGATATATCTAGGTGGATATTGGTTGCCACCTGGCTATCCCACTTGGAGCAACACCGTTGTTTCTATCACTTCCATTAATTGTAGCACAACTTACTATTTTTGGTAGTTTTTTGGGTCCTAAATTTCCAGAGCTGTTTTGAGGGCCTAAAAGACGTTTGTTTGGGAAAATGGAGAGATCGTAAAAGTGCAAGACCAGTTTACCTATCCTTTCTTGGCCTTCTCTTGGAGTTCTTTGAAATGATGTATAATGATAGTCAAATGGAGATTATATGCCAAAGTTACAACCCCTATAAGTTGACGTTCCAACTAATCCGAATGGTGCCTGCAAGCTTTTGGCGCTTCATCTTGTAGGGTTAGGTTTTTGGATGTTTAGGGTTTCCCATTGTTTCTTAATGATAAAAAGACCATTGAGCCTCATTATAACATAGTTCAAAAGGCATGTAGTTGCCACATCTCTTCTTTGAGATAAGCTACCATCGCTCGAACTAGCTAATTTCTGTGCTGCATGTAGCATTTTTAGTACTTTATTATTAGTGAATTAAAGTTATGTTTTCATTGTAACTTAATGTTTTTGTTTATACTTGTATTTCCTTTCGTTCCTGCATAAATCCGGATCATTCGCAGATGTTGACAGTGTATCGCAGGGTTTTGAAACATGGGTTTGATTAGTATTATTGCTGGGTTCATGCATGGGATATAGTTTGGTTGGTTTCACTGGATAACTTTTTGAATGAAGAATTGGATTATTGTACTCTCTTTGCTAAACATTTTATTATAATCTAATAAGAAGAAGAATTTGAAAGGGTTTTCCCCGTTGTGGGATTTTGCCTTGGTCTCCGACCAATCCTGGTGTCTCTATGTGTAAATGCTTTTCTTCTATTGTTCCTTTATGTTCCATTGCACAAATGATGACATTGTTCTTTCTATATAATTGCATATGATGTAATAATGTTACGATGTTGTGGGGTGAATTCTATATGTAATGATGAAATACAATTATCTAAAGCAAAGAACAATATAGGCCTAAGGAAATTTAACATGTTATCAAAGCTAGGCTAAATTAAATTCATTGAAGATCACCCCTGTGAAGACACCATTGATGGGAGAAAGAGAAGATGAAGGAGACTTAAAAGAATGCTAGGGTTTGAAGGAAACTCTAGGTAATCTAGTTATTAGGGTTTGATGGATTATATGAGGTTAGGGTTTGGAAGAAACCCTGAAGTATGAAAAAGGTTTGAGTTATGTAGCCTTGAAACCATAGCATGATCAATGAGATTTTGTTCTAGCACTTTTGACAGTTTGAATGTAACCCTAAATGGTCTAGTCTCAATTAGGCCTATTTGCTGATGAAGACGATTGGAAATATTGAAGGCAACATTTTTATATGGACAATGGACAATAATAACTATTGAAGACTGACTCAAGTGGGAGATGATCACTTTTCGTTAAAGACAAGTTCCTTTCAAATTTATGTTATTTCTTCGTGATACTTGACTTATTGTTTTGATCATTGCTTCGTGCATGAATATTTGAGTATATGAATACTTCTAACCTTCAGATGAGATGTAATAAGCATATCCTTCTTGAGGATCATCTAAATTGCAGGAAAAGAGAGCCAGTGCAGGAAGTGAAGAGCTGGTGCCGGAAAAGGAAAGAAGCATCTGAGGGTAATTTTTGGGAAGTAGCATACGATAATTATTATATGCAAGTACTACAATAGCCAACGACAAATAAGTATTACAAGTTGCAAAGGTACATGAATACTACAAGTTATGTAAATTATATTGTTTTAGTGTTATGATTTAACTTCAGGATTGGATGGCAAATTAAGCCCCAAGGTATGTCGAGAATATCACCTTCATAAATGACTCATGCATGCATATGAAAGTAAGTTTGATTTCTAATACATGCGATATATTAGTACTCTTGATATTTAGACAAGTATCTTACATTTTTAGACATGGTGGATTTCTTGATTTTTTAAAGCTGGCTAGAAACGTTGATTTTGATAACTTGATACTATTGTTAATTCTTGTGATAAACATGGTAACCCTAATGATAAAAGTGTGACAATAAGATTGATGCACAAGATCTTCTTATTGATATAAGTTAAGGTTTTTATCAGCTTAGTAAATTTGACAAGTGGCTAAATTGGATGCCCTGACTTGATGTTGTGATTATGATCCTTGAAGTATGAAGAAGATGCATTTATATGACTCTAACCTTTGTTGAAGATTTGATGACATGTTCAAATGTGATGATGAAGTAGCTGATGATTTGTTATGACCTTGATGCATATTTATTTGAGAACTTGATCTGGTACTTTTGTCGATACATGACAATATTATGTTAAGATGGGTTAATGTCTTGATTGAAGATGAGGCTTTCCATTAAGAGGGAGAAACTCCATGAGATCCCAACACCCATTATTATTTGCAGTAAATGAATAGAAGACTCTTGATTGTTGAAGCAAGGTTTCTAGACACGAATGAATGATCATTAATGTTGTTAGTTTTGACAAGTTCTGATCTGAGCTAAGAGGGTTGCTCCTAGTCTAAGCCCAACTGTTGGGAGAAAGGCTCAAGGATGGAACTATAGGCTCCCAACAGTAAGGAATAAGGCCTATGTGTCCGACTGAAACTGGGAGTGCATGATATAAAGTTCTTTGGACAGAAAATGAACAGTAAGATTTACATAATGTTTGACTTGTTGCAGGGATCAAAATGAAGGTTGTTTAATAGCAAGACCTCTCTAAAAAATGTGAAGTGACCTACCTTTTGGAATCTACTCTTGCTTGTGTTGAAGGGTAGAAATCTAGAGAATTACCGCTAATAGAATCTTGAGGAGAATTTCATAATTGACATGACTAAGATCTTTATGTTGTAGAGAATGTGAATGTCTTAACACATCTTGTGTTTGCAGGGGTTTGTAGTATGCATATTAGTAAGTTAATTGTCTTGATTTCATCATTCGAGCTAGTATGAAAATAAAGGATTGCTCCTCAATATGTAGTAGTTTATATTCTGGTTATTATAAAGATTTCATAATAGATAGATAGTAGAAACTTATATGACTTGTCCTTGGTGTATGCATTTACGTTTAGTGGCAGAAATGATTGATATTATAGTCACGTGGATGGTTTAATGAAGTTTGCTTGATATTACTTGGTAAATGACAATTGTTGTTGTTATGACATGACAAAGTTCTAACCTATTACTTGGGGAGTTGGATTGAAACCTTTAACAATGGTATTGGCATAAAATTTGATGGCTTCAATATTAGTTTTGGTTTGACATTTAAGGTTTGATATGTAGACTTGATTTATTTGATTGCACAATATTGATTTGTTTGAAGCTGGGTATATTGGTTAGTGTGATGTTTGCAAAAGGAATTGTATGGTTTAAAGCAAGCCCCCCGAGACTGGTATGTTTGCATGGACAACTGTGTAGTGAAGCTTGGAAGTCATGTTGATTTGAACCTCTACTTAAAAGTGGTCGAAGATATGCCTTTAATTTTTTTTTTAATGACAAGTAATGAACCTTTGATGATCAAAGTAAGAGTGAGTTGGCCTCGAAGTTTGAGATGAAGGAACTTGGCATGATGCATTACTTTCTAGGATTAGAAGTTTGGAAAAAGGAAAATATGTCGTGAAGGTATTGGAGAGATTTGGAAAGATGGAATGCAAATCCTTGGATACCCTAATGGAATTGAATTTCAAGAAATTATGCAGAGATGTTGTTGGAGCTGACTTGGCAGACTCCTCTGAGTGTCGAAAATTGATTGAGGCATTGATGTTCCTTGAGAACACCCGTCTGGATATTTGCCTTGCAGTAAACACCTTGAGTACAAATTGGGTTCCCGCTGAGCACATTTTGAAATAATCTACATGGGACAATCAATCTTGGTCTAAGATATACCACAAGAGATGTATGACTGCATGGATGCACTGATGTTGACTGGGCTAGATACATTATTGATGAAAAGAGCACGTTTGGGTGCTGCTTTAGCATGGGATTTGCCATGATATATTGAAATGAGAAGTAAATAGAAGTTCATAGCTTTAAGCAGGACTGAGGTTGAGTACATTGTTGCTAGCATGGCTATCTGCGAGACAATTTGGTTAAGGAAGCTCTTTGGAGTGCTGTTCAAGTAGGTTTTGGATATGATAGTGATATATTGAAACAACAAGACTGGGATTCGATTGGTAGAGAATCCCATATATATATAGTTGAGATAGAGATATCTTCATAGAGTGAGATAGTGCTGCTGTATGATACAAGCTTAGGCTTGTGGTTGCTACTTTCGTGAGAGGGAAGGTGAATAAGGTATCCTTTTATGACATGTATTTTCTCTAACATAATATTTAATTTAATGTTTCATATGAACAAGAAAACAAAGGCCTATTGCTCGAAAGAATTGCATAAAACAGTATGATTAAACTCTTCAGTGAATTGTTTGAGGCGGTACTGGATATGAGCACATTTATATGTTTCTAGCCTACATAGAGCAACATGGATTGATGGATTGGACCCTCTTGAGTAAGGATCCGAGCTGATCGAGGACATTGAGCTAGCTCTTCCTCCCTGTCTGAGCTCTTAGGCTGAGGAATTGAGCTGTAGAGCTCCTGGGGTTGAGTGAACTTTGGACAGGTGTGTGTGATGCCTACTCTTGCAGTAGGTTAGGTATCTCCCCCTTTGTCACTCATAGGGTGTGCGTGATCCTTGTCTGTTTTGACAAGTAGGGTATCTCCCCCTATCATGGTGTATCAGAGTATACCCTAGTTCGCATCATACCCACAAGTCGAGCTTGTTGGGATTGTCCCTCCTCGTCTAGCCAATGAATTGAGGAGGCTTGGGGGTGTGTGATCCTTACCTTTGTTAAGTTGGGTATCTCACCCTAGGTGTATTATGATGCAGGTGTTCTACCACATGACTCTTAGGGGTCATTGCTAGGAAGATCAACAAGCAATAGGATGGTTGTGATCCTTACCTCACATAGCAAGTGGTATCTCGTCCATTGATTGCACAATGGGATGGTTGTGATCCTTGCTTAGTAAGTGGTATCTCGCCTATTGCTCGATATAGGGTGGTAGCTGGATTCTCCCCTATATGAGGTGACTTGGTGTGAGAGTGTCCCATAAGACCTTCCCCACTCTCATAGACATGAGGTGAGAGTGTCCCATAGGAGCTTCCTCATTGTCATTGGTTCCTGGGTGGTAGCATTGGCTGCCTGATTAATAGAGGGTGGTAGCTTGGGTTCCCCTCCACTGTCAAATTCTTCTTCTTCTAGATTCGAGAGTTTTCAATATATGAGTTGATATGAGAAAATATAAGCAGGGATAATCAGATATGGGTAGGGATGAGCAGAGATGAACATAGATAAGCATTTGTTGATGATGAGATACTTGTGATGGGACATTTGTTGCAGTCGGTAATTTCTCCCTAGCGGAGAGGGAGTGTTAATTTGGTAGCTCAATGCCAAATTCCCTCCATTGGACAATCTTCCTCATCAAGGAAGACACCTCCTAGCCCTTGGAAGAATTTAATTTGGTGAAGGAAAAGTATATTTCTAATATGGAAAGCCACATGTGCAAAAAAGGACAGGTCGGCCCTAAAAAGAAATTGGACACGGTTGGATCGCTATATATACAAGTCAAGTAACCCTCATTTGGAGACAATGATCAAGCATCCTTTCTTCTCTCTTGTTTGGTTTGGCTTGCACGTGTTTGAAGTTGGTTCGCGAAGATTGGTTCATACAGGTTCGAGATTGTAGGGTCTGAAGCTCGTACGTGGGGATTAGGGTTTTTGGTTCGCAGCCGCAGGCTGACCACAAGATATTTTCGGCTACAGCCGCACGCTCAAAAGCCTATCTGTGCAGCCAAAATGCTTCAGCTGTAGACAAGAGCACTTGCTTTGTGCTCTTGAGACCTAGGTTTTCAGGTGATAGTTGACTACAGATTTCGACAACTGACGGTAGGCTTCCGCAACTGTTGACAATTGACCCTCTCAATTGTTGCAGAATAGCTTTGTGAATGAAGAATTTAATTATTGTACTCTCTCTCTTTGCTGAACATTTAATGACAATCTAATAAAAAGAAGAATATGAAAGGGTTTTCCCCCCTCTGGGGTTTTGCCTGGTCTGCGACCAATCTTGGTGTCTCTATGTGTGAATGCTTTTCTTCTATTGTTCCTCTATGTTCTGCTTCACTGATGATGACATTGTTCTTTCTACATAATTGCATATGATGTAATGATGTTATGATGCTGTGGGGTGAATTCTATATGTAAATGATGAAATGCAATTATTTAAAGCAAAGAACAATATAGCCTTAAGAAAAAATAAAAATATTGGATTCTCAAATTTGATTGATGGATCAACATTGATCCTATATGATTTGCTTTTTTGACGAAAGAAGAAGAAACCATGATTTAAAGGGAGCATCATTGACCGGAAAGATTTGTTTTAGAGGAAACAGTGAAGGCTTTTTTAGGAACCCTTGCCTTAGCTTCAAAGGGGGTTAATCTCTAGATTCAAAGTAAAGAATTTGACTAGATAGTTGATGCAACTTAATAGCATCGGTGGGAGGAGCAACCCGAATTGTTATGACAAGATCTGTTCCAGAAAGAATACCCAGTTAGGGTAACTTGAAAGTAGTGAAGATGATGGATCAAGTGAAGGAAGCAAATCCCTCTATGTTTGAGCCAAAACAAACAACTCAACATATGCTAAAGTATCAACATGGTATAGTCGGTCATGGCATAGTCAATTATGGTTTGAGATATGACTAAAACAATGATGTACAACTGCAGGGATATACAAATTTTGACCAGGCAGGGAGTGTAGATGACAAGAAGAATACTTTAGGAAGAGGCTTCAGTTTGAGCTCTGTAGCTAGAGAAATATTCTCTCACTCCTACCATATGAGTTGAAGCTCCACTATCTATATACCAGACACCAGGTGAAGCTGAACCAAATAAGCAAGCAAATTCATCCTCCAACCTAGAAGATAAATTTGAAGCATCTTGACTGCTAATTCTATCCATGATTTTCTGTGCTATTTCTCTTTCCTCTCTACGCTAATTCTGCTGCTGCAAAAAATTGTTGTCCAGTTAGAGATCTGCTCTGCAAGAAAAAATACGGTTGCTCCTTCTGTCTCTAGTAATCCTCGATTTGGATAAATCATATTTGAATGTCGCTCTCTTAGAGAAATCGATTTTCCTCAAGAATTTTGACCCTCTTGGCCAAGTAACTGCACGGCCTCTTGGGGATTCGAACTATTGCTCACACAGAGCAACAAACCTACTCCTCTTCTTTGCTACCAAGCTCTTCGGCTGATCATATAAGCTCTGATTCCATGTGAAAATTTCATCTATTGCAATATCTGAAAAATATTCTTCTAACTGTCAATTTGATTATGCAGTTTATTTGCAATGACAATTATCGAATAAATTTACTACTGCAATTTTCACAATAAATAACTGTGGAAAATAAAATGTTGGAAATAGAGAAAATCTAGCACACACAGGGTGGGGTAGACTTCCTTGTCCCTTGATGCATCTATCTTTTTCCAATTGGTGATCATGGGCTGGCAATCCTGCACTCTGCACCTCTTCAGAATATCTGTAGCATATCTGCCTTGCCCAAGGAAGATCTCCCTATTCTTCTGTCAAACTTCCAATCCTAGAATATAGTGCATCAACCCTATATCCATCATGTCGAATTCTGTTGCAAGGTTCCTCTTGCAGTCTTTTATGAGCCTTGATGATCTTGTCAAAAAGAGATCATCCACATACAAAACCATAATGAGAGGCTCATCCTCTACCATCAAATGTTAGAGGTTAGGATCTGTATCACCCTTGACAAATCCCAATTGTTGCAAGTAACTGTCAATCTGACCATACCATGCCCTGGGTGCCTTCTTGAGCCCATACAATGCTTTCTTCAATTTGCACACATGAGTGCGCTTCTCATGAGTTTCGAAGCCTTCAGGATGTTTTATACACACCTCTTCTTCTATCACCCTGTTCAAGAACACTGTCTTGACGTCCATTTGGTGAATCTTCCATCCCATCTGAGCTGCTAGGGATATAACAGATCTGATAGAGGTATATCTGGGAATTGAGGCGAAGGTCTCCTCCTAGTCTATTCCTTCTTTTTGTGCATACCCCTTTGCCACGAATCTAGCCTTGTTCTTCTCTACATCGCCATTTGCAGTGTACTTGATTTTGTAGATCCATCTGGAATTGACAACTGATCTGTCTTCCGGCCTTGACACTACCTCCCAAACATCATTTTCCATGATAGAACTATACTCTTCTACCATGGCATCCACACACACCTGATGCTGTGCGACTTCTTGAAAGCTCGAGGGTTCTGTAACGTGAGCTACCAAATCTTGACATCTGTTAGGGTGCATGTGCTGTCTCTTGTCCGTCCTAGGAGCTTCGATATACTCTGCGTTTCTTAAGGTTTGACAAACTTCCCTGCTAGCTTTACCACTGGTGGTGGGAGGTTCGATTAGTTCCTCCTCCTGTCTCTGCTGCTTCGATTGCTGAGAACTCCCTGGAGCTCCCACCCCTGAGGAAATACTGGTACTAGTCACTGTACTTGATCCCTGTGACTGTGTTCCTGCTAGTTCCACTTGCTATCCCTGTTGCTGGACTAATAGAACTTCTTCTGATTGATTCTGATCTCTTGCAGGAATCTCTCGAGATCTCCTAAAAGCTCTGTCTTCCATGAACTTTATGTCTTGTCTCACTACAACCTTCCTACTGCTAGGAATACAAATCTTGTATGCCTTTGAGGTCTCGCTATACCCAACGAAGAACCACTTCTCTGCAGTCTGATCTAATTTGTTGCATTTTTCATCTGGCGCGTGGCTTTAAGCCACAGTGCCAAAAATCCTCAAGTGACTCACTTCAGGCTTCTTTCCTGTGAAGACTCCCTAGGCGTTTTCTTCCCCAATGCTCTATAAGGAGTTCTATTCTGAATGTACACTATTGTGTTACATTCCTCTGCCCATAAAAATCTGGGCAGATCCTGATCATACAACATAGCCTTTGCAGCCCCAACTATCGTTCTGTTTTTCAGCGCTGCTACTCCATTTTGCTGAGGGTTATATGGAGCTGTCCATTCTCTTTTTCTGCCTTCCTTCTCACAGAAATATGTGAAATCTTTATCAATGTATTCTCCACCATTATTTGAGTGAGGCACCTTGATATTTTTCCCTATCGCGTTCTCTATGAGTGCCTTGAATACTTTGAATCGATCAAAGACCTCATCTTTGGTCTTTAAGAAATAGATCCAGTTTTTTCTGGAATAGTCATTAATAAAGGTGACGAAGTATTCACCACCACTAAGAGCTCTAGAGGACATAGGGCCACAAATATCCGAGTGTATCGGTCCTAACACGACGTTCGCTCTGTTGTCACTTCTCGGGAATGTTGCCTTCGCGTACTTCCCAAGTACACATCCTCTGCATACATCATCGTGCTCCATACTGAGAACTAGAACTTTTGTTACCATTTCTCTGAGTGTCTTGAGTGCTCCATGGTGTAAATGTCCCATTCTCCTATGCCACAATTCGTTCAGCTACTTCCCACTGCAATTGTCACTGCTTATTAGTGCCATTGGAGAATCGAGCTGCAACCTATATAACCTGTTTCCCTGAGCTCCAATTTGTTTCACCTTCTTCCAGCTAGAGTGTTTAACATAGAATTTCGTCCCTATGAATTGTATATCGCACCCCTTGTCTTGTAGGCTGGGACACTGAAATTAGGTTCATTCCCAATGCCGACATATACAATACATTAGTAGCGGTGGTGCTGGTTCTTGACTTAGTCTAAAACTCTATTGTGCCTATCCCTAAAGTAGTACATTTGGTTCTGTTACCCATAGTGATCTAAAAGTCCATTTGCTGCTCTTAGTAGCTAGAGAAATATTCTCTAACTCCTATCATATGAGCTGAAGCTCCACTATCTATATACCAGACACCAGGTGAACCTGAACTTGATAAGCAAGAAAATTCATCCTCCAACTTGGAAGATAAATCTGAAGCATCCTGATTGTTAATTCTGTGCATGATTTTCTGACTTCTCTTTCCTCCCGACGCTAATTTTGCTTCTACAAAAAGTTGCTGCATCTAGCTAGAGATCTGCTCTGCAAGAAAAATATGGCTGCTCCTTCTGCCTCTACTAATCCTGATATGGAGAAAACAGATTTCTCTGTCGCTCTCTTAGAGAAATCAATTTTCCTCAAGAATTTTGACCTTGTTGGGCAAGTAACATCGTTGCATTTGGGGTATTCGAACTCCTCACGTAGAGCAGCGAACATCCTCTTTTTTGCAACTGAGCTCTCTGGCTGATCATATAAGCTCCGATACCATGTTAAAATTTCATCTATTGCAATAACTGAAAAATATTCTTCTAATTGTCAATATGATTATGTAGTTTATTTGCAACGACAAATATCGAATAAATTTACTACTACAATTTTCACAATAAATTACTACGGAAAATAAAATGCTGGAAATAGAAAAATTCTACAACACACATAGAAAACATTAACATAGTTATTTTTGGACAATTGTCCCCAGAAAAACCCAATGTGGGAAAACCGGTGCAACAGATGAGGGTTTTCTTACTAGTCTTCAACATGAAATCTAAGTACAAGAATTCTGACAATTTAAACAGAGGAAAAACATTGAGAGAAATTTTGTGAGAAATTTATCACTCTCCACTGCGACTCTCTGACCCCGAGATGGGCCCTCTGCCCATATGCTAGTGCCTTTGTGTCACTCTCTGGGCAGTGACTGCACAGAGCTCTAGTGGACTGTTCTCTTCCTCATGCTGCCTCCTCCTAAATTCGATATGTACCTTCTGGACTTCTGCTGATATCCCCTCTCTCTCATTCATTACTCACCCTCTGTCTCTATCTCCTCTACTAAATCTTAATCACTGAGAAAATGGATCTGCAGGGGCAACTGAGTAACTGCACTGGTAACTAGAGCACCAACAACCAAAACTAAAACATAATCGATGGCCCAGATTATTTCCCTGTCGATCTGTGTGAGTTTCATAATCTAATTAAGTCATCTCTAGGTGGAATTTCTAGAAACGATTTCTGGGTATTGGAGAATACATGTATTCTAGCCTTTCCACCAATTCTTGTGGCTAGAACACATCCGATGCTACAAAAACTAAGAATGGTAATGTTAAATCCTTAGAGTAAAATTGACATTCTGCTTTATCTTTCATTTTCATCCTTTTACTTAAATTTTTAACATTACCATGAAATGACTCAGTATGTTTGAGAGTGGTTCTGACCTCATTGGATTTCATATGGAGAAAGTAGAATTTTAGATCTCACTCAAAATCCATCAGACTTATCATTTTTTCAGTGTTTCACGATTGAGGGGATTGCAATGTTTCCATTGGATTTTGTGATGTACTAGGGTATCGAACTCATATTTAATCAAGAGCACCAATCCCTCTATGTATATTGATGTTAGTGAAATTGGTTGTCGAACTCCTCTATCATGACCCTACTAAAAGTGTACCCATCTCTCAAACAAAATCTTGACGTGACATGCTTCTTTTTTCTATATTATGTGAATGCTTAGAGGGGGATATAAATGACAAAGATCCTAAGATAGGCAATGCTTTTGATGATATGTAGATATTTGTTGTAGCATGATTTTTTTTTGGATTCTAGAGGCCATTTAGAGCCTGTTTGTTGCTGAATTTTCGGTTCAGAGATGGATTGCATTCGATGCTATTTTGGTTACGCGCACCCTTACATTGTATATAACTGAAAACTTGTAACTTGTGGACTTGTGTTTGATGAAGATTTTAACTACTAGATGATTGATGTTATATGGTTTAATTCTTTTTTTTTTTGCTTTTTATAGGTAATTCATCATTCTACATGTTCTGGTTGACATATATGCATCAAAATATATAAAATAATGTCTTATATAAAATTCGCTCCTGATTCGCTCCTGACTTGGGAGATTTTGAAAATATCGCTCCACGCATCTGTTCCAACTTCCTGCTCCCGCTTGCCGCTCCCAAGCAACATTGGTCATAACCTTTTCACAGAGAAATTTTGTCAACATAAGAACATCTAGATAGTCATTTTCAATACCTCCCTATTTAAGAGGAAGTGTTGATTTTTGTAACTATGGTCGGTCTTTATAATGTATAATTGAGTCCTTAATGTATTTACAAGCATGTTCTTCATGCTAGAATCAAAAGAGAAAATTTGAATTAGACTCCAAAATGATGAAGTTGGCCTCCTCCTAGCAAGGTCCGCTGCCTAAATTGCCCAAGTCGGCGTAAAGGAGGGAATTCAACCCCTTGATTAGACTATATAAAGAGCAGTTCGACTTCATTTGGAGACACACTCACTCAACAAGTTCGATCTACAAGAAAGTGTTTGATGTATAGTTGTGCAGTTGGAAGAAGAAGAGCAAAGGTCAAGAAGAAGGAAGAAAGACATAATTTCTTGATTTTTGGGCTCTATCTCTCTCTCACATGGGCAAAGTTCTAGGGTTTTTGGGTTGCAAGAAGAAGCCAAGGTTGTAGAACAAAATTGTAGTAGGATGAAGTACAACATCTTGTAGTTAGGAGGGAGGAAACCCTGTCTTGTACCTCGTTGACCTTAGGAAGAGTTGTCTTGCTTTTGGAAGGCACAAGAAGGAAGTCGAGTTGGGGTTTCATTAAGAGGTATAGGGTCAAAATTGCATGGTCAAAGTTGCAGGTTGAGTAGTAGTGCTGTAGTTAGCAGGACGAAGTTCTAGTGTGTAGCAATTTTTTGAAGATTCAAGGACTTGAGGAAGGACCGACTTAGTACTGGGAGAAGAGTTTTCGAGTTTTCCCCCTGCATAGGTTTTAGCCTGGCTGAGAGCCTATATCTGTGTCCTATTTTGTTGTCGTTGTTTCTTGATATTGTTTGATGAAAAGATCTAACTAAAAGAACATTTAAAAATGCGTTTTTCAGGCATGATCTGCTGAAGAATCCATTATTAGGGATATTACAAACATAAAGAAGATTAAGATTCACAAGAAAGCATGAAGGTTAAAGAAAATAAGTTTAATAAGCTGCCACTTTATCATTTTCTAACATGTTATTAGAGCTAAGGTGAATAAGGAAGGCAGCTGGAAGGACACTAGAAGAAGTTGATTATCAAGGGGAAGGGAAAAAAAAATTCTCAAGAAGGCACGAAAGAGAAGACCTATTGATGTAGGGTTTCCACGTTCAAGGAAGATCAAGTCTACATCAAGCTCGCATGAAAGAGAGATCTGAGAGGAAGATTTCAAGAAGAGCATTGATCTCGTAAGAAGTCTACTTGAAAGGCATCAATCTTGGAAGTTGTTTCAAGGAAGTGCCCCCAAGGGATCTTGAAGACACCAAGAAGGTCGGAAACATCATCAAGAAGAATCTTGGTATTCAATTAAGTATCATACCATTTCATAATTGTTGAATGTTGAAGTCATATAAGTTCTTTCTGCAAGGAGAGCAATAAAATCATTGGGGCATCAAACTATCTAGCATGGAAGAAGAGGATTGGCTTGATACTGAGAAAACAAGAAGTGATGGAATATGTCATTGGGCAAATTACAAAACCCAGCAAAAAAAGGATACAAGAACTAACAAAGTCCAAGAAAGGGGAAGTAAGGGCACAAAGGATCATAATTGAATCAATCAAGGATTCTCTTGTTTCCTTTGTTGCAAACTTGAAGACTTCCAAGGCAATGCATGAGAAGCTAGTAAATTTGTACTCTATAAGTACAATGTGTGAAAAGATGTCTTTGTGGAACAAGCTATATAGAATGAAGAAATTGAAGGATGAGGGCATGTTTGTTGATTTTTGGTAGCATCAAATGTGCTCTAAGTCTCAAATTTTGCAGGGCAGCTTAGGCACATGCATTCCGAAGAACCCAGAAAGCGTTTTGGGAAATTCCACCCAGATTGTGTTTTGTGAAAATAATTAATTATTTTTAATGGGATGCTAAGTCTAAACTTAGGAAATTCAAGTAATTAAAGGATATTAATTAAAATCGGGTGTGAATGCTCTAGAAAAGACAAAGATCAAGTCAAGTTAATCTTAGCCATTGATTAACGATTTAATCTCGGCCGTTGAAGTCTCAACAAGAAGATTATAAGAAGGACTTGATGGGGCATTTGGAAAACACACTGAGGGACCGACAAAGTCTAGGGATCAAAATTCTTTAGTGAGCAGTGTTCAGGGAGAAGATTGATTGAGAAGGTTCTTACAGAGAGGAGCAGAGATAATTGCCGGTTGGAGATTTTCCTGAGTCGAGAATACATTGCAGAGAAGACAGAGAGTAGTACGCAGAGCTGTGTAGAGGTAGCGCAATGCCACGCGGAGGCAACACTGCAACATTGAGGAGATCCAAGATTCAGCTGAGGATCAGTTAGATCGAGTGCTGAAGTGTCGTGGTGTGAGATTGGAGGGGCCAGAGATTAGTATCCAGTGAACATAAGAGCCAACAAGCAGAGGTGATGCAGTCCCCACACAGAGTGACACAAAACTGCGCAGAGGTAGTTTAGGGATCATCAACTTAGTGTTTGGTCAGTCAGGGTTTTCTAGTGTCAGTGTGAGGTAATCCTCACTAGCTCTTGGTCAGTCAGATTCTCTGTGTAGATGGCCAATAAGGCATCCCAGATTGTATTAAGAATTATTGCATAATATATCAAACCCTCAGCTGCTATATCGATTTTCCCACATTGGGTTTTTCCGAGGACTTAGTCCAAACATAACGGTTTCGTGTGTTTATTGCTCATTCTTGCTCAGATCTTGTTTCCACACTTATTTATTTTCTGTAGTTTAATTTTGTGAAGGATGTAGTGTATGTGTTTCAATATTTACTGTAGAACACAATAATTAATTTGTTCAGTATTTAACGAATAGAAGAATTCTCATCAGTTGCTGCAAGAGGATTTCGAGTAGCGGAATTTTCACATGCTTCCTCATGAGAGTCTCTCAGCTGAGAGACCATTTGCGAGGACTTGGGGAACCAATTACTGATTCAGAAGTGGCCATATGTGTTCTAAATGCATTGCCACTAGAATGGAGCAACTTTGTAACAAGTATCTACTCCAAGAAGGATTCAACTCCCTTTGATGAGTTGTGGGCACAATGCGTACTCGAAGAATCAAGGATCAAGGTCAAGGATGACATTGGATCAGATGAGCAATGTCAAGCCTTTCTAGCTCGAGTCAAGAAGATAAGGGAAAGTTTGGCAAGTCCAAGAAGAAAAATATGTCCAAGGTTCAATGTTTCAAGTGAAACGAGTTTGGACATGACAAAAGGGACCGTCCAAATCAACAAAACAATGAGAGAAAGGATAGGAGTGAAGCTCATGTAGCTGAAGCATTGGGAGAACTTGAGAAGAAGGCAAAGAAGGAAGAAGTGAAGGATCTTTACTGCTAAAAGAAGGTTCATTGACTTCTAGGTTCTTTATGAATGTTGGTTTTTTCTTTTAGGTGATATGTTTTGCATAAGCATCATAGAACATAAGCATATGGTAGTAGCATGTCTGGAGTTTATTAAGTTGCTTAGTAGAGGTCATCTGGGATATAATGTTAGACCATTTTGCATACTGTGCATCCAGATATTATCTAGCATCGTGTTAGGGGTTTTCATATTGCTAAAATGGATCATCATGATCTGGGAAGGACCATCATTTTGAATGTGCTTGGGAAAAACATCATGACAAGGTTAGTAGAGATTCCATGTAATGTGGAGTCAATAAAGGGATGAAATATTCCAATAGGTCAGGATGAAAACTTTTTTTAAGATATATGAAAAGCTGGATGATTGGATGAAATGATAAGAATGTATAAAAGAAAACTTTGGACAAGATTCGCATGTACAAGAATCTTATGGAATGAAGTTGGTTATAAAGATATGCAAGCATTAATGCTGTTGGAAAAGAATAGAATTTGACTTAAGAATGTATAGAAGATTATGATTTTCTCTAGAATATGTAAGATGATAATTACACATCCAAGTTTAATCTTTAGAAGCAAAGTTGTAACTTGGTAATTAGGCTTGATTCTTGGCACTCTAATCCATGAATGAAGTATCAAGTGGAGATGGTAAATGGGGATGTTGATGATACAGAAAGGTCACCATGGTGAGGTAAGTCTATTTCATTTATGATTTGGTTATCTTGGTAACATACTATTTTTGGCTACCAAGAAAAAGGATGATGTAGGAATACATGATGACAATTGGCGCAAGGTCAACTGTATGAATGAAGAGTATCGAGGGAAGCTCAATATTTGTTACCTAGCAAGTATTAAGTTGAGATGAGTCCATCTTGGGATTGAAAGGGTAGTTGTGCGAGAAGATAACCCGAATGTTTGATACGTCTTGCAGATTAATCACATAGAATAATTTTCTGTTTGACATTTCAAACCTACTAATGAGGTTCATCTTCAGGACCAAGGTGAAAATAACAGATCAATCAATGGGATTAAATAGCAACGAGATGCAACAAGTTCCATAATTAGCCGTTAGGACTATAATATTATTTAATAAAACTAACCATAACGCTTATTTTTCAGTTAAGAAATTGTAACTAATAAAGTCAATGGTAAGAATTTATTAGATAATTTATATTAAATATTATTATGAAATTATAAAACTACTTATATTGAATCATATTTATTCAAAATTAACAGTGGCGGTTAGATTTTGAAAAACTAATTTAGTCATAAGAAATTATTAAAATAGAATTAATTTAAGAGAATTATTAAATGATTATTATCAATATGGTTAAATAATAATAATAATATAATTTTTGTGATTATAATAGCGAAAAAAAGAAAAATAAAAATAAAATAAAAATAGAAATTTAAAATAGACAATAAAAATAGAATAAAATAAAAATCACAAAGAAAGGGAAAGAACCCAACTCTTACTTACTTTCCAACCATCATCCCTGTTGAGATTGTTGCCCTGTTTCTCCATAGCTTCTGTAAACTTCCTATGGTGGAAATGATCAATGTTCACAATGACCTTAGAATCTGCAATGCAGACATGTTGCTCAATTTTCTCCGCATGTTCAACAATAGCTAAGGAGCGGGAACGATTATGCTTGATAACTGCCTTATGTTCTAGAATTCTCAGATTAATGGAGCGACTAGTTTCTCCAATGTAGGGAATCCAACATGAGCAGGGGATTGAATAAACCCCTTTCATGTATTTGGGGTTCACACGTTCCTTAACAGATATAAGGGACCTCCTAATTGTATTAAGGGGCTTCAAGGTAGCAAAGACATTCTTCTTCTTAAGAACACGAGCAATGATCCGATTGAAGATTGGGTAGGCTCAATGCAATGCCTTCATGATTGAAGAAGAAAGTGATAAGTAAGGAAGATGACCTGGATCTTATCACAAGAACAATGAGTGGAGAAGGTTCCATGATACCTCGAAAAGACGCAAGCTCGATACAAGAGTTGCGAAGGAAAGAGGGAGCCATGTAGCTATGGAGAACTAGTAGCTGATACTTTGATGAAGACAAGTTGTAAAGGCTCGTGGTGTTGGCTTCCATTATCGGAAGGAAGGAATCTCCTCTGACTTTCAAAGGGAGCAAAGGAGTCTCCTTGAATGAGAGAAAGATTTTATTCTCAAGATTAAAAGACAATAGGGATGTCCTCTTTGGTTGAGAGGGAACGATGTTGCACATCAGATGTGCGTTCTTGTCTTCATGTGTCATGCACTTGACTAGGACTAATAATCATAAGTGGAAGTGAAGGTCATGAAGAGAGAATGGTGGAGGATTGGATAAGCATTTGTGGTTTCTTTGAGGATACAACTTCCAAGAAAGGAAAGGGACTGACACTCTCTGAGGATGTGACAGGTATCCAAGAGAAGAGTGGTCGAAGAGGAACAATATTCTTAAAGGACTCAAGTATGGAGATCCAAGATAAGAATAGTCCTAAAAGGACATACCTTGTGGACATCCAGATGGGGTATGTACCTTAGAAAGGTAGTGTGGTATCACACATAAAGCCTCCAACATAAATCTTTATTAAAGTAGAGCTTGTCTAGTTAGGCCTTAGGGACAATGCTGGGTATGATGATGATGCTTACAGTATGAATTATCAGTCCGACTCTTCTTGAGAACTCTTTAGTTTGAGATATGATGTTGTACTAGTTGTATAATTATGAATAACTCCCTAGTTAAGAGAGAATGTTGAGAAATGTAACTAGTTTCGGTCTTCATAATTGTTGTACTCATTTCAATATGTATCCTATGTAACAAACATGAAAAGGAGGAAAGAAAATTATTATTATTAAAGCGTGGGTTTCATGTTCATTGTTGATGGTCTTCTTGGTAAAAGCATGCTCTTCGTGCTTCTAGGGCTTGCTAGGTCTTAGGATTTATTGTCATGAGTCAATGGAGTCAATATCATGTTTATAAGACCCTTTCGGGCAATTTGTAATTGTAGAAGGACTTATTTTTGAGTCAGGAATGTCTTGGAATGTGCAAGAGTACAAGTCGGCCCTGGGATGATATGTTGGCTTAGAGGGAATTCGACCCGTTGAGAAGGCTATATAAATAGGAGTTCAAAGTTCAATCTACAAGAAAGAGTTTGATCTATAGCTAGGTAGTTGCGAGAAGAAGAGCAAAGGTCAAGAAGAAGGAAGGACAAAATTTCTTGATTTTTGGGTTCAATCTCTCTTACACGTGCGAAGTTCTTGGGTTTCATGGTTGCAGGAAGAGGTCGAAGTTGCAAAAATGAATTGCAGTCGGACGAAGTGCAACGTCTTATAGTTGGGAGGAAGGAAACTCTATATATACCTCCCTAAGCTTAGGAAGAGTTGTCTTGCTCTTGGAAGGTCCTAGAAGGAGTCTGAGTTAGGGTTTCTTCAGTAGCTACAAAACCGAAATTGCGGGGTCGAAGTTGCAGTGTGTAGCCTATTGGTGAAGATTTAAGAAGGATTTGAGGAAGGGCCGACGTGGTACTGGGAGAAGGACTTGGTCTAGGGATTGGGTCTTTGTATCTCATTTGAAGCAGGTTCTAATAAGAGAAGAGGCTCCAGGTTTCACCTTGGAGGGGTTTTGCCCTGGCTGAGAGCCTATATTTGTGTCCTCTTTTGCTGTTGCTGTTTCTTGATATTGTTTGACGAAAATATCTAACTCAAAGAACAGAAAGAAGATTAAGATTCACAAGAAAGCATCCAGGTTAAAGATAATAAGTTAAATAAGTTGCCACTTTATCATTTTCTAACATGGTATTCGAGCTAAGGTGAATAAGGAAGACAACTGGAAGGACACTAGAAGAAGTTGATTGTGATGGGGAAGGGAAACGAAAATTCTCAAGAAGGCCTAAAGGAGAAGACCTATTGATCTAGGGTTCCCATATTCAAGGAATATCAAATCTACATCAAGATCGCATCAAAGAAAGACTTGAGAGGAAGATTTCAAGAAGGGCTTTGATCTCGTAAGAAGAAGTCTACTTCGAAGGAATCCATCTTGGAAGATGTTTCAAGGAAGTGTCCCCAAAGGATCTTGAAGACATCAAGAAGGTCAGAAACATCATCAAGAAGAATCTTGGTATTCAAGTAAGTATCATACTATTTCATAATGGCTAATCTTCAAGTCATGTAAGTTCTTTCTGCAAGCAGAGAAATAAGCTCATTGGGGCATCAAACTATCTAGCATGTAAGTCACTGGGAGAATTTCTGAACCTAGCAAAAAAAGGACACAAGAACTAGCAAAGTACAAGAATGGAGATGTAAGGGCACGAAGGATCATAATTGAATCAATCTAGGATTCCCTTGTTCCATTTGTTGCAAACTTGAAGACTTCCAAGGCAATGTATGCCAAGCTAGTGAATTTGTATTCTATAAGTACGACAGGTCAAAAGATGTCTTTCTGAAACAAGCTATATAGAATGAAGAAATTGAAGGATGAGGACATGACATCCTTTCTCATGAGAGTCTCTCAGTTGAGAGACCATTTTCAAGGACTTGGGGAAACAATTACTGATTTAGAAATGACCATATGTGTTCTAAATGCTTTTCCACCAGAATGGAGCAACGTTGCAACAAATATCTACTCCATGAAGGAATGAACTCCCTTTGATGAGTTGTGGGTACAATGCATACTGGAAGTATCAAGGATCAAGGTCAAAGATGACATTGGATTAGATGAGCAATCTCAAGCCTTTCTAGCCCGAGTCAAGAAGATGAAGAAGGGAAAGTTTTGCAAGTCCAAGAAGAAAGATATGTCCAAGGTTCAATGTTTCAAGTGCAATGAGTTTAGACATTACAAAAGGGACTGTCCAAATCAACAAAGCAATAAGAGAAAGGATAGGAGTGAAGATCATGTAGATGAAGCAGTGGGAGAACCTGAGAAGAATGCAAAGAAGGAAGAAGTGAAAGATCTTTAATACGAGAAGAAAGTTCACTGACTTCTAGGTCATTATGAATGTTGGTTTTTTATTTTAGATATGTTTTGCATAAGAATCATAGGATAGAATCATATGATAGTAGCATGTCTGGAATTTATTTTCTTAGTAGAGATCATTTAGAATATAATGTTAGACCATTTTGCATATTGTTCATCTAGATATTATCTAGCATTATATTAGAGGTTTTCATCTTGCTGAAATGGATCATGATGATCTGGGAAGGACCATGATTTTGAATGTGCTTGGGAAAAGCATCATGAAAAGGTTAGTAAAGATTCCATACAATGCAAAATCTATAAAGGAATGAAAGATTGCAATGGGTCAAGATGCAAACTTTTTGTAAGATATATGAATAGTTAGATGATTAGATGAAAGCATAGAAAAATATAAAAGAAAATTTTTGATAAGACTCACATTTACAAGAATCTTATGGAATGAATTTGGTCATAAAGATATGCTTAAGTATTAATGATGTTGGAAAAGTATAAAGTTTGACTTACTTAAGAATGTATAGAAGATAAGTATTTTCTCTAGAATATGTAAGATGATAATTAAACATCCAATTATAATCTTCGAAAGAAAAGTTCTAACTTGGTAATCAAGCTCGATCCTTGGGCACTCTGATGCATGAAGTATCAAGTGGAGATGGTCATTGAGGACGTCGATTGTGCGAGAAGGTCACCATTGTGAGGTAAGTCTATTTTATTTATGATTTGGTTATTTGGCTAACATATATTTTTTTGGCTACTGGGAAAAGGATGTTGTAGGAATAAATGATGACACTTGGGGCAAGGTCAACTGTATGAATGGAGAGTATTGAGGGAAGCTCAATATCTGGTACTTGGCAACTATGAAGTCGAGATGAGTTCATCTTGGCATTGAAAGAGTAAGTGTTCGAGAAGATAACCTGAAGGTCAAGGAAGATCACATTTATTGTGAGATTGAAGATTGGGAAGTCTCAATACAATGCCTTCATGATTAAAGAAGAAAGTGATAAGCAAGGAAGATGACTTGGATCCTGTCACAAGAACAAAGAGTGGAGATGGTTCCATGATACTTCGAAAAGAAGCAAGCTCGATACAAGAGATGCGAAGGAAAGAGGAAGCCATGTAGGTATGGAGAACTAGTAGCTGATACTATGATGAAGACAAGTTGTAAAGGCTTTTGGTGTTGGCTTCCATTATTCGAAGGAAGGAATCTCGTCTGGTTTTGAGAGGGAGCAAAGGAGTCTCCTTGAATAGGGGCAAGATTCTATTCTCAAGATTAAAGGGGAATAGGGATGTCCTCTCTGGTTGAGAGGGAATGATGTTGGACATCACATGTGCATTCTCGTCTTCATGTGTCATGGACTTGATTAGGACTAACAACAATAAGTCTAAGTGAAGGTCATGAAGAGAGAATGGTGGAGGATTGGATAAGCATGTGTTATTTCCTTGAGGTTATAACATCTAAGAAAGGAAAGGTAACCTCGCTCTTTGAGGATGTGACAAGTATCAAGAGAAGAGTGGTCAAAGAGGACCGATATTCGTTGAGGACTCAGGTATGGAGATTGAAGATAAGAATAGTCCTAAAAGGACACACCTTGTGAACATCCAGATGGGGTATGTACCTTAGAGAGGTAGTGTAGTGTCATACATAAGGCCGCCCAACGTAATGCTCTTGATTAAAGTAGAGGTTGGCCATTTAGGCCTTAGAGATAGTGCTGGTCCTGATGATGATGCTTACATTATGGCTTATCAATCCGACTCTAATTGAGAACTCTTCAGTTTGAGATATGATGTTGTACTAGTTGTACAATCATGAATACCTCCCTAGTTAAGAGGGAGTGTTGAGAAATGTAACTAGTTTCTGTCTTCATAATTGTTGTACTCATTTTAATATGTATCCTATGTAACAAACATGAAAAAGAATAAAGAAAATTATGATTATAAAGGCATGGGTTTCATGCTTATTATTGATGGTCTTCTTGGTAAAAGCATGTTCTTCATGCTTCTAGGGTTTGTTAGGTCTTAGGATTTATTCTTATGAGTCGATGGTGTGTATAATACGACAAGAAGGTTCAAAGAGATCAGAAGGGGTGATAGGGTAGTAACATTGCAATCTTGTAAACATCAATGTTCCATGATGTTTTTGGGATGTGGGGGGATGTGGGAATGGGTAGAGGCACATGGGGGACGTTTGAGAGCACTCCCAAATTTTTGGGGAAATTCAAGGGGTACGAGGGGGTATATATATATATATATATATATATATATATATATATATATATATATATATATGGTTCAAATTCAATTTTAATAATGAAATACATTTATTCATACATCATAAATGATTCAATGAGTACGAAGCAAAATAGTACTAGATACTAAAGTCTAAATATTGGAATGTAAATCGAAATTACTCAAACTTGAAAATAGTAAAAGGTAACGAGTCGAAGACCTTGTCAAAGGTCATTAGTATCTAGAGTCAAGACTCAAAAGTTAAATCTAAAAACGAACAATGGAAGTAATGCTACTAGAACTGGACAAGTGATTGAATTGGTTGACCCCAAAATTGGGAATTAGAAAAGAAGTCCAGAGAAAAAAATCCTATTTCACTATAAAATGTAAATATTTATGTGCATCCCCGTGAGTCCAAATGACTATATACAAATAGGCAAAACGTTTCATATACATATAGCAGGGGTGAATATAACCAAAATAACACCCAGTGCAATCTACATTTGATTAAAAAATACGTTAGCAAAGGGGCTCTAGATAGCCTCTATAGTCCAAAAAAATCTGTGCTACAACAAATCCCAACATATCATCATGTATATTGGGATCCTTATCGTCAATATCACCCTCTAAGTATTAAAATAAGATAGAAAAAACTTAACATGTCAAGTTACGATTTTGTTTGAGTGATAGGTACAATTTTACTAGGGTGATGATAGGATTCTGATAATCAATGCCTCCAACATCGAGATACATAGAGGGCTTGGTGCATGGAAATGTTGCAATCCCCCCAAACTTGAAATCCTTAAAACTGTTATGTTTGCTAGATTTTTAGTGTGATTTAAAATTTTTCTTTTTCCATATGACATCCAATGAGGTCATAACCAGTCTCAAGAATCTTGAGTCCACTAATGGTCATGTTAAAATTTTAATTAAAATGAAAGATAAAGGAGAATGCCACTTTTACTTTAAAATATTGGCATTACGATCCATTAATTTCATAGCATTAGTAGCGCCATGTTGCCTCAATCTAGCAGGTCTTGTAGTGGGGTACCCTACAAGAGAAGCACTAGACCAAGTGACAACAATGAGGTGTGGCCCACTATCACCACAACCAATACCCCCCGCTCTTTATGGACTTTCACCAATGGGAGGCTTCTCGTTAAAAGGTCACCTATGAAAGATATGCTAGGTGTTGTCCATGAAATTGCACACCTAGGAAAAGTGGGAAGAATACTTGACCCCACAAGTTGTGTGCTTTATGGCAATGTTCAGAGAAGGGGTTGTCACCTATTCTAACTCTCTTTGTTTAGGCTCTCTCCTAGCTAAGTTAAGGGGGGTGGTCCCTAGGGAAGATATCTAAAGGAAAGCTGGTTAGAGATAACTAGTTCTAGGAGACGGTTAGTAAGGCTATCACCATTCAATGTAACTTTAAATAAAATTAGAGATTAGTTTATCATGTATACATGTATATGAGCATATAAATATCAACAATATGGATTCAATTAATTTAACAAGATATTTTGCAAGACAAATTGTGAGAGACCAGTGCCTTTAAATATGACTTGCAGGAGATATATGCTTAAAGAAGAGATCACAATACTTGCAAATGAGAAATGATTTTCAAGTTACAAGACTAGCACGCTGCAAGATAAACGTTAGTGAAGCAAAAAAAAACCATAAGAGATTATATACAACTTTGAAATATGAGCAGTAAAATGGAAATAAAACTTGCAAAGAAAATAGAGCTTGTACTTCAAAGAGAAATGCTGAAATATGATAAAGTGACATCAAGGGACAATGCTCATGTAAATGAAATTGTCAAGTACAAGAGCAGTAAAATAAAATATTGCAAGGAAATTAGGTGGTCACAATCCAAACTTGTACAATAACCAATTTTACACAAGATGAAACAAAGCTTATCGTGAGTGTGTGAATTAAGTGGTCTTGGTAAATTTTATTAAGGCCTAATCTAAGGTTTGACTTACCATGAGTTCCTTCCACCTGGTAAGGACTGTGGTGGTTGCAAGAAGGCTAGGATAAGGAGGTCAGTGCCTCATTAACGATACCTTCCTAGGACTTTAGTACAACCTCTGTGCCTTCATTCCTACAAGGGACTCGTTCACAAGAGAACTGCGAGGTCACACATTTTAAGGAGTTGAATGATAGTTGAGGAAGGTTGTCCTAAATGTCTATTAACGAAACTTATTTTTGAAGGTAAAATTTAGAGAGTTCTAAAATGCAAATTAGATACTAAGTTAATACAATTGCTTCAAGTGAGAGTAGACAATTAAGATAAAATGCTTCAAAAGTGAAATGTCTTATGAATATCAATTAGGGAATTCCGTTCGACTTATATGATCAAATTAATTGATTAATAAAGCTCCTTTAGAGTGTTAAATGACCAATGAAGCAAATTCGATTTACTCAATGAAGCAAATGACAATTAAATCAGGAGTTAGATCAAGAAGCTAAAACTACTTCAATATAAGTGTAAATAAGACAAGTGAATAATGAAATTACTCTATGAACATAAAAGCAAGTTAGATCAATTAGATGAAAAGTGATTGGAACTGCTTGCAAAATGAGAGCTAGAGACTAGATCTAGAAGTTAGAGGATGCAATAACCTAGAAAATGAACTAATCTAACAATGTAAAATGAACAAGTTAGTCACCACCATCCAAGGAATTCTCCTACCAAATGAGGAAATGGTATACCAAGGGGAAAAACCCCAAGGTCCGTCAGAGAATTTTTTCTTTTATTGATGTTATATGTGAAACCCTCTTAGAGAGAAGTGAGGGTTTAGATCTAGAGGAAGGCTTACAAAATAAAGCTTCAAGGAGCTAATACCCTTCCTTAAAGAACAAAGAAAAAATAGAAAAATTATTTACATAATGATTATGGCGAAATTTACAATGAGAAAATTCTCCGAGAGGGAATCTGCTTTCTCCTCCAATGAAATTCGCTCAAAGTGTAGATGTCCAAGATTCTAGAGCAAATTTACCCACACGAGGGACAAAGACTCTCGTTTATGCTTGCGGCCAAGAGTATGGAAGCTTCAAATGTGAAGATCTCCTCAAATCGACCTAGCCGTCTCCACAATGTAGATCTGCGCAAGAAATAAATAAAGAGATTTTTGATCCACGAACAAGTGTGAGAGGAGGCTTCAAAATTGTGTTATCCCTGTTTCTTCAAGCCTCTTGATAATCCCTTCAAATCACTTTAAGAAAAACCACTTCCCTAAGGTTCTGTGCAAATCACAAAGAGGAACATCTGATCTTAAATGAGAAAAATAGATCAGAAATGTTAATGGAATATATACATAAAAATACAGATGCTTGCTACAAGAGTATGAGGACACCTCTGCTCTTAGGCAAGCAAGAAGGGATTAACCCATTAAATGAGCTCTAAAAGCTAGATCTGACAATAAGGGTGCATAAAATAAATAGATCTGCATCAAAGTTTTATGATGTTCCAAGCTATGGCAGAGAAACTCCCGCTTCAAAAGAAATTGTTTGATAAGCCCTTGAGTAAAATTGATATTGGTTCTTCAACCTTTGTTTGGCTGAGAGTTGGTTGGTTCAACCAAAAACTTCCCAAAACGCTCAAGATCTCTACATGCTTCGAAAGTTTTTGTTAGATCCGCAAGGGTTTGTACTACACAATGAAAAAGAAGGCTAGGGGTTCAACCAAAAACCCACTAGCGCTCCTAGATCTAGAGTGGTCCCCCAATCCAAAAATTACACAAGATACCTTGTATAAATTAATCCGTGCAAAAAAATGGAATATGGAAACTAACAAATTATGGATTAGATAGCATTAAGCACGAATAAATTTGAAAAAATATTACCATAAAGAACTGAAGAATAATACTATAAGAATATACCCCAAAGATTTTCTTTATTATTAAAGAAATATTCAGTACAACAGAGCTTTGCTAGTTAGTAGCTCAGAAATTACAATAATACAATGAGGAGCTCTAACGCTCAGTTATAGAAAAATGTGAGAGAGGATCTCTCTCCAAGTGAAAACGTCTAGGCTCCATGGCCAAATGGCTAGATCCAAACACAATAAATCATATCCCTTGATGAGCCAACACAGATCTTGGGAAGGAGAGTCATTTGCTTTGGAGGAGTGGCTGGGTGAAGTGAAAATGAATTGCTGGAGTGGTTTGGAACACCCTAAAAATATTCTCCATCTTTTTGCTCGAAAAGCTCTCATTCAATTCAGCCAACTTGGAACATCTCCCTTAAAAAATTCGATTTGCTAGGACAATAGTTGTTCTCTTGGACCATCGAATTTCCTTTGGTGAATAACTTGCTTGATTTGTGGAGTTTTCATCCTCTTTTGACTTGACTTTACTTCTTGGGAGAGTCCGCTTTATTTTTTATCATTTTTCCACTTGGAGAGAATTTTTATTTCCTTGTTAATTATTTTTCATTTTTTGCCAGAAATTGGAAAAATGGGTTTTGAGGGGCAAATACATATTTTTCCTCCCTCAAGGTGTGTCTGAATAGAAAGTTCAGGTGTAGAGGTCTAGTTTTGATTACTCATACCCCCTACAACTTCTATAGACAACACTTATTACATTTTATGTCAAATTTTACATCGAAAATATCCGTCTGGCGGGAAATTTTGACAATTAAAAATTTACACTTAAACTCAACCAATTTCTGCGAAACTTTAGAGATGATCTAGTATGGTAAGATATATTGACTCTAGACATTAGGACTCACCGATGACTCTACCATGAAGCCACACTCTAGATTTGGGTTATATCTGGGAGAAAAACTTAATCGATTATAAGTGTTGAAAAGCAAAAATAATGAGCTAAGGAGAAACAAATTCCCTAGAGTGAACTCACTTGGTAAGTTAGTAGTATAGTCCTAAGCTACCTAGGCCTTTTACATGACTCTTTTCTCATCATTCTAGAATACTTTTTACATTATCTCCGTAGGCCTGCATAATCTAGAATAAAAAAATTGATGAACTTTGGAATTTTGGACTTCTGGCATTCTGACATGATCAGATGATGATGGAATGCTGCAATTGTGCTTTGATGATGGAGTCTTTGACAAATGTTCAGGTGCAACTTGAGTGGTTAACGTTAGGTTCCAAGAACAAGGTGACAAATGGCTTATAGAGGATGACTCTTCTTAGGGACATGGTCCTGTCAAGCTAAGAGAGGAAACTCACATCCTCTAGTAAGGCTAAGGAAAGGCACAATTAAACTAGGGCTTGAGGGATAGCAAGGCTAAAGGGATATCGTAGAATTAATATGCCAAAAATTGGTTTCCAACAATGAATAGTACCGAACAAATGGTATAAAAATCCTTTAAGAAGTCCTCAAGTTGAAGCTTAACAAAACTATGGTTTTCCTGGGGAAACCTCACCTATGGCAAGAGAATTAGAACTTGAAATGGAAAGAATGGACAGTAAGGGAGGTTGATTTTGAGTCAACCTACTCTTCCCTTAATGTTGAATCCTTCCACAACCTCAAATTCACCTTCTAAACTAATTCACACCAAGCGCTAGCTCAACCACTTATCCTTAAGATGGTCAGATCAAGAAAGAGATCAAAAATCAGATTTATGGATGAAATGATGCTTGAACACCTAATTAACAAAGCCAATGCCTAGTCCTTGGGATGATGGAGTCTATGGGTGTGATAAATTAGCTAAATATTTCCAAGCAGTAAGGATATTTTGATGCCCTAGCACAAAACCTTAACTATTATCTTTGTGAGGGATCAAGGTCACTTGGGATAGCTATTACAAAATTTTCACGAAGGGGATTTCCATTCACATTTCATACATCAATAATGCATGCAATGATGATATCTAGATTCTATACAATATATTTTTAATAATAAAAGCACAATAGAAAAACCCTAGATTATGAATTCATTCAATATGTTAGACATAAGATAAAAAACTTATCAAAGACAAGGCTCACTTACAAGACAATATGTGTGAACAAACCTTTTATTGATCTAAGATAACTTCTCCAATGCCCAAAAAAAAGATCCAATATATAAAGTTCTCCATAGAGTCACATCTCTCCAAGATACAAGAAGGCCAAAATTCTCAAGGAGGCCGAATTATGTCAAAGGTGATGATGATTAGAAATGAATGATCCTCTCCTCTATTGTTATGAGGAGGATAAGAGCGAATTAGCCTAAAGGCCCCTAGAAAGCAAGTTTGATTACAACACAACTTTGGTAACAAACCAACCAACTAGATTTAACAATAAATGCTCTAATTATCCCACACGTGTGAGTTGCTAGGTCCAAGTGCTGACGTCTTGCTAGAACTGAGCTCCAAATGGCATGGCCCATTGATATTAGATGTCGAAGGTGATGTAGAAGCATGTAAAAAGTTAAGAGTTGAGGGTTGGTCCTCAAATCCACCTCAATGGCTCCTGTTGGGTGTTGAAATTTGGTAGTTGGGATAGGTAGCGCTGGGATTTCCAAGGGGCCAGAAAGGGCTTGTATTCAACATTATTCAGAAGGTGGGAAGCCTCAGCTGAATCAACGATATTTTCTGTCTCTGAGTGATAGAGGTACATTTGTTGTGATTTCTATGTTGGGCAAACCACTACTGGTGGCCTTGATTGTATTCAGATATTCCAAACAAACCCTCAAAGATCTACTGCACCAGTTTTCCTGCATTGGGTTTTTCGCGGTACATTGTCCAAAAAACACTGTGTCCTTTGTCATATGTGCGTTATGCTTCAGTAAATGATTTGTGTGTATGTGTAGGCTGCAGTATTGTTTACTTTGATATTTTTGTTGAATAATTCAAAAAAATGATTTGGTAATTTTACAGAACAAATAGGAGAAGTAAATTAGAAAATAGCAGTAGGGTTTTTGTAACTTAGGTTCAGAAAGTTTCACATGGTATTAGAGCTATTGCAGATCAAGCTGAAGACATCAACAAAGAGCCGAAGATTTTTTTGCTGCAGAAGGGCAGCCGAAGCTCACACATCCAGAAAAAGGCAGTGCAGCACCAGAGGGACAACGCAGAGACCAAGCAGGGGTGACACATAGCTAACACTGCGGCTAACGCAGAGCCTGTCAAGCTGGTGCAGAGGCTGACGCAGACCCAAGAGGCTGACGCAGTCCAGAAGGGAGTGGCGCTGTGCCTATTGCCGTGGCCAGAAGTGCAGTTTTCTGATCTTCGAAGTTGCTGGTGGGACATTGTTTCTGCTGGTGCAAAACAATGCCTAGCAGGGTTGACAAAGTGTGGGGGAACAACTCGTCAGCGGATTTTCCAGCCAAGAAATCTGAGATTTGATCGGGGAAGTGATCGTAGAGGGCCTATTCGACAGAGTTGGTGGAATATTTCCGAGAGGGAAATCACGAGTCAGAGGGTGCATAGTCTCTAGAGGGTCTCTATCTCCAAGAAACCCAGATCCAGTCTCTTGTTGAGAGTAGCAACAATAGAAGGGAGAAGAGCCTATTTGCTTCGACATTTTTGAGTAGAGATGGCATCGCATGGATTGAGAGATCAGGACAGTTTGGATGACGTGGCTAACTTTTTCATCTGGAAAACCAGGATCTTGTTAGTCTTTGACGAGTATCGTATCAGAGAACATGTTGAGAGGGTTGTGGCCGTCCCGATTGATGTTGATCCTCTGAAGAAGTGTGACGAAAATCAGGCGCGGGCTAAGTGCTTGATCATGGATGGGGTGAAAGATCACGTGGTCCCACATATTGCCAAGAAGAAGACGACAAATGAAATGTGGCAGGATCTGGAAATGTTGTATCAAGGTAGCTCCATCCAGAGAAAGATGCTTATGGAGAATCAAATGCAATTGTTTGCGATGCACAAGGGAGAGGAGATTGATCCCATCCTCTTCAGATTGAAGGCTATTCGTGATCAGCTAGTTGCAATGGGGACAACTCCTAATGACAACCTCTTGGCGAGGACTGCCCTGAATGCAGTCAACGATGATTGGGAGACATTTGTCCAAAGTATCTTGGGCAAAGCACAACTTCCAAATTGGGAGGAGATGTGGGCAATCCTTCGTCACGAAGCAATCAGGAGAATAACCAAGAGGGGCAGCAGCAGCAGAGGAGTGAAGACAAAGAAAGAGGAGGAGGAAGATCAAGGGAAGAAGAAGAAGGACCTCTGAAAGGTCCGGTGCTTCAAATGTGGCGAATTGGGACACTTAGCCAAACTTGTCCTAAGAAGAAGGGCAAGGAAGATTCCGATTCCATGGCTGCGACAACCAAAGGGGATAATGGTAGTGACGACAATGTTGCCATGAGTGCTCATGTGCCTCGTGAGAAGAGGTAGGGTGACATAGATCTGTAGAGTGATCTATAGATGGGTCGGCAGGATCCTTGAGGTGCCCAAACTCTTTGATCACATACAAGCTGCGGGAGCCGTTAAATACCATAGGTGGACGACTAGAGTCGGTGGATGTAGAGGATCACGGAGAGGCACAAGGCAATGCTTGAATGCTAAAGATTAGAGCAGCGCAATGCAGTGGCAACACCAACGTGGAAGTAGCAACGTAGAGGCTGATGGGATTTCAACAACGTAGAGGGGTAGTTCTTACGCAATGCAGAGCATCAACAATGCAGAGGCTTTAGAGAGACATCGCAGAGCAGCAACAGAAGGTGCTTCAGTGATGAGATACAACCAAACTGACTTGTCTATAAGTATTTTGGGTGATGTCCTTAAGTTGGTTACATCTCAGCAACTGAGTTGTAGTGCAGCAGTTAGCAATGGCAGTGCTATAGGTATCATGATGCAACAATATGAGAGGGAGCTGCATTATAAATGTCGCAGTGTCAGTGGCAGCGACATGGGCAACAAGACAGAAAGCAACAACGCAGTGGATGGAGGGTAGCAGGCCAAGCATCAACAACACAGGGGAACGATGCCAGAGATCAGAATAATGCTTCTGGAGTGAGGTGTTGCTGGAGCACATTCCTCGCTAAGAGGGAGTGTTCGGATTTTGGGTAGCATTGGATGTGTTCTAGCTCTGAAACTTTGTGGAGGGGTTAGAACAGATGAGATCTCCAAGACCCAGAAATCATTTGGAGAAATTCCACCCGGTGTGAAAGTTATTTAATAAATTAATTATTTTAATGGAGATCCTAAGTCTAACTTAGGGAAATTAAATAATTAAAGGGAATTAATTTAAACATGTGGATGAGAATGTTCTAAGTAACATGGATCAAGTCTTTCTAATCTTAGCCATTGATTAGAGATTATATCACGGCTGTTGTTTTCTCAACAAGAAAAGTATTAAGCGAATTTTTGATATCCCATGCCACAATCATCAATTGATGGAATACCTGGATAGACTTTCAATTGTCGTTTGTTGCCCCATTTATAGGAGCTTGGTTTTGTAATAACATGGTTCGAGTGCACAATTTTTCCTCGATCTCGGTGGTTTGGTGACTCTTTCCTTTGTAATCGTTTTTTGGGCAATAGCCAATACCTGATTTCCATTGTCACCAACTAACAAATCCTTGGGAAGAACATATCAGAGAAATTGTTGTCGTTAATATTCTTAGAATAATTACATATCAGAGTTTTGTGCAAATGTTTGAAAAGCTGGTACCCAACATAAGCCTGGCTTTCGAGACCATATCGAAATTCTATTAGAAGTCTTGTATGATATATAGTTGATCGAAGATATGTCGAGGTTTTGAGCCTCCAGTGCAAGGTTGCGGGGGATTGCTTCCCCCCTATCGAAACCGCTCTCGAAGCGCGCTCCCTCGAACCCGCTCCTGGAGCGCGTTTCCTCGAACCTGCTCCCGGGGCGCGCTCCCTCGAACTCGCTCCCGGAGCATGCTTCCGGAGCAAATGCTTAGAGGGTGATATTAATGAGAAAGATCCTTATACGAATCTAGAGGTAATGATAAAGATACCTCTGGTTCAATCTATGTTTTTTTGTTTTTTTATGTCTAATTCATCATTCTACATGCTTTTGTTGACATATATGCATTAAAATATAAAAAATACAAAAATTATATATATTAAAAAAAAACACTCCAGACCGGGAGCTTCTGAAAATGGTGCTCCCACTCCTGTTCCCTCTCCCAAGTAACCTTGTTCTAGTGGTTATAATGTCAATATAACCAAGCATAGGTTAGAAAAGAAATGCCTCGTTATGCCAATATGTTGATATGGTAGCACTTGGGGACTCCATTATGTTTAGCGCCCAGGTGCTAGTGGTTTCAAAAACTTGGTGTTTCACATGGCTTTTGGACTAGCGTAAAATAGTGTAATGTGGCGGGAAAAAAACTAGTTTAGTTCTTTTGGTGCTTGGCACTTGGTGCTAAATTGATATACTGAAGGTTTATTAGGTTGGGTTGGAGTTAGGCACTCAAACAATGCTTCAAGCGGAAATTAATTCCCGATCATTTGCCTCTTGAAGAAGGAACTGGACAACAACTAAGTATTCAAAGAGGCCAAAAGACATTGGTGGAAGGTCTCAAATTGGATGCATCTGACATCAAATTTTTTGAATCATGATGTCATATCTTTTGGTTTTCCAAATGCTTTATTGATTATTTGTATGTTAGGATTTCAGTACATAAGCTAAATTGATAATATCATTAGATAATATAGTAGTTCATGTCTTGATAGTGATGAAATTGGGATCTTATGAAGTTAGTTATGTTGGTGAATGATATTATATGTTTTGGGTTTTGAGCTTTTCATTTATTTGTTAGATAGAATATTATGCATCTTTGCCCCTGTTGCCGTCTCCTTGCCTCCTGCACCTCCCTACAAGTCAGTGGGAAAAGCCTTCAACCCCACAAGGTGTGGTTGGTGGAAATGATCTTAGAGAAGGGATTGTCACAATGATCTCGACTCTCTCCGTTTTAGCTCTCTCATAGGTCAACTAAGGGGGGTGGTCCCTAAAGTGAAGAAACTAAGTTAAAAGGATATGACGTTCTAGGAGATTTATTTAGAGTGAAACATGGATTACTTTTTAGAGATTCATGAATATTTATGAGCAAGTTTGATACAATAGTGACAAACCATTCAACCAGTGCCTTTACAAATAACTTGCTCAAAAGTAAAAGTAATGCTCAATTAGATGCGAACACAATAATCCTGAAATGGAAACAGAAGTTGTTAGCACAAGATATGTGCAAAATAAAAATGATTATGAGATAACCAAATCACAACATTGAAACATATCTTGTCATATTTAGAAACAATTAATAAAATTAGATGCTAAATATGAAAGTAGACTTTGCGAATATGTAAAGTAAGCATCACAATACTTGCATGAGATTATCAACCATCCAAAGACAAGTAAAAATAAATGTGATGAAGAGCGCTCTTGGTTACTTTTTGTTAACTATCTCTACAATGAAGATTTCATATCAACTCTTTAATCCCCGGACCTCACCCTCGCCCAAATCATGTAGATCTTACAGTGAGGAGTCAATAGGGGAGTAGAGGGTCCCTAGAGGTCTATACAACCAACTTATGTTGGAGGTAAATTTTTAATGGGTGTTGGTATGAAAGCGATGTTGATTTATCCCAATTAAATGATACATGCAGTGTTCCACAAGAGATGATATAGTGCTTACTTCCAATAATGAACCAAACTTTGAGAGACAAATAAACTTATGTGTGTTATAGTGGAATGAAATAAGTTCTCATTAAGATATAATCTTTGTGTTTGAAGAGAATGCTTCAATAGTTCTTCAAAATGTATAGCATGGATGGACTAAATAATGAAACATAAACATTAACTCAATTGAAACTTGCCAACCATGTAAATTGCTCACACATATGAAAGGAGATTTCTTGAAGTTGGAGGCCTTTGGAGCTCATGCATGTAAGTTTAATTAACCCAATATTTAGTGAGATGGATGTAGAGTGCATTAGTTGTTAATTCTTTAGCATGCATGAGATTAAAATCAGAAAATGAGTCAATCCACCCAAGAAGTTCCTTCCTCTTCAACCAAGGAAGGGGATAACATGGGAAAAAGATCCCAAACTCCCTCAAGCAAAAATGTTATTTTATTATTGATTACAAGTGAGAAAAAGAGCCTTTAAGAAAGGTGCCCAAAAGGAGATCTTTTTACACATATATGGCTTGGAAAAAGCTAGATCTCCTCCTTAAAGATGACAACAAAACCTCATGGGGAAACTCCTACAAAACAAAAACTTTACAAGGCTCCAAGGCCCAAGACCAAGATGACATTGCTGCTATCTTAAAGGTGCTCACCACCTCCCTAAAAATCGATATTTAAGGTAGTGGAAGACTTTGCATGCAAGGAGGATCAATAATTTTTCGCCATCTTCTTCTCAAAATCCTTGTTGTGCATGCTCAAGCTTATGGGCTGCGAAAGAAAATCAAATTTTAGAGCGAAATGAACAAGATCTAAAGTATAAATTAATATACAAAGACACTAGCTGAAAAAATGGGAGTGAACCCCCATTCTTGCCTAGTCTAGAAAAAATGCTCTTGGAGTAGCAAATATGACTTTAAGACACTCTACAAAGGAAAAATTTTGGATTTCATAATTTAAAACTTGTGATCAAGTAGCTTAGAGGAAAATGACGCTCCCTTATGATTTTCGATTTGTGCAAAACTTTGGGTTGGAGAAACCGAGTCTTCGATCGTTTTGAGTCTAGGAATGAGTTAGTCTATATGAGAGGTTTCCCACTGCCGGATGGAATTGTTGCACATAATGTAAAAATGGATCTTCCCTACACACTTGAAATCAAATGTTAACTCGCAAGAGGATAAGAACATTAAATGAAACAAGATAAACTAAGCATTCCACCTAAAATGTCTTAGCAAGCTTACTTCTAAGATAATGCTCTAAAATAATGACACATGCAAGATAGTTTGCGTGCACTAACCCACGCTATATGGTAAATATGAATTAACATAGATAAAACATATAACGAAATGAAAGTATAATAAAGACAAACACGGAAAGGAATCACCTCATAACGCTAAGAGAACATCTGCTTTGTAATCCCAAAGTCTTGATTTTATTAATATGCAAGTACAAAATGGCAGAGCTTCCTCAAGCCCAATTGCTCATAACATGATGCAATATGAGAGCCCATGGCTCTATTTTTAAGAGAGTTGGGAGAAATTCCCGAGGAAGAATGCATGTGAGAAATGAACTTGGATCAAATCCAAGGAAAGATGAGTAGAGTTGATGTGGAGAAGATTGAGACACAAGAGGAAAATCGAATTCCATATATGACCTAGTGAACTCATCCATGAGCGAAGCGAGGTATCGTGCTACCCAGTTAACCACTGCAAACTCAAACTAAGTGAAGCCCTATTTGTAGATGATCCCAGTGTAGTTTTGCATAGGCCCCTGAGAACTACGTTATTCCTCCAGTGAACTGTGCAGTCTGGCCAAAGGGAAATGCGTAAATCCTCCAAGTGAAGCTTTAAGTGCTGCAACACTTTAGGTAGCTTGTGAGAAGAGGTCCCCACATAGTCTTCAGTCCACATATCCTGTAGAATATTCCCTTTGTGGATGAGTTCCTTTAATAAATTCGATTTTTCACATGTGCAACTGTTGCTTTATCTCTGGGAAATTTCATTTTTATGAAATAATGGTGTATTAATGATGCAATGTGTTTAGTCATCCTGCACATGTTCTTTGACTCAACTCTTTGACTTAGGATAGTTTCCAAGTCATTTCGACATCATTCTGTCACATGGAATAATTTATTTCTCTCTATGTTATTTAATTTTAGCCTAATTAATTGCCACAATTTCCACTAAACATAGGAAATGTGGGTTTTGAGGGTCCAAAACATATTATTAACCCCTCAAAGTCTGTCATAGTTGAAATTTGAGGGTGAGAGGTGTAATTTTGATTACTCGTACTCCATAGAACTTCTCTAGACAACACTTATTACAATTCAATTACAATTTTTATTATAATTTTTGACCTGCGGTAGGTTTAAAAAATTAAAAAATAACTACCTAGATCTAACCAAATTCCACGATTTTTTTTGTGTGATGTAGTATGGTAATATACATTGACTCTAGACACTAGGACTCACCCAAGCCCTCACCATCAAGCCGTACCCTAACTTTCGGGTAAAGTTGGAGGAAAAAACTCAATTAATTATTAAGTCCTGGTGGGGAGATGATAATTAACTGAGTGAAAAAAACCTCCCAGAGTAATACTCACTTGTTGGCAACGTCCCAAGCTACCTAGGCCTGTTACAAACTCAATACTGATTCAAAACTCATCATTACTAGCATCACTTATTACAATACCCCACAGGGTGTGGTATCTGGGTATAGGAGAAAATGATGAGAAGTAGAAGTAGAGTTTAAAAACTGGTAATATAATGATATATGATGGTACAAGTGTCCTTTGGTTCATCCCTGGGCATGGAGTCTTCATATAATCATCAGGTGCCACTCTAGTGGTCAACAACCCCTATGTTGCCAAGTATCCCAGGTGTTACTATTGACATCCCCATGCTAGCAAACACATTGTGGTTTAGTATTTTGAATGCACGAGTATATTGACTCTATTAATATTCCTTAGTCTCAAGTTGAAGTGACCATAGTGAACTAAATAACCCGAACATCTTCCCTTAATGGTCATTTTAGAAACTACACCAAGTTTTTCTCCAAGTTGTACCCATTTTTGTGGGTCAATTGGGACTTGGTGAGAAAATTGGCATCGTCGTCCTAAGCTGGACAATATATCAACTCAATTTATCCATCTTCTACAAGTTGAATAAAATATCAATAAGAATCAGTATGTTGCATCCCAAATGGATGATGAGATTCTTTACTAGTGTGAGAGCACCTTTGTTATCACAAAATGGTACCATGGGCTTATCTTGATTGACCTGCGAATCTGCAAGCATTCTTCCAAGGAAAAACTAGGTCACATGCCATTTCCCTATTTGCTTTAAGACAAGACAAGATATGATAATTTTATCAATGCCCAGTGAATGAAACTACATGTTGTTTCTTGCTGATACAAGAAACTACCCCAGTGCCAAGATTGAACACATAACCTATTGTAGGCTTTCTGTCATTCATGAATCCTATCGAATCTCAAACTCCCTAGGCATAAAACTGAGGCTCCTTGCTTTTGACATATAGAATGTTAAATCCGAATGTGCCTTTTACATATCCTAGTAGGCTCTTTGCGATCTTGTATTGTTTCTGTTTGAGCTTGTATAAATTGGGAGATATAGCAGACCACCAATGTCACTTGAAGGTGCAACTTTAAAATGTAGTTTTCTCATTGAATTTTTTGATTTCAAACATATCAAAATATATTGCATAGACATTGATACCCTGGGCAGGCATGCCAATAGAAAATACAAAATAGGATAGATACAAGAACCATAGTTGGAAGAATCTTATAGTTCATTAATTTTCTACCTTCATGTTAGAGTCATGAAGATAACCACCATTGTTCCTCTCTTTACCATCCTCTACCTCTATGTCCAATTCATGATCCCGATGTACTAGTCTAGAAGATGACAATCAACAAAAGTGACAAGATTTAGAACTGGTTGATTAAGATCCAAATTGGCTAATGTTATGAATAAAAATATATAAAAAATAATACAAACAATGTAAAACAATAATAATAATAAATAATGATTAATTAGTTATTAGTTAACGAAAAGGTATGTCCCTAAGGACATAATTGTTGATGAAAAGTTACCTTCCTAGGGTATATAAGCATGCCCTCACCCTTATTGTAATCTCATATCAATTCTTTTATACATTATACAATTTACAATTACTTGTCCTACAATGGATGTATTTGTCTTCGAAGTATTCTGAAGATTATTGTTACGTATGCAAACTTTGTTCCTTATGTTGGTATCAGAGCATTCCTTCGAGTATACGAACCTTGTTCATTACATTGATATCAAAGCTATTCGATCCTCTGGTTGCTGAACCGTTACACAAAGACAGTCTGATTGAGCCTTTGGCCATCAACCTTGCGTCAACATTGTTGTCGTGCAATTGAAATGTTTCACTAAAGAAGTGTCTGGAGATTCTCCCTTTTGTCGTTAGGCCTTTAAAAAATAATAAAATTAAAAATAAAATAAAATAATAAATAAGTGTTATTAAGAAAACAAATTATTTAAAATAAAAACAAACAAAAAATATTATAAAGACAAAAAAAAATTGGCAACAAATTGTCATCGCTCAAACTTTCCGACCGTCGGCACGAAAGACTCCGCCATCGCCAACCAGCCACCTATCTGCGCGTTCCCTCATCACCATTGTCAACCAACCTTGTTGTCGCCAAAAATCCAAATCACTGTCATTAATACACCTGCCAGCGGCCACTGCCACATTCGCACAACCAACATCGTCATTCTTGGTACACTCGATTGTTCGCGTCCACTTAATATTCATCGTTACTTTGCCCCTATTCTCTTGTCTCGCACTCTACCGTTGCGCTGCGTTTCCTTCAAACTCCTTGGAGAGTTTCCCGCCATTGCGTAAATCAACCATCAATGGTCAGCATTTCACAATCGCTAAGCCACTGTTGCCGCAATTCCACCTGCCAACCAACATGTCTTTCTCCTAGTCACGATCGTGTCTTTCCTATTAAACCCGCTACACCATTTGAGTCAATTACTGGTTTCCCTATTTTCCTGTTGGTTGTTTTCCTCTTTGATTCGATTTTCCACCGCAAGCTCCTTTCACCCTTGTTTTTCGCTTTGCTTTCTCCAACCCACATGACTTCTCCCAGTCACTTTCGAGCCTTTTTCCAACTAGACCGTCGTTGTTTGACCTTGTCGCCCCTGTTCGACCACTAGTTTGGTTATTAAGTTAGTGAATTTATAATAAAACTTATGATATGGTATAATACCAACAGAAAAAAAGTTTAAAAGGGTGTATAAGTTATATTAGAAATAATATATAATATACATAAAAGGGTTTAAGAATCGAGTTATATTTAGAAGGATACAATAAAAAAGTATTTGACATTAAAAAAAATATTATTGTAAAAAAAATAAGGGCCTGTAGGTGAAACATTATCAAATTATATTTTATAGCACAAAGATTGGAATGGTGAATAATAAAAGAGTTTTGAAGTCAAGAGGAAAAGTAAGTGGACATAAGAAAAGGATAATATTAAATTTTATTTCTCAGTGGATAAAACAGAAGATATATACACTTATAAAACACAATATATAAAATTCATAATCAAAGTATCATTGACGAATTATCGACGAAGGCAAATGGAGTTTAATTCAGAAGTAAAGCAAGGATGATTTTCCTATAAGGGTGTTTTAATCTCAGATCACGAGTTAATTACATTAAGGGGGACTATCCAAGGGAAAAATGTTAATATCGCTCTTAGTACAGGCAACATCGAAAATTTCATAAATATTAATTTGGTGAATCAACTGTTAATTTTAGATGCTAATGTATGTGAAACAATATATTTTTTTGGAAAAAAATATGAAATTAATGATGTACCAATAACAATAGATCATTATGAGTACACATCTCAATCTCGTGTTGTAAAAATGTATGACATAGAGGTTGACATAATTCTTGGTCAACCTTGGTCTAGATATTTGGGTGTGTCCAGGTTAAACATAGAGAATTTTTTTTTGATGTTTTCTTATAAGGGAAAGATGATCACATTTCGAGAGATGACAATTAAGTCAAAATCGATAATTTCCTCATTAGAAGACTTGAAAGATGTTACTAAATGGATACCTCACATGAATCAAAACTCAATATCGGAGAAGCAAAAAGAGCCTGAGGAGGTCATCTCCAATACAAACGAAGAAAATTCTCGTTTAAAAGATCATATCCAGAAACTACTTGCACAAGTCAAAAGGTGTAAAACTAAGAAGGACAAGTTAGAACAAGAGAAATAAAATTTTGACAAATTTCAACAAAAGTCTATCAGAAAAAGAAGAAGAAAATTTATGCTTAAAGGAGCTTAACAAAAAATTATTAGAACAAATCAAGTGTTTAAAAGACGAGATCCTTGAATGGAAAATTAAAGTTGACTCAAAAAATGAGGAACTCTTACGTCTCAAAAATCATAATTAGAATCTACTCACTCAAATTAAGAAATTTAAAAATGATAAGAAATCATTCAACAGCAAATTAGAAGAATTTATCATGAAAGAAGTGTTAAAGTCTTCAGTCCAAGTTGAAGAAAAAAATATGAAATCCGATCCAGTAAATATCGCAACTCAAGAAGATGAGAAACCAATAGAAGTTAAAACATATTTAGATGTTGAAGTTCAAACATTGGAAATTCCAAGTGATGATTTAGTACCCAACTCAACAACAACAATACTTAAGTATATGAGGAAACAACCACACACAAGATAAGGGAAAGTCTAATTAGAGGAACCCCTTATCGACATCCGAATCACAAGAGCAAACAACTAAGTCAGTTTACATAATTGAACCATTCAAAACGGAAGCAACATATTTATGGTCCAAGGAACACTAAAGTTTGTAAAATCCAGTCCTATGATAACAATTTGTTACAAATTTCCAGTGTTCGAAGGATTGCACTAAAGATTAATCTAGGATGGTCCGATCTATTCACAATCTTGTATCAACGAAGATAAAAGTATTGAGACGAGAAGATATTCGAAAGAAGAAAAGAGATCAATCCCTTTATCAATAAGCATTGAGGAAAAAAGCATTTTGAAGAGTGAGGACAAAGCTTTTTGAAGAGGAAGGTAATGGTATGAATAAAAATATATAAAAAATAATACAAATTATGTAAAATAATAATAATAATAATAATAATACATAATGATTAAGTAGTAATTAGTTAATGGAAAAGTATGTCCCCAAGGACATAACCATTGGTGAAGAGGTCTCTTCTAGGGTATATAAGCAGGCCCTCACCCTCATTATAATATCATACCAATTCTTTTATGCATTATACACTACAATTACTTGTCCTACAATGGATGTCTTTGTCTTCGAAGTATTTTGAAGATTATTGTTACGTATACGAACTTTGTTTGTTACATTGGTATTAGAGCATTCGTCTGAGTATACGTGTTATCACTCTGTAATTTTTGAAGGCTGGAGACATAACCACAAGGTGAAACATCAAACCTACTTTGGAGTCCAGGACCTAGCCTTCCTAGACTCAGAGAGGGCTCTCTCTGTTAGATATAGCTTGATAACTATAAGTGCTGATATTAGGCTAGTTATAGAAATGAGGTTTGTTTGAAGATTTGGTTGAGGCAGCAGAAAAAGGCCATTGGGCTATGGAGTCAAACAGGTGTGAACAAACTCAAATAGATGGATAACTGAGGTCAGGTGCAACCAGGAAAGTTAGCCATGTCAATGGATCTTTACACCTTGTGAAATTGAAAGGAGGGGGAGATTAAGTTTCAACTTAAATGCAGAGCAGACCTTCTCTGAATTCTGCATTTAGGTCTTAGAGGAATCAACGGGAATGCAGAGCAGACTGTCTCTGAATTCTACATTCCGGTCTTAAAAGAAAACATAATGTACTGTTTAAAGATTGAGTAGGGTACCCCAGGGTAAATTCTACAGAAAACTTTATATTCGCAGTAAAAAAAAGAAAACAATATGAGCAAACAGGTAATAACAATTACATGGGAAAATACCTCACCACAAAACGTAACACAAGAATTTGGAAAACGACATACTCATTCATTCATTCAATAGAGAATGTTTACAGCCAGCTGAGTCTGTTACAATGGTTTTTTCCCCTTCCGGGCCCCCTTCATACTGCTAATGCATACAGTATTTATAGAAAACTTAAGTCGGTTAATTTCCCTACTGCAGTGATTACATTTAAGCAGAAAATGGACAAGTGGAGACATGCATGTGGTGATAAGACATGTCTAACAACAACATCGCCTCTGGGATTAATTTTGGGCAACTCTTCGCAGATCCAAACACTTCAATGGCTCCTTGGAAGATCAAACAGTAAGGTTTGGAGGAAGCTGTGATGATTTCGAAGAGGCAACCAACGGAGGTTCTGACATCTGGCTTTGTTATTCGGACCGCCTTTGCCTGCTGATAAATTCCAATGCAGTGCTGGCATTGTCGCTTCTCTGATCCTACTCCCCTTTCTCTGTTACAAACTGATACCAGTTTATTTGGGGAAAGTGGTTTTGGAGGAGACAAATGGTATTCCAGACCCCCCTTGAAGTGGTAAGCGGTAATAGAAGGGGGGACGGGTGTGAATTCATGAGAGAATGACACATAAGGGGTCCCTTTCTTGAAAACCACTCTTTTCGGACTCCCTGCCCCTGTAAGCATAAAGTTAGGATGGTAAAAGGGGGGTCGGAATGAAACGTAGGCCATCAGATTTAAAGATGATGGTGGTGCGATGAGGTGGAAAGCCTTCGCTCCTTGCAGGGTCTTTTGGCCTATTTATTCATGCAATGAGCTATAAACCTCATAGGCCCGACTTGACGTTTATGCACACAAAACATAGTGAAAACTCGTTTCACGTGGACCTGAAATCCTTCAAATTTCAATTTTGAAGCGCATCGCATCTGCGCATTTCGCAACCTTTACAGTTTAAGTCATAAAGAATATGATCGGTGACGTGATGCGAAGGGGAGGTGACGTGGAGGGGAGGTGGGACCAGATCACAATGCATATCGCAACTCGTAACATTTAGTTATAAGCACAGATGGTGTAAGCACTAAAGAGTGCGAAGGGCGATGCATGGGGGAGGAGATGAGTGATGTGGCAAGGAAGAAGTGGGACCGCGACTGCAATGCACATCACAATTCATAACGTTTAGTTATAAGTTGCGGGGGTTAACTTGTAAACTTTGTGAAATGCGAGGAAGCAAGACCCACTGGCTATGTGGCAGAGTTTTATGAATCGGCGAAGGTTTAAAGTGGTAAGTGTTTATGAAGTTTATGTGGTACATCAATGTTTTGCGACGGTTTGAAGCGAGGGCGGAGCTGGGGAGGTGGAGCCGACTTATCGCATCGCTAAATAGATATGATAGACTGCGAGCACTCACAAAGGTGGGCACTCACAAAGGTAAGTCACATGCGATGCGATATCGCAAAATTGTTGATCGCATTATTTAGAGTTTAGTTTCCAATGCAAAACACGTGAACTCTGCGAAATGCGATGAGGGGCCCCACTTCAATCGCGATCAAGAACTGGGAAGCGGAGCAAGGGAAAAGCGATGAAAAGTTAAAGTTTGATTCTTTTCAAAGGAAAACAAAATGGAAAAGAAAGCGCAGCAGGGATTGGGTCCCACTTCACATCGCATCGGCGATTTATAAGTTTGGCATTGGATTGTTGTAACAAAACTTTGCAATAGCGATATGCGATGAGGCACAAGGGGTCCCACCAATAGTTTAAGCGGCTCTTTGTTATATATGTAATATGTGATATATATAATGATAAGGTCTATGGTTTATATAACACGACTGTTGATGTGTGGTGGAGCTTATAAAATAAAGTCCGAAACTTTATAATAAATGGGTTTATAAAGTAATAAGCCCCAAAAGCTTATATATGTGGGTTTTGGGGGTTTGAATGGGATTCAGAGCAAGGGAGAATATAGAGGAAATGAGGGGGGCAAAGAGGGTGAATGAAATGAAAATGGAACGAGGGCAGAAATGAAGTTTGATCCCCATCACACCTTGTCAGCAACACTTCCTTCCTTCTACTGGACGAAGAGGCAGATTGATTCCTTTGAAGTTCTTTACAGTCGGGAGTTCCCTTTCTTTCTCTGAAAATAAATGATAGCCATGGAATATTATTTTCAGCATGAAAAATATAAGAAATAATCAGTCACCTTGTGATACTGTGAAATACAGGAGTCTAACAATACGAAGCTTGTTCGTTACATTGCCAACTCAACATTGTTGTCCAAACACATATCATTAATACATCACACATCTTTGTCTTTCCATTCAACCAATAATCTCTCGTCTTATATATAAGATGGCTGTTGGAGTGCACATACACCATTGTCCTTGCTCTAGATTGTGCTAGCATGCTCTTCTTCAAAGTGTGCAAATACCCATCTATGCCCGAATTCCTCTCACAAGAAGAGGAAGAAGTAACCTAAGTGAGGAGCCTCATGTCCAACCACCATAAAATAGTGAATGTTTCCCTATTAGTTCCCCACCAAGCATAGGGCTTCTCAATTCCTCTATATGTTTGAACACATCATAACCTTTGTCCAATACTAGTGAAAAAATCTACAAAGCCCTCTACCTCATCAAGGGATTCTTTGTCTTGATATATGATTGTAATTGCTTCCTTCTGTCCCTTGTGAAATCTCTTTGCCCATGTGAGGAGGGAGTTTTTGTGAAGGCCAACGATTGAGCCATTGATCATTGAACTACTTTGTATTCAACAAGTTAGCCATTCAATGCAAATGTGTGCAATTCTTCTTCCACTTGGGCATAAGACTATCTAGTGTGGTGGTGAACAAGAAGTCCGTTGATGTCCCATACATAGGGCACTTATAGGAGAAAGATTGGTAAGCCCATAGGAGGAAATTTTTTTCCTTTAAATAGTTAGCCAACCAACAACCCTACAATGCTCAATATATCATGATATGCCATATCCATCCGCCATTTACACTGGCCAGACACCTGTCACCATCTGACATTCCTCTTGAAGGTAGTTGCTTATGTTGACCAAGTGACTTTTATGATTTATTTCTCAATTTTAACTTAGGAAAAACACATTAATTAATTAATATTGGCTATTAACCTATAGTTTCTAACAATGTTATCGAAACTGAATGGGTTTTGGCAAAACTGGCTAGTCCGACCGATTTGGGGGCAAAACTAGTCTGAATTGGCCAGTTTCGTCACTGAACCAGCTCCATTAGTTCGCGACTGCACGATCTTGGCATAAATTATTATTATTTCTTTTTAAATTTAAAATTTAAAATTATCTTTCCTAGTTTCTAATGCTACTCTAGCCCCCTCCTAAAGCTATGTAAACACCCCCAACCCCTCTATTTCACTCACGCTATTCATTCGATCTCTTGTAATTTTTGAGGTGAGTTCGGTTAGGAGAATTCAAAGAGTTTTTTGCAGGGTTGTTCTAAGGGAGATTTTTTGTAGATTTGAAGAGTTGATTGGAGTCTTGGAGAGTTGTTGGGTTGGCATATTTTTGAGATGTCATTTTCAGAAGCACTAGTGACAACTTCATGTGAAAATTCCGCTAATCGTAATCCTACTGCAACAACTGATGAGAATTCTTCTATTTGTTAATTACTGAACAAATTATTTATTGTCTTCTATGGTAAATATTGAAACCCATACACTACAGCCTTCACAAAATTAAACTGTGAAAAAAAAAAGTGTGGAAACAAGATCTGAGCAAGATTAAAAAATAGACACACGATACCGTTATTTTTGGACTAATGTCCCTGGAAAAACCCAATGTGGGAAAACCGGTGCAGTCGCTGAGGGTTTGTTTTATTATGCAGAAGATCTGACTAACAAAGAGCCACACAAAGAATCTGACTGACAAAGAGCCGATGAGGATTACCTCACACTGACACTGGACTGAACTGACCAAACTCTGAGCTGATGAGCCCTACGTTGCCTTTGCACAGTCTTTGCGTCACTCTACGTGGGGACTACGTCACCTCTGCTTGTTGGCTCTTTTGTTGGTTGGATATCGATCTCTGGCCCACTCCGGTCTCACACTCCGGCACTCTGGCACTAGATATAACTGATCCTCAGCTGAATCTTGGATCTCCTCAAGGCTGCAACGTTGCCTATGCTGGCTCTGCGTAGCTGCTATGTTGCCTCTCTGTGTACTGCTCTTTGTCTCCTCTGTGATGTATTCTCGGCTCAGGAAAATCTCCAATCGGATCTGTCACTGCCCCTCTCTGCAAGAATCTTCCCGATCTAACTTCTCCTGAGCACTGCTCACTTGAGAAATTCGATTTCTAGACTTTGTTGGTCTCTCGGTGTATTTTCCAAATGCCCCATCAAGTCCTTCTTATAAACTTCTCGTTGAGACTTCAACGATTGAGATTAAATCATTAATCTACGACTAAGATTAGCTTGACTTGATCTCTGTCTTTTCTAGAGCCTTCGCACCCTATTTTAATTAATATTCTTTAATTATTTTAATTTCCTAAGTTTAGACTTAGGTTCCCATTAAAAATAATTATTTATTTCCATAAAACATAATCCAGGTGGAATTTTCCAAATTGCTTTCTGGGTTCTTTGGAATACCTGTGCCTAAGCCTCCTTGCAAAATTTGAGACTTGGAGCACATCCGATGCTACCAGAAATGAATACTCCCTCTTAGTGAGGAATGTGCTATAGCAATACATCTAGTTGAAGTACTACTTTGATTCTGCAACATTTCCCTCTGTACTATTGATGTCTGACACTGTTGCCCACCAACACTGTGCTACTGTATCTGTGCTGCTGCTGACCCTGCGTACTGCTGCCAACAGGCATTACACTGCAACTCTATTGCTCATTGCAGCAAAAGAACATCCAAAATCTGAACTAAGTGTTAAGTAGGATGCATATCGTATTGAAGATCTGATTGTTGCTAGTCTGTGCGTTGTCCCTCTGAAGCTGCTGCGCTGTTCGTAACTCTGCACTATGCCTTCTTGCACTACTGCCAACTCTGCCCTCTGCTGCTTAGACTTTGGTGCTCTCTTGCTACTCTGCTATCACTTCTGCACTCCTCTACGCCGACTGAATCTTGTCCATCCTGCTACTTCTGATTTGGGCTCTCATAGCGAGGTGATGATCTGAGAGGTGGAATCCTCAAGGATCCTTCCCAAACTACAACTCTTTCGAGCTACAGTTCCAGATCACCCCGACGCTCCCCTAGCAATATATGGGCAATCATCGCAATTTCCTCCTCCTCGATTTCGTAGATGTTGCTTGCGGATCATGCTTCTCATCTTTGTCCTTCTTATTGAGAGGACACTTTGTAGCGTAATATCCCATCTCGCCACACCGGAAGCATTTAATCTTTGAGACATCCTTCATTCGTCTTCGCTACTCTTGCTGCTCCTTTGATGCAAGGGTTGCATTCTCCTTCTCCTCCTTGGGCTTCGTCCCACTGTTGCTGCTTCCATCGAGTTTGCACTTGAATAAGTCTCTCCTCATCTCTTCCTGTTAAAGAGCTACCTCGATTCCTTCCCAGTATGACAACTTATCTTTGCCCAGGATACTCTAGACAAAGACTTTCCATTCTTCAAAAACATAATTCAAAGGTAGTCTAACCATCTCCATCGCCTGAGGTGTTGACCCTACAACAAGCTGATCGCGAACCTCCTGAAGCTTCGCAAGGAACGGGTCCATGCTTTCCCCCTTCTGCATCCTCGTAAACCGCATCTTTTCCTCCAAGAACATCTTCTGCTACTCGGAAGACCCTTGATATGGTGTGGCCAATGCATCACACATCTCCTTTGTAGTCCCTTTGCTGGAAATATGTGAGACAATGTGATCCTTCACTCCGTCAAGGATCAACTGTTTGGATTTTTCCATGTTCTTCTTGAAGGCTCTTAATGGTGCGACATCTACAGGTTTAGCCAATGTACAGTCGATGAAGGTCTTGGGGTCATGCTAATATAGAAGGAAGGAGATCGTTGCCTTCCAGATTACGTAGTGGGAGGCACCCTCTAACTGATTTTGGTCACGCAACCCACTGGTTGCCATCTCACCCAATCACTGTCGAAATGATGCCTCTAACTCTCTGTGCAGTTGGCTGTACGCACTCTGTGCTGGAGTAAGCCAAATGAGTCACGAACTCGTTGCTTCTGCACGGGAAATTATAATTTCTCGGGCAAGAAAATATCTGAGTTCAAAATTCCCCCAAATGTGTTTTGCTACTCTCTGCTGACACTTTTTGCACCATCAACTGTTGCTACCAGAAAACTGTGTCCCACCAGCTGGTGATCTACGCTGAATCTGTTTTGTTTCTTCCTCTGCCTCTGACAGACTGCAAACTGGAAAATCCTATCTGTCTGTCATCTCACTCAGAGAGAGATTTCCTTGCAGATCTAGCGCTGTTGGCTTGGACTTCGCAGTCATTGGGGAAATTGATCTGCTGCTTACACAACTCTTTGATCTCCTGCTTCTTCTTCAACGATGGATTCTTCTAGTCTGCTCTCTAGCTCCTCTTGCACTACTCGACAAGCTCTGATACCATCTGAAAAGTCCGCTACTTGGAATCCTACTGCAGTAACTGATGATAATTCTTCTATTTGTTAATTACTGAACAAATTAGTTATTGTCTTCTACGGTAAATATTGAAACCCATACACTACAACCTTCACAAAATTAAACTGCGGAAAATAAATAAGTGCGGAAACAAGATCTGAGAAAGAATAAACAATAGACACACAACACCGTTATTTTTGGACTAATGTCCTCAGAAAACACAATGCGGGAAAACTAGTGCAGAAGCCGTGGGTTTGTTTTATTATGCAGAAGATCTGAATACAATCTGGGATGCCTTACTAGCCATCCACATAGAGAATCTGACTCACAAAGAGCTAGTGAGGATTACCTCACACTGACACTAGAAAATCCAAACTGACCAAACTCTGAGCTGATGAGCCCTACGCTGCCTCTGCGCAGCCTTTGCGTCACTGTGTGTGGGGATTGCGACACCTCTTCTTGCTGGCTCTTCTGCTGGCTGGATATTGATCTCTAGCCCCCTCCAGTATCACACCCCGACACTGCGGCACTAGATCTGACTGATTCTCAACTAAATCTTGGATATCCTGAAGGCTGCAGTGTTGGCTCTGCGTAGCTGCAACGTTGCCTCTCTTCATACTGCTCTCTGTCTCCTCTATGATGTATTCTTGGGACAAGAAAATCTCCAACCAGATCTATCACTGCCCCACTATGCAAGAATCTTCTCGATCTAACTTCTTGTGAGCACTGCTCTCTTGAGAAATTTGATCTCTAGAATTTGTCGGTCTCTTGGTGTAGTTTCCAAATGCACCATCAAGTCGTTCTGATAATCTTCTTGTTGAGACTTCAACGACCGAGATTAAATCGTTAATCAACGGCTAAGATTAACTTGACTTGATCTTTGTCTCTTCAAGAACATTGACACCCTGTTTTAATTAATATCCTTTAATCATTTTAGTTTCCTAAGTTTAGACTTAGTGGGCTAGTAAAAATAATTAATTATTTCCATTGAACATAATACGGGTGGAATTTTCCAAAATGCTTTCTAGGTTCCTTGGAATACATGTGCCTTGTACTTCAGGGCCAGGGGAATCAAGCCATAATCCCATTGCAGACTTGGATGCTACTCATTCTTCAAATGAGGATGAGGAGGATGATCAAGAACCAGATGATTATTGATGATTTGATCATTGATTTTTTGTAGCTGTAGCTTGTAGTATAATACTATGATCTATCATGTTATTTTGGACTATAAATGCCTTTTAGACCCTGCTTCTTGATGTTTGTAACATTTTTGGTTCAACGATGTTTTGCAGTAAGTGCTATTGGTTATATGCACTATTACTTGCCATATAAATGAGAACTTTTGCATATTTGTGTATAAATGGTTTGGATTCATATGGATGCACATGAATATATCTGTTTTTTCTTTAAAATATGAATATTTTATGTGTTTTTGGTAAATCAGTTGTTTTTCCGGTGTTTTTCCGGTTCCAACCGGTTCGTGGTCCACAAGATTTTCCGGTTCAATGATGGGTTCGGTTTTGATTACATTGGTTTCTAATGAAAAATTAATTTAATTTCTCATAGTGAATTAGATCCGATCTCTACCGTTAATCTCAAGTGAGGCTTACGGTCTAATCTTAGCCACTCATCACTTAGTAGATTTGGTTTAGGGAATTGGCTTAATGAAAATATAAAAGCAGCCTAAGGGAGAGGTGAAGACACATGAAATGCTTGGAAGAGCCATTTTCTCAAGGGATTGATAAACTCAAGACTCAAGAGAAGAGAAGGGTGTGCAGTGAGGAAATTTCTAGAGAAGAATTCAGAGTAGCTGAGTTTGTGGAGTGAGAAGGCCGGAATTTGTGAGTGGCTGAGTTTTTCCAGCAAGGTTTGCGCAAGGGGCCATACAGGTTGAGGAAGAGGAGGTTGAATTTACAGGGAAGGCCGAGTTATTTCCAGGGGTCAAAAAATCCAGATTCTATTGTGCTGTATTTTCTGTGCATTCTCTGAAGGTCATTTCCCTAGTAGGGAATCCCTAATTTTCCTGAGCAATAGAAAAGTAGAGGAGAATTTTTTTGGCAATTTCTACTATGTTTTGTGACTGATTTTCTATTAAATTTTCTGCCACACATTATTTAAGTTAAATGACTGTATTTTTTATTCACAGTTTTCAGAAAAAATACTTTATTCTGATGAATTTAGTTTCTGGGTATAAAATAAATTTCTGAGAATATTAAATCAGATCTGGTATTGAAAAATTAACATTTACATGATGGTATATAGAATTATTGCATAGCAGCTAAGAGGTAATATGCACTTTTGTTAAAGGTTGACATGGCCGATCATTTAAATAACAGAATTTTAATTTCTTAGGTGCATTATTTTAATGATACAACTCTGTTTTATGTCTCTAAAACTGGCATTTGAAATTCAAAGAGAATAGTAGTGATGTTTTCCTTATTCCATTGAAAAGCTAATGAACACTTACTATGGTTTTTTATTTGCAGCTTTTTTTGCTTCCTCGGCCGCCTTTCAAAATAATTTATTACACTGTGGTGATTATTGATCTGTGCAAGGTGATCTAATGGATATCTTTGTACATTCTTTGAATCAGATTAGTACTAGTTATCTTTGTGCAATTTTCGAATCAAAATTATTATTTTCATCTTTGTACATGCTGGGACCCTCTTATTATTGGTATATAGAATGTTTTTATTGAGAGTTTTTACCTTTATAACTTCCACTGGCATTATTAATACCCTTGGACTTTTTGGTAGTTCAGGCTCTTCCTGGAGCTTTCCCTGCAGTAGTGGCTGGAGCTGTGCGTGCACTTTTTGATAAAGTTGGTGAATTAGATATGGAGTGCCGGACTCGCTTTGTCCATTGGTTTGCACATCACTTGTGAGTTTGACAGATATGAAATCTCTAGAAACTAGGGAGTTATATGTACTCTATTTAATATTTTGTTGGACACTAGACTGAAAGACACATAAAATATCCTTGTTTCATATGTTTGAATGTTTCATACAAAATTTGTTGATGTATCTATTCTTTCCTTGAATCTAGTCTTCTAATTAAGGAATAAGGTTTTTTAACAAAGGTTTATCTCTTTGGCAATAAGCATCAAATAGTTCTTAGAAATTGAGTCAGAAGCAAAAAGTTTCATCTTCTATACTTTGAATTGTGGTGTCAGATCAAATTTCCAGTTTATTTGGCCTTGGAATGAATGGACGCATGTTTTGGATCTTCCAAAATGGTCACCACAGCGTGTATTTGCACAGGAAGTGCTTGAAAAGGAAGTTAGATTATCATATTGGGACAAAATTAAGGAGGTACATTGCTATGATTATTTGGATGCACTGCTTGCGTGGTTACTTGTGTTTAATAAATACCTACTTCAGAGATCCATTCCATTGAAACACGTCAATGGTTAATTGTGAACCAAACCACCTGGGATAAAATGTGTTCTCATGATTAGTTTGTAAGATTATTTGTTCTCAATGCTTTTGTTATAAAGTGTCTTTAGTGTTTTATCTGTTAAATGAACTTGCATATAGGTATAGTGGTAATATTGGAATATTCATGTTTTCATCGAGGAAGGGTTATACTTGCAATATGAAAGTAGTGCTTAGTTTTCTCATTGGTGATTACAGTTAGATTATAACAAGGCGTACTCAATGGGTTTTTTCCTCAATTTAAATCTTCAGATTTATGTTCGTTGTTTTTTGTTATCATGGTGTTTTTTATTTATTTATTTATTAATGAATTTGCATTATTTACTAGCTTTAGTATGTGCTGTAGGAATTGCGTATTAAATTACCATTTATGTAGCACATCATGCTTGATTGTGTTTATTTCATGCAGAGTTTAGAAAACTCTCCTGAGCTTGGAGAACTTCTCCCACCTAAAGGAGGAATTTGTTTCAAATACAGTGGAGAAAGTCAAGGGGAACAGTATGAAGCAGAATTAGCCTTCTCTGCAGAGTTAAGTGGTATGGTAAAGGAAAAAAAGTTGGCTCGTGAAATTTATCCTTGGGTGGAGGAGAAGATTATATTAGTACATGGCCACAAGATTGCCATCGAAGTAGTTGTTCAAACTCTTCTTCATATTGGATCTAAAAGCTTCACTCATCTAGTTACTGTCCTAGAGAGATATGGGTATGTACTGAGTAAATTGGCTTCTGATGAATCAAATCAAATTTTAGTCATATCAGAGGTTGCTAAACTCTGGCAAAATAGTGCCCAAATGACTGCTATTGCAATTGATCGCATGATGGGATATCGTATTATTTCTAATATTGCTATTGTGAGCTGGGTTTTTTCTCCTGCCAACATTGAACAATTCCACACTTCAGACCGACTCTGGGAGGTACCTACCCTCTCTCTTTGCTTTAGAGAATTTATTTCTTTTGGTATCCTGGATCTATACATCTTTTTATATCATATTTTAATTTTCCAGTAAACACTGTACTGGGCATATGGTTACCCCTTGTCGATATATGCCTTACCTTGAAGGCTAGTTATTTAGTTCCCCCAACATAAATGCCTGTCATGGTTTGTTTGAACAGGTTTTAAGAAATGCTGTCAGTAAAACCTACAATCGCATTTCAGATTTGAGAAAAGGGGTTGCATCTGCTGAGATGTCTGTTCAAAAGGCTATTGAATCCTTCACCAAGGTCCAAGCTGACTTGGAGTCTGCAGAGGCTTTTGCGGAAGAGGTAGATACTGAAGAACTGCAAAGTGAAGCAACAAATAAAGTAAAACGGCTGAAAGCACAAGCAGAAAAACTCAAGGAAGAGGAGAGCTCCGCACAAGAGTCTTTAGAAGCAAAAGACGCACTTCTATCACGGGCTTTGCAGGAAAATGAGGTATTTAGCTATTAGCTATATATTTGGAAACCAACATTTGCTTAAAACTACCACTGTTGATGATCTGAACCTTGCTGTCATGTAGGTAACTATATTTGTAATTAATTCAAGCTATATTTATTACATTAATAAAAGGAACATTTACAAAAAGCTAGCTTGTTCTCAAAATCCAAAACACTGTTCTGTCTTTGATATGGTAGCCATGTTAGTAGCATTTTCTTGTTTTCCTGCCTTTTATCCTTGTGTTGTTTTGTTGAGAGAAAGTACTTATTTGTACTGTAAAACTCCTCAGATTATTGCATACATCACATATTCAAGATGGGGGTGAAAAGATGTTACAAAATGCAATCATTTACTGAACTCATATACAACTGACAACGTACTGTGTGGACTTTCTAAAACTAGATATTGACTAGTTCTGACCAATGTTTTGAAAATCGCGATCGGGATTAAATTGGCGAGGGGAAAAAATTGTAAAAGTCGGGAAAAAATCGGCACATACAAAAATATTCATTTTTTTCAATTTTTCTAATATCTAAAGCACCCACAACATAAAATAAATGCATTGACACATAAATATGAAAAAAAACTAATATATAAGATGTGTAATATCATGTCTAGTGCTACATCACACATAATAGCTAAGTAACCGGATACTCCTAAAATGCCCTCGTATCCCCGTATCCCCGTGTCGGACACCTCTAGGTGTCGGATTCGGCCCCAATTCGAAGGACACGGAGTGTCCGGACGGAGTATGGTCGAGACACGGCGTGTCCGAAAAGGGACACGCCGTGGCCACTCCTGCCGGGTACAGCCGGGCCCGCGGCAACCAAATCGCGCGATTTTTTTTTTATAAAGTGTGGCTTTTCTCTCTTATTTTCTCACCTATTTCATTTGTGTTTCATTTGTGAAGTGAGAACTAGTGTGAGCAAGGAGCAAGAGGAAGGAGCAAGTGTGTTCTTTCGAAGAGATTCGGGCATCCGGTAAGTGCATTGTCCCTCTATATTTTGCATTTAGTTTGTTGCTAGTGTTTGCATGTGCATATGTTTTATATATTTAGTTGTTTTTGTTTATTTTTTACAGTATTTATGGCTCAATCAAACGCAGCAAGACAGGGGCAAAGAAAGGGGAAGAATGTCTCCATTGGAGATGCCCCTCCTGTCCCTCTTTCATCAGGGTCTGCAAGTATTCCATCCATTGGAAGTGGGGCTGCAACAATAGCTTCAAATGTGCAGGGAAAACAAATTGTTGACCCCAAATACCCATTGTGGAAATATGCAACAAGAGAGGAAGGGGCAACAAAAAAGGGAGGAGGAAATTGTGGCTGGAAATGCAATTTTTGCAATGGCCATTTCCGTGGCACATATTTCCGTGTGAAAGCTCATTTGTTGGGTATTCCAGGTTGTGGCGTTAAATGTTGTACAGCAATTGAATTGCCAGATAAGAAGAAATTGCAGAAAGAGGCGAGTATTGGTGAGGAAAATGTGGCAGCAAAATCAAAAAAATCCAAGACTGATGACCCCCTTCCATTCTTGAGGAAAAGCAGCAGCAAGTTCCCTTTTGAGACTTCTAGCAGGGGAGAATTAGCAAAGAGAAAGGCAACTGCAGTTGGTCTAATGGACAAGATTTTCCAAAAAGAGAAAAGGGAAGAGCTTGACCTCACCATTGCATTTTTTTTCTATCAGAACTTCATATCCTTTAATGTTGCACGGTCACCTCTATTTATTGAGATGTGTCGAGATCTTTGTCATGGGGCTCCATCAGGGTATGTGCCTCCTGGGTCAGAGAAGCTCAGAACCACATTGTTGACAAAGGTAAAGAAAGAGGTGGACAAAATGCTTGAGCCTATTAAATCAGCATGGCCAACATCTGGGGTTAGCATTGTTTCTGATGGATGGACAGATCCAACACGCCACCCACTCATTAACTTCATGGTGTCATCCACGAATGGTGCAGTTTTCTTGAAAGCAGTGGATGCATTTGGAGAGTACAAGGATGCACAATATATGGGTGAGTTATTTCTCAAAGTTATTGAAAGTGTAGGTGTGGACTGTTGTGTGCAAATCATTACAGATAATGCACCTGTTTGCAAGGCTGCTGGCATGATTGTGGAAGCAAAATATCCACAAGTATTTTGGATACCTTGCATTGTCCATTCATTGAACTTGGCACTGAAATCTATTGCTTTTGATGTGCTTTGGATTGGAGCCACTATTGAGGATGCACGACATATCTGCAACTTTGTAACAAACCATACAAATGCCCTCACTATCTACAAGGAGTACAACAATCTATCATTGTTGAAGATTGCAGATACACGGTTTGCCTCTTCATTCATCATGTTGAAGAGGTTGAGGGAGGTCAAGACCGCTCTTGGGTCTATGGTTATTTCAGAGTTTTGGTATTTTTGGAGAAAGACGGATCAAGCAGCCCCAAAGAAGGTGAAGGACATAGTGTTGGATGATATATGGTGGGAGAAGGTAGATCTAATTATTTAGATCATGGAGCCTATCATTTCCTTGCTCAGATTTGCAGATACAGACTAACCCATCCTAGGAGAGGTTTATGAGGGATGGGATTCCATGATTGAGTCTGTGAGGACCATTATTTTACAGAGTCAGTGCCCAGAGTATGAGACATCACCTGAGGCCTTCTTCACCGTCATACAGGATATTCTTGTCAGTAGATGGGACAAGAATTGCACACCTTTACATTGTTTGGCTCACTCCTTGAACCCAAAATACTACAGCCATGAGTGGCTGAATGGTGGACCTTCCCGCAGATTCCCTCCTCACATGGATGCTGAAATCTCACAGGGGAGGAAAGATGCATTAAAGAGGATTTTTCAGGATAGGGCATCCCTTGATGAGGTGGAGGATGCCTTTGCAGATTTTTCCACTGGCAGGGGGCGATTTGGAGGCTATGATTTGATTTGAGACAGGGGGGCTAAGAAGCCCCATTCTTGGTGGGCAACTCATGGGGCAACAAGCCCTCCTCTACAGCAGTTAGCCATGAGGTTCCTCTCTCAGGTGACTTCATCCTCTTGTTGGGAGAGGAATTGGAGCACATATAGGAATTTGTATAGTGTGAAGAGGAGCAGGCTTGAGCAGTCCAGGGCAGAGATAATGGTGTATGTGCACACCAACCTTTGTCTCATCTACAGGCAGAGAGAGGATTGGTTGAAGGGAAAGACAAAGATGTGGGATGTCTTTCCTGATGATATGGGTCTGGATAGCAGTGTTGAGTTGGCATTGGCCAACTTGGATCTCAATGCGCCAGTGCTAGAGCCTGTCACATTTGATGATGGATTAGAGGGGTCATCCTCCACACCAGCAGATGCAGAGATGATAGAGGAGGATGCATCAGAGGCAGAGGAGAGCAGTGGTGAGCATGATGATCAGGATTTCGACAGTGATGCTGATTATGAGGATTGATGACTCTGACTCATTGAGGCTTCAGGCTTGTAGTCTTGTAGACTGTAGATTGTAGTTGATTTTGTATTTTCTATTTCTATTTGCCATTGGCAGTGTTGTTAACTTGTTATGTACACATTTTGATTCTGATGACTTAATGAAAAAACTACAGTATCTTACTATCTTCAATCTTGTCTTTTTGAGTAAATTTGACGATTGTATCATGTATGGTGTATCAATGTATCATGATTCATTGTAATTTGTATTATAGTATCAATGATGATGTATGACTCATGAATATCTAATATCTATGTTTGAATCAATGAATTTTGTATGAATTTGTGCAAAAAATATCTAATTTTAAATATATATATATATATATATATATTTTAAAATAAAATAATATATAACGTAACGTATCCCAGAAGGATCCTGTTCTGGGGTCACCGTATCCATGTCCGATACTTCGTATCCCCGTATCCCCGTATCCCCGTATCAGGTGACTTAGCATAATAGTGAATCATGTCCTGAATACTAAGTCCTGAGTCTCAACACAACCTCAAAATATCAACAAAAAATATAATAATGTATCTCATATCACGAGTCATAATGTTATATACAAAGGAATGCACCAAATAACCTATACTACTGATTTCCTTTGCCCCTCTTGCGGGAAAATGTAACAGCTTTCCCTCTAGACGAAGAAGCTTGCGGGGCTGGCAATGGACTTTGTTGTGCTCCAGATCCTGAAGCACCAGGAGCTAAAGGAGGCAGAGCACGTCCTCTACCGGTAGCAGGGGTAGGTGGTGTCACCTCCTCCTCTTGCTGTTGCTCCTCCTCCTCCTCCTCATGAAACTCATCATTGATTCATCGCTACTAGAAATGGGATCATCAACAAGAGATACATAAACATCATCTAGCTCAAAGTCTTCAAACTTGGATTGCTCAACCTTATAACATGATAGAAATTGAAAAAGTTTAACATGCCTAACCAATGATTTTGGTTTGAGTGAAGGGTTCATCTCCTCAACCTTAAAATGCGGTAGAAAAAAATTAACATGCCTAACCAGTTGTTTTCCTTTGAGTGAAGGGTACATTCTTGTTAAGGCCACGGTAGGGGAGTTCAACAATCAATACCACCAACATCAACAAAGTTCAACAATCAATGCCACCAACATCAAGGTTCTTAAAAGACTTCATGCTCTTGATCAAATGCCAATCTCATACCCTTACACATAATAGAATCAAATGGAAACAATGCAAATCCCCAAACCATGAAACCCTGAAAACCATTAAGTCTGCTGAATTTTGAGTGAAATCTAAACTTCTAGTTTCTCCATATGAAATCCAATGAGGTCGAAACCACTCTTAAACATCCCGAGTCATTTCATGGTAATGTTAAAAATTTAAGTAAAGTGATATTTACTTACCATTAACTGCCAATAGGGTGTGTCAGGAAAATGAGAGGGCTGCAAAAATGACAAAAAAAGAATCGATTTTTGAACTTATAGGGTTGTTGTTTGATGGGCCCACGATTTTACCGAAAAAGTCACGATTTTTGGCGATTTTTTCAAATCCAAAAAATCGCCCAAAAAATCTCTAATAATATCGTTTTGTTCAAAAAATCACGATTTTTTCAATTTATCGTGATTTAATCGCGATTTTCAAAACCATGGTTCTGACCCTTTTATACCAAATTGAGATTAACTGAATTGAATCTCAGTTTTCTACTAGTGATGACAGAGAGAATAAATAAGAAGTGCACTCAGCCACCATGATGATACTTGGAGGTGGAAGAAATAACAAGAAATAGGATCAAGACCAAATTAGACAGAACTTGAATTGTAATGGAATTGTTTTGGCCTAGAAGTCTGAATTGGAACTGAGTGGGGAATCAGTATTAAAACTGGCAGAATAAAAGCTACATAACATATATATATATATATATATATATATATATATATATATATATATATATATATATATATATATAGAGGGTAATGCAATCGATGTTTGAGGGGTGGAAGGCACCGATACAAAAGATGGAGTTTGCTTGCGGTGTCCAGGGTGTCGTAGATGGCCTTCGCTATTCGTCCCTTGCTGCATGGAAGGAAATTACACTCTTGTTTTTGGACTATCTATCGGTGTCAAGGGTGATCGGATCTTGGTTGACGCCTCCCCACGAGAGCCACATGACAGATGTAGTGTGGAACGGCCCCAAATCTGCTATATTGGTCTCTCAAGTTCTCTTAGGGTTTCAAATGGTGCGACCCAGATAGATTTGAATCATATACCGGGGAATATATAGCCTGCAATACGGGCCAATCGAGAAGCAGTTGGAGTGCCAGGTTAAACGAGGAACTTTGGGGAGTATAAAATTATAAATACGCCTGATCTACTATCCCATTATTTTTTCCTTTATCATGGAAGCTAGATCGGGGTCATTGTGATAGAAAACTTATGAGTTACATCTCTTTCGAAATCAGAATGGCTAATTACAGACTTGATCCTTGTGCTTCAACCTTGTAGGGGAGGTTATCACAATGTGCTCCAAGACCAATTTTTCCTACCATCCTTTAGTCACCAAATTTACTATTTTGAACCAGATCCAGAGGAGAGACAAGTACAGAAGATACTGCAATGTCTAGATCCAGTTATAGAGGAGCTTTTCCTGGTCTTTGTCAAAACCCTTAATGGGAGGTTGATCCTGCTAGGTGTCTCGAGGATGAATCTATTAAAAGATTTGAAGTAGTGTGTTCAAAATTTTTCAGTTATACCAATATCCTTACAAAGTCTGATTTTTAAAGGAAATTTGTTGCAGGAAGAGATTATGGCATGCAAAGGAACTCCACCATTATACTAAACTTAAGATTGCTAGGTGGAGCACCAAGTGCGAGCTTTCCATTTGGATCCTCTTCTGTTGTCAGGGGTTCGAGTTCGTTCAAGGATGCATTGAAAGGATAAGCTGCCAAACCGGACAAACAATCCCCAAATTTGACAATTCCAGTTCCCTACTTAGTTGAGAGGATGGGAAAAACTCCAGATTTATCAATAAATCGACCAGATGTGATTGGTCTTTTAACTGTTCTATAGACCAAAGCTATCATTTGTCGTTTTAATTGTTTCTTGCCCAAGTCTGAAGATCTCCACTAATGGATCTACCTCAACTAAACTAGAGATTGTGATATTTACCTATGCGCGAAGGGATTTTTTGTGGTTCAGTTTGACAATCAGAAAGTCTTGGAAAATGTCATAAACGAAGGACCATGGTTTTGGGGAAGGGATGGTCTCTTTGTAGCTCCATGGTTTCCCGGATTCGACGCCAATACAATGGTGGTTACAAATATGCTGGTATGGGTAACGTTACATAATCTCCCCCTTCCTTTCTGGCACCACCAGGTCTTAGAAGGAATTGAGAACTCACTGGGTTGATTCCTAAAGTCGGATTGGGAAAGAATGGACTAAAGTATATTTAGTTTTGCACGCATATGTGTGGAGATGGACTGAAGCAAAGGTCTCCCCGATTGGGTTCATTTGAATTACCAAGATTTCAAGTGGACACAATGGTTAGATTTCGAAAATTCTGCTTTCAGGTGTCAGATCTGCCATCAGATAGGCCACTTGCAGAATAGATGCCCACAAGCAAAGAAAAGAACAAAAAAAAAGATGACAAAAGCCAAAAGGATGGCAATTTCTAGATCCACTCTCTTCTGATGATGAAGATGAAGAAATCTACGAGAGCCAACAACATCAAGAGGTGCAGACTCAACAAGGTTCCCAAACGGAGGAGGGAGAAGAGAAGTAGAAGGACCCGACCAAACATACAGAGGAATCCAACGCCTTGGCAGTGGTCTAGACTCTAGGAAATCAGCATGAGGAAAAGACTAATAGCAAAGGTACAGGTGGACTAAAGCAAGCACACGTTTCCAAGAGTTTGGATTGCAACAAGGAAGTCCCAACAATAGTAGAAGGAGAAGAGATGACAATTGTCATGACTACTCAATATTCTGGGGTATGGCACATAATTCAAAAGAAAAAAAGGCAAAAAGGAGAAAAACAATTTATTGGAGTAGCTGTAAATTTTGGTAGCTTGGCTACGTTGAGGGCCTCAAGAACATACAATTGGTCCTAAGGGACAATATATGAATGCACTTGTGTATTTGTTTAACGTAAAATAGCTTTATTAGATAAGAGTTGGGTGAAACATGTTTAGAAAAAATGGAAATTGACCAATCCCTTTTTGTTTGAAAAGCATGGAAAATTAACCAATCTGCAAAATTTAGGCTCTAAAATTTTCCTTGAATTAAAGTTCATTTCAACAAAGAATACAAGGTTCTAAGTGACCTCTAGTGTCCAAAAATCATCATATTATAATTGAGTGATTGCGCAAGCTACTGTCATGAGCCGTGAATCAGGATTCATCGATATCATAAAGTGTCCAAACCATCTTGTCACCAACAAGATCTCTGCTTAATCCTTTGAGTCATTGTAATGGTGTGCTTTATGACTTCAATACATGCTCTCATTTGAGCTAATAAATCATCGAATTCACATGGGCAGTGTTCAACTCACCCTTGAGGCTTCAATATACCTAAAGTGTTATTTCACCCTATGTATACCCTGCCTTTTGGTTTCTTCTCACAATAGATCTAATCATCAAATATAAAGAGAAGAAAAGATAAGATAATTTTTTTATTAATGTCCAACAAATGACCACAAAAGGTCAATGGGACTGCGGGTTACAATGATTACAACACGCCTAGCCGGTGGACTAAACGTTCCCCTTCCTTTATAAAAGCAGGAAATACAAACTACAAAGAGTGTGAGTGTAAAGTGAAAGCTAGATGACTAGAGCATCATGACAATGAGCTGTGATGAAGAAGTCCTGGAGGAGAAAGAGGAGCTTCCTAAAGGAGGGGGGAGGACTCCTACTCCTAGCATCCGAGGTCGATAAAAGAGGGTTGACGGAAACTTGTCAATGTTTGCTTGCCTGAGGAGGAACTGGACTGCTGCTGTTGCTGTCTGGAGGATTTGGGGAGTCTCCTGGAGGGGGGGAGGGGGGTGGGGGGTGGGTGGTCTGGTCCTGGATCGTTGATGGGTTCTAGTGGGATGAGACTCCCGGATCCGCACTGATCTGGAATCATGGTCTATGGATTAGTCGGTGGTTCTTGGTGCCTCGCGAAGTCGGGAGCACCCTGAAGAAATTTGTGAACCTTTGTGTGGTGTCCGAAACGGTAGGAGGCTGGAGTAGAAGCGAATGATGCTCGAAGGTCTCCTAAAAGTAAAGTGCCAAGCATCTCTGGTCAGTGTATCTAAGGAAGCTGGCTAGGCTTTGGGTGCTCTTGAATAAACAATTAAAACGCCCTCATATCTCATAGTAGACTAGGCATTTGAAGATGAAATGTGACTCAGTCTCCAACTCCTATAAGTGATAAAGCTGATAGATCCTCTCCGCCCTGTCAATGTGATGGTCTGTCTCCACTGGTAGCTTGTGCGATCCAACCTTGAGCTGTCCGAGAGGGATCCTAATAGCATGCATCCAATGCTGGAGGGTGTACTGGGGTCGAACAACGAGTCCATCTCTGATCTCCAGACAGTGCTCAGCGTTGAAGGCCATCTTTGGGCGCAGTTTGCCTGGAGGATTGATCCATGTAGTTTGAATGTACTGCCTGTAGATGTCCTTCTTGATGATTTTGTTGATTTCTTGCTGGTTTGGAAGAAGGTGCCCCGGGGCATTCAGTGAATACTGGAATGGGGGGAGTTGGTCCATCTGGATACCTATAAGATCTAGGAGTTCCATCACCCTAGTGAACCAACATTTGGTTCGACCTGTCTGCGTATGAGCGATGCTATCCGAGGAGCAATAGGCCAAGTATGGGTACTTGTCTCTACCCTCTCTCGTGTCTGCCAGCCCACGGATTCGATGAAGAAATGAGACTATCCTGAAGATTGCCTCCAGGCAGAAGGGCTTAGCCCCGAACTCTGCTAGAATGATGTTCTAAGGAACTGTCTGCTTGCACCGAATGAAGCTGCGCAAGAGAAGGGTCTGGACTCTCTCTGCCGAGGCCCAGTTCGACTCCAATAATGAGGGCCCCCAAACCTCTGATCCAAAAAGAACGGTGGGGCGGATCAAGGTATCCATGATGTTCATCTTGGATGAAATGTCCTGGAAGTGGTGATGGAAGCACTGTCTCTCAAGAAGGGCCAGGGAACCATATCCTTTGTTTATCCTGGGCTGGAGAGTCGGCCGAAGGTTGAAACGGGGACCTGTAAACTGCACTCCCAAGTACGTGTAACTGCTGACGACTTCGATTTCTTCTCCCTTGAATAGGAAGCAATTCGAGATCTTCTTCACCCCATTGAAAATTATTACTTTGGTTTTGCTTAGGTTCACCGTCAGATGCCGAAGATCACAAAACGCTGCAAGGGCATCCAACTGTCTCTGTAAGCCTTCCGGGGAGGAGGCTAGGAGGGCAATGTCATTGACAAAGAGTAGGATGGAGATCACGACATGGTGGACAAGGCACCCATCAGATTCCTGGATATGCTCTCGAAGGAAAGATTTCAGTTCATCAATGTAGATCCCGAAAAGAGTGGGGGGAAGTGGGCACCCCTGCTTGACCCCAATAGTGCTTCTGATTAACTCCAACATCCCTCCAACCGTGCGGAGACGGCCAAGGACGGACTCGTAGAGGCGCATAATAGTAGCCAGAAGAGTCGAAGAGATGCCAATCTCCCTCGGTCTCTGAAAAAGGTCTTCCCTCGGGACCGAATCGAAGGCTTTCCTGAAATCCACAAAATGACAGTATACCTTGGAGGACCGATGCCGGGCCTCCTCGATTGTCGTTCAAAGAGTGAAGATATGGTCAGTGGTCTGATGATTTGACCTGAAACCAACTTGGCCCCTGGCCCGAAGATGTTTCTGCTCTAGAAAGCTGGAGAGCCCCCTATGGAGGGCAGTAGCATACAACTTGGAGAATGTGTGTCCGACCATGATCGTTCTGTAGTTGTTTGGATCGGAGGTAGATCCTGCCTTATGGATGGGGTAGATAATGTGGTGGGACCATCCATCAGGGAAGCCATCTCAAATGACATGGTTGAAGAGATCCACTAGGTAACTCACCAGAGGGTGAAGCCCAAGTTTGAAGAATTCTGGCTGGAAGCCTTCCTCGTGTCCAGCTTTGTTGCTATTCATCGCCCAAATTTCTCCTTGGTTAAGGAAACTTGTGGCTGAAGCTATGGCATCTGCTGATATGGTGAAGTCAATCCTTGCTATATTGGTCTTATCCCTCTTGAAATTAATTGCAAAGAAGCTTGTCAACTTGGCATGGAAACCTACCTCATGAATCTTTTCACAAAACCCTAAGCAACCCACATCTTCAAAAGAATTCTTGATGAATGATGAGGCAATGACCTCTTGGATATGAGTTGGCCCATATCTGGAGATTTTCCCTCCTTTATTATACTTCTTCTTCTCACTGTCCATGGTTTCAGTTTGCTTGACAAAACCCTAGGTCTGGTAGGAGGAAAGGGTAGGGTAGAATTGAGAAAACTGGGAAAAAGGGACAACTAGTTTAGGGAAGGGAATGGAGGGGATAGGGATTAAGGAAATTTGTTGGAAAATTGTAGGGGGTAGGGGTAGCTGTTAAGGAGGCTATGGGAGTGAAATCCCTTGAAATGGGTGAGGGGAAGATGGAAAAAACTCAGAAACACAGTGCTAACCCAGAAATTTGCAAAAATGCTGCGTGGGCTAGGGTTTGTGGGGAAAATGGGGGAGATGAAATGAATGGGTATGGGAAATGATTGGGGGAGGTATATAAGGTGTATATGAGAGTGATAGAGCAGAAAAACTAGGGATTTTATGATTGAGATGAAGCAAAAACTTAGAGAAACCAAAAGCACATCGAAGCCCTAGGAGAGGGATTTGCAATGAGTTTTCAGAGAAATGACTGCATGAGAGAGGTAATAAAGGCTAACTTACTTCATTTGGAGTCCCTGGAACCTGTTGAATGCTGAATGAAGCCCTTTGGATGCTTAGATTTGCCTCCTTTTCCAAAAACGCAGCGAAGGCACCATAAGTGCAACGAGCTAGGTAGGAAAGGGTTTAAATGAAGAAATTCGATGCCCTAGTGGCTGAGATGAAGCTCGATGATGGAGAGGTGTTCAATGGAGATGAAATGAAGAATTAGAATGCTTGGATGGTCTTCTTATAGCTCAAAAGTGTATTTTTTCTTTGGTAGTGGTATGACATTACATGTGCTTTTTGAGAAATGATGTGATTGAGATAGTGTGCTACAACTTATAACTTTATTAGGCAAGGTTACATCTCCATGAGGGATGAAATGTACCTTAGATACTCTTGATGATAATCATATCCCTACTTATCATGAATGATGACATGACTCCCCATGACTTATGATGACTTGACTTAATAATGACACCAAATGCATATGTAAAACCATGATTTGTGACTTTGAACCTTTGCAGAATGCATGATTCCAAAATGATGATCGAGACACTCTTTTATGCCCTATCACAAGGAGCGATGACATGACCATGATGGCATTTTATTACTTTGAAGATGGAGGGAGCAGTAATAATACCTCGACACCGACCAATGATCAAATTTTATTTGAAAATTGATTTGAAACTATAACAATTTGACCTATAGGACCCTATTAATTGACATTGAAAGAGTACATTTGACCATTGGTGACTCATAGACACTAACAAGCCCCATAGAAATCTGCTGGTCTCAGATAGTTTGCAATCTAACGAGGAAAGGATCGATCTCCTCTCCCTTGTGCATTTGGAACATCCGCATCTGATTCTCCATAAGCATCTTCCTCTAGATGGAGCTACCTTGATACAACATGGTTAATGCCATCCACACCTTGTTTGGCGTCTTCTTCTCGGCAATATGCGAAACCATGTGATCTTGCACTCCATCCATGATAAAGCGTTTAGCACACACCTGATTTTCATTGAACTTCTTTATAGCATCACCATCGGTCGACACAACAAGGACATTCTCGGCATGGTCTCTGATGCCATACTCCTCAAGGAATGTCAGGATTCTGGCTTTCCAGATAGCAAAGTTAGACACACCGTCTAACCAATTCTGATCTCTTAGTCCATACAGGGACATCTCTGCCCAAACTGTTGAAGCAAGTGCTCTTCTCCCTTCTACTGTTGCTACACTTGGTAAAAGACCAGATCTGGGTTTCTTGGCGATAGAAACCCTCTAGAGAGTATGCTCCCTCTAACAAATGACTTCCCTCCAGAAAATCCTTCACCAATTCTATCGAATCAACCCTCTACGATCCCTCCTCTTGATCGAATCTCGGATTTCTTGGCTAGAAAAATCTTTTGAGGAACTGTTTCCCCTTACTTTGTCAACCCTGCTAGGCACTGTTCTGCATCGACAGAAACAATGCCCCACCAGCAATTTCGAAGATCAGAAAACTGCACTTCCAGCCATGACAATCGACACAACGTCACTACCCCTTGTACTGCATCACCCTCTTGGGCCTGCATTAGCCACTACATCAGCTCAACATGAGCTTGACGGGCTTTGCATTACCCTTCTGGGCCTGCGTCAGTAGACTGGCTTTGCGTCACCCTTGCAGGGCTTCTGCACTGTCCCTCTGGTGCTGCGTTGCCTCTTTCTGAATCTGTGCAACTTCAGCTGTCCTCCTACAACAAAAAAATCTTCAGCCCTATGTTGATGGCTTCAGCTTGATCTGCAATCACTCTGATACCATGTGAAAATTTCTTAATATAGAAACCCTACTGCAGTATCTTGATTTACTTCTCCTACTTGTTTGATTTAATTAACAAGTTATTTTTTGTATAGTCAGTAAAATATCAAATCAAATACAACTGCAACCTACACATATATACAGATCATTTACTGAGGCATAACGCACACATGATAAAGGACACAGTATTTTTTGGACAATGTCCCCGAAAAAACCCAATGCAGGAAAATCGGTGCAACAACTCTTAGAGGGTTTGTTTATTAAGAAAAATATCTAAATACAATCAAGGGTACCAGTAATGGTTTGCCCAACAGAGAATTTCACGGCAGATGTACCTATCACTCGGAGACAAAAAATATGGCCGATTCAGCCGAGGAAGCACTCCTCTGAAATGCACTGAATATGAGCCCTTTCTAGCCCACTAGAACCCTAGCGCTGCTCCTCCAGTTTCTGCGTTAGCTTCTCCTGCCCAAAGTAGCCACTGCATAGCATAGGCTACCCTAGCGTCATCCTTCTAGGCTCAGTGCTGCCTCTGCGTCACCCTGAAGGCCGTGTGTCAGACTCTGTGCTGCCTCTGCATGAGCCTGGCTGGGCTGCGTGCCTCCTGCTGGTCTTTGCGCTGCCTGGTACGAATCTGCCTCTCTGCCTTTGTATTCTCGACCTCAGATCAGAATAATCCGTCACCGATCTGCCCCTCACAAGCACTGCAAGCTCACTCGAAAATTCTTAGCAATCCACACCTCAGAATTTCGACTTAGCTCAAGTGCTACTGCTCTGTGTGTCTTCTCCAAACGACTGCAATCCTTCGTTTAATACTTTCCTTGTTGAGAAATCAACGAATGTGATCTAATCTCTAATCAACGACTAAGATTAGAAAAGACTTGATCCGCATCACTTAGAACATTCTCACCCACATGTTTAAATTCGTTACCTTTATTTATTTTATTTCCCTAAGTTAGACTTAGGGTCTCCATTAAAATAATTAATTTATTGAATAACTTTCATACTGGGTGGAATTCCTCCAAACGATTTCTAGGTCTAGGAGATATCATGTGTTCTAGCCCCTCCACAAAGTTTTAGAGCTAGAGCATAACCGATGCTACCAAAAATCTCAACACTCCCTCTTAGCGAGGAATGTGCTCTAGCAACACTTCACTCCAGAAGCGTTACTTTGATCTCTGGCATCGGTCCCCTGCCCTACTGATGCTTGGCCGACTGCCCTCCATCCACTGCGTTGCTGCTTTTTATACTGCTGCCCATGACTCTGCCACAGTCACTGCCACATCTGTACTGCAGCTCCGTCTCAAATTGCTGCATCATGCTGCCTATAGCACTGCCATTGCTAACTGCTACACTGGAACTCAGTTGCTGAGAAGTAAGCAACCAAAGGACAATCACCCAACAACTGACAAACAAGTAAGTCTGGCTACATCTCATCATTGAAGCACCCTCTACTGTTGCTTTGCGTTGACCCTTTGAATCTTTGCGCTATTTGCTGCTCTGCACCGCGTAAGCACTTCCTCCACATTGTTGAAACCCCATCAACCTTTGCGTCGCTGCTTCCATGTTGTTGCTGCCTCTCCTCTACGCTGCTCCAGTCTTCAGTGTTCAAGCACTGCCTTGTGCCTTTCCATGATCCTCTGCATCCACTTACTCCAGTCATCCCGCTACTGTCTTTAACGGCTCCAGTGGCTCATATGTGATCCAAGAGTTTTGGCACCTCAAGGATCCTGCCGCTCACCATCTGTAGCCCCTTCTGCCTTTTATGATTTTTTTTTGATTAAATGCTAGGGGCTCAAAGGACAACAACATGATGTGTAAGATATAACAATGATTACCCGCTTTTCGGTAGGGCTATTCATTGCCCTCCGGGGGTTGGGACAATCATGTGTTCCTGAATGATAAAGGAGACTCATCTAGGGCCTATGGAACCAGGGTGATGGCCATGGGTATGAGGTAGAACTCATGTATTGGCTTTTGCCCACGTGCTAATTATGTTTGTTTCCATTTATGCTTTTACTTTTCTTTTTAGCTGCTTCAACCTCCGAGGCATCCTTCCAAGCTTGATCAAAGGTGGGGGAAAGGGAATGGGGAGGCTAACCCTATGTGGACCTAGAGAGGCAATGTCGACCCAGGTGGGAGAGATGATAAATGGGGGTATAGTGAGTAGAAGGGGAGTAGTATATGTGGATAAGGGAGTGTGACAAGACAACCAATGTTGTGGATTCCCAAGTAGTACCACCCTAAAATCCAATGGTCAATAAAGGAGATCCCATGAGACTAAAATCCAAGGGTAACATCCAAAAGAGATCAAGGGGGTAGAAGCACAAACTAAGCCCACTCTTTCCACCAAATCCCCCCATCAATCCATGTCCATGATAAGTAAACCCAATACTCAATTACCAAATGACAAGACATACCTTTAGGTTCGGGAGGCCCACCTTCAAACATACAATCAATATAGATGGGTGAGGGACCACATGGTTGGCTCAGGTGGCCGAGAAATGGCAGAACAAGCTAGTTGGGGGCTACAAGGGGCTGCTAGCTGTCGGTTGAGGTCCATCACGGAGAAAAAAATTCTTCCAAGGATGTCACCCACGAAGTGGTGGGTAACAGTTTGTAGATAGTGGAGCTTCTTGCCATATGAATAGAGTGAGAGAGCACTTCACGAGTCTCATAGAGGATGACATTAACTTGGAGGTTGTGCTTGGAGATAACTCCAAGGTTAGAGCAATAGGAGTGGGATCAATATCCTTTCAGAGGGAGTCTTCACCTCATTTTAAAGTGACAAATGTTCTTTATGTTCCAAGGCTGAGGAAGAACTTGATTGCAGTCTCCATTATTGAGGGCAGGGGGTATGAGGTGGTGTTCCAAGGAGGAGAGGTGTGTCAAAATTTCAATCTAGAAAATATTTCTGCAGTGATAGATTTATTTCTCCTACTTATTATTTCTATAAGTTATTTACAGAATTCTTCCAATAAATTTCGAAATAAATACTACTGCAGCATTCACTTATGTATATGCAGAGAATGGAATAGTAAGAAATTCACTTATGTATATGCAGAGAATGGAATAGTAAGAAATATAAGCATAAGAAACAATCACATGTACACACTTATTCTTGGACAATTGTCCTTGGAAAAACCCAATGCAGGAAAATCTGTGCAACAGATGAGAGTTCATATATTATTCTTCAGCAATGAAATTCTTTACAAGAAATAGACTGACAGATTTCTTTAGAAAACACCAAAGATAGATTCTTTGGTTCCTTCTGGAGAATTCCTGACACCCGAAAGGCCCACTATCTCCCTCTGCATCACTCTGCGTGCTTCTCTGCGCAGTCCCTGCATTGCATTGCGTCACTGTGCGTGGGCTCTGCGTGGGCACACTGCACTACTGCCCTACGCTTCCTTTTGTGGCCCTCTGCATCCCTCTCTCCTTCTTTGTCACTGTTGACTCCCTCTCCTTCTTTTGCCTCTACAACTCTGCCCTGCAGCTCTTCCTCTGAAATCGAATTCTGTTCCATCAAAATCAACTTCCTTTGGTTTATTGAGTGTGTGCTCGACTTTCTTTCCAAATGAACCTCAACCCTTCTTTTATAATCTTCTGATTGACGAATCAACGGCCCAGATTAGGAGTTTAATCCATGGCCAAGATTAAAACTTGACTTGATCTTTGTTCTCTAGAATATTCACACATTGTTTTATTAATACCCTTTAATTATTTAATTTCGCTAAGTTTAGACTTAGGGTATACATTAAAATAATTAATTATTTTAATAAAACATAAACCGTGTGGAATTTCCACCAACGGTTTCTGGGTTCTTTGGAATACTGATATCCAAGCATCCTTACAAATTTTGAGACTTGGAACGCTTTCTGATGCTACAAAAATCAACACTCCCTCTTAGCGAGGAAAGTGTTTTAGCAAAATGTCTGTTGCATGCTGCTTTGTCTTGAAGCATCCTCTGCGCTACTGATGCCTGGCTGCTGCCCCGCACCTGCTGCGCTACTGCCTTTTGTACTGCTGCCCATGACCCTATCACTGTCACTGCCTCATCTATACTGCAGCTCCCTCTGAATCCTGAACCTATCCATTCCTACTACTGAATGGATTCTTGAGCATCCCCATATTTTCTCTGAAATAGATAAACTTGGTCTTTTTGAGAGTTTTTGTGAGGATATCTTGCACTTGTTCTCTTGTAGGAGTGTACTCCAATTGTACAACTCCCATTTGGACACAGTCTCTGATGAAATGACACCTGATGTCAATGTGCTTTGACCAATCATGAAACACATGATTCTCAGATTGCATGATGCAACTTTGATTATCACATAGAATGCTGGTTGCCTCCATCTTCTACTTGAATAAGTTCACAAGCAATTTTCGAAGCCATATGGCCTCACACGAAGCCGTGCTAGCTGCCATATATTCAGCTTTTGCGGAGCTCAGGGCCACAAATTTCTGTTTCGTGCTGTACCAGGAGGTCATCCCCGATCCAACACTGAAACAATACCCACTGGTACTTTTCCAATCTACTGGGCTCCCAACCCAATCTGCGTCAGTGAACTCACTCAACTTGATGTCATTGCTTGTGGTGTATTTCAGTCCAAGGTTGACTGTTCATTGTAAATATTTGGGAACATGTTTGGTTGTTACCCAATGAGCCCTCCTAGGTTCCACGATGAACTGACCGAGAGTATTGACAACATAACAAATGTTTGGTCTTGTGTTTACCAGATGCATCATAGAACGTATGAGCTGCCTATACAATGTAGGATCAGCCTCATCATCTTTGGACATGTCAATTTCCCTCTAGTTGGTAATCATTGGGGTGGCCATGGGTCTACAGTCCTCCATCTAAAACCTTTTTAGAACTTCTGTAGTATATCTTCCTTGCCCAAGGAAAATCTCACCCTTCTGTTACCAAACTTCCAACCCAGAAAATAATGCATCAGCCCCAGATCCTTCATGTCAAATTCTGCAGCGAAATTCTCCTTGCAGTCCTTGATGAGCCTAGATGATCCTGTTAGGAATAGATCATCTACATATAGCATCAGTATAAGAGGCTCATCCCATACCCTCAGATAGTAGAGATTGGGATCTGCGTTACTCTTCACAAATCCCATTTTCTGCAAGTAGCTGTCAATTCGACCATACCAAGCTCTAGGGGCTTGCCTCAGTCCATACAAGGCTCTCTTGAGCCTGCACACATGGGTTTTCGTTTCATGCGTCTCAAAGCCCTTTGGTTGTTAAATATATACTTCTTCCTTTATCACCCCATTCAGGAATGTAGTCTTGACGTCCATTTGGTGAATCTCCCATCCGATCTGCGCAACAAGGGATATCATGGATCTAATAGAAGTATATCGGGCTACCGGGGCGAAGGTCTCTTCATAATCTATCCCTTCCTTCTGAGCGTACCCCTTAATCACAAACCTGGCCTTAAATTTTTCGATGCTGCCATCCGCAGCATGTTTGATCTTGTAGATCCATCTCGAACCTACAACTAATCTGTCCTGAGGCCTTGGAACCACTTCCCAGACATCATTCGTCATGATGGAGCTGTACTCTTCCACCATCGCATCAACTCAAACATGGTGCTGAGTTGCCTCCCTAAAACTAGAGGGTTCTCCAACCTGTGCTACCAAAGCTTGGTACCTTTCAGGTTGTCTATGCTTCCTCTTCTCATTTCGGGGGCTCCTAAAAACTCTTCTGCATCCCTCAGAATTTGTCGCAATTTCCTGCTCGTCTTACCACTAGTAATGGGTGGATCCACTTACTCTCATTCCTGCAAGTCCTCGGGAGATGTATCCCTTGGATCACCATGCCTTACAGAGGCACTAATATTACCCTCCACAAGTCGTTGTGGTTGGACCAACGGATCCCTTAGATTGCATAGCAGAAGGCCCTCTCCTCCATGAATTACACATCCCGCCATACGACAATATTCCTGCTCTTAGGTGTGAGAATTTTACTGTAGTATCATGGTTTACTTCTCCTGCTTGCTTAAATTATACAAGTTATCTTCAGAAATAATATTCAGAAAATACCGAAGTAAACACAACTAATAACCTACACATGCAGATCATTTACTGAATATTACGCTCATTCAAACAAAGTGACACATTGATTATTGGACACAAGTCCCCGGAAAAACCCGAAGCAGGAAAACCGGTGCAACATATATGAGGGTTTATTATTATTAAGTAGATTCTGAGTACAACAAATTTGGGCACCAAATCTGGTTCACTCGACAGAGAAAAACATAAATCTGCAGCTAACTTGTTGTTCTTAGACCAAAATTCTAACCGATCCACACCCTAAAACGGGATGTGCAAGACTCAACTTGGATCTGGCCATAGAAACTCAGCGTTGCCCTGATAGGCTCTGCATGCCTTTGTGCTACTCAGAGAGGGATTGCGTAACCCCAGAGTGGGTGGCGCAGCTCTTATGCTGCCTCTGGACGCCTCTGTGTAACTCTGAAGCCCTCTGAAGCTGCAGCGCTGCGCCTTCCTGGGCTTGCGTAGCGGCTAAAGCCTCTGTGCTGCGTGACTGCTACCCTTGCTCCTCTGCGCTGTCCCTGAAAGCTGCTCCTCTGCCTCTTGCTGACTCTTGGCTCCGGGATCAGATCATCCCCTTAGCCAATACTACCCCTCGTTGCAGAAAACTGCTCCGGTAATTCTTAGCAAACCTTGCCCTAGAATTCTAGATCAGTCTCTCAGGTCTGCATCTATGTGTGTGTCTCCAATTGACCCTCAAGCCTTTCTCTTATACTTTTTCGTTGAACACATCAACGGGCGAGATTAAAACACTCATCGTTGGCTAAGATTAAAAGACTGCTTGATCAATTCAAGCACATGTGTTAATTAATTCAATTTAATTATTTAATTTTCCTAAGTTTAGACTTAGGAAATATATTAAAATAATTAATTATTTGAATAACATGAACACCTGCTGAAATTTCTCCAAACGCTTTTTGGGTTTTCGAGGTCAAGTGTGTCTTAACCCCTCCACAAAATTTCAAGACTAGAGCACACTCGATGCTACCCCAACTACACAAAATCTCAACACTCCCTCTTTACACGGAGTGTGCTCTAGCAATACATCCACACCATGTATCGCAATATCTTGGAATTGGTTTTTGTACTGCTGATACTTGGCCTGCTGCCGTCCATCCACTGCGCTGCTACTTTCTGTACTGCTGGCCATGTCACTGCCACTAACGCTGCCACAATTGTACTGCAACTCCATCTCAAATTGCTGCATCATGCTGCCCATAGCACTGCCACTGCTAATTGCTGCATCGCAACTCAGTTGCCGAGAAGTAACTGAAGGACTCCTACCCAGTCTTTGACAGATAAGTCAGGCTGCATCCCACCACTGAAGCTCCCTTGGCTGCTGATTTATGCTGTCCTCTTGAAGCCACTGTGCTGCTATAGCTCTGCACTGCATGAGTACTGCCTCTCTACGCTGCTGTCTCCACGCTGTTGTTGCCTCTGCATTACACTACTTCCGCTTTAGGTCTTCAGTTCTCCCCTCTGCTTCATTGTGACCTTCTGCAACCATTTCCCGACCCATCCAGCTACCGTCTTAAGGCTCTCGTAGCTCTTATGTGATCCAAGAGTAGGGCTGACTCAAGGATCCTGCCATTCTGATCTGTAGCTGCTCTACAGATCCATGTCACCCCACCTCTTCTCTCGAGGTACATTAGCACTCATGGCTGCATCATCATCAGAGCCATCATCCTTTGCTACTGCAGCCTTGGATTTAGAAGATCCTTTGTCCTTCTTCTTAGGACAAGTGCTGGCGAAGTGTCCAAGTTCACCACAGTTAAAGCACCGGAGCTTGGAAAGGTCCCTTTTCTTCTTCCCTTGTTGCTTTCATTCCTTTGATGCAAGGGCTACATCATCCTCCTCTTCTTTCTTTAATCTTGTTGATCTGCTTCAGTTGCTTGGCCTCTTCGTGATTCTCCTGATTTCCTCCTGTCGGAGGATTTCCAATGTTTGACCATGATGGTAACGCTGACCTACCTAGAATGCTCTAGACAAACATTTCCCATTCTTCCGAGACTGCATTTAGGGCCGTCCTCACTAGGATCCCCTCATCCTGTTTTGCAATCATGGCAATCAGTGGATCTCGGATAGTTTGAAGTCTGAAGAGGAATGGATCTATCTCCTCACCCTTCATCATCTGGAACAATCGAATCTGATTCTCTAGAAGCATGCTTCTTTGGACAAAGCCTCCCTGATACATCATGTCTAATGCTGCCCACATCTCATTTGTCATATTCTTTCCAGCAATATGAGACACGACGTCGTCTTTGACTCTGTCCATGATCAAACACTTAGTTCGCGCTTGATTTTCTTCATACTTCTTTAGAGGATCTGCATCAGTTGGCACAACTAGGGCTTTCTCTGCATGATCTTTGAGTCCATACTTGTCTAGAATTGATAGAATTCTGGCCCTCCAGATAACAAAGTTGGACATGCTATCCACCTATCCTGATCTGTTAGTCCATATTGCGCCATCTGCTCAAATCTGTTAGAACAGATACTCCTCTCCCTCTTTTTGTTGCAATACTCAACAAAAAATGTTGGCTCTAGGTTTCTTGGTGATTAGAAACCCTCTATAGTAAGTGTTGCCTCTGACAACTGGTTTCCCTCTTGGAAACCTTCACCCAAACACAATCGGATAGTACTCTCCAATCACCCTCCTGATCGAATCTCAGATTTGTTTGGCTCAGGTCTGTTGAGTGACTATCTTCCTCCCGCTCTTTGTTGACTTAGTTAGGCACAATTCTACACTGACAAAATCTCCACCATACCAGCATTGCTGAAGATCTAAAGCACTACTTCCGGATCTTGGCAAGACTTTTCTGCAATAGGAAGAATGACTAGACTGCATCTCACTGACTGGCTCAACGTAGCCTCAACGCTGCTCAGAAGTGGACTGCGTAACCCCAGACTTATTGACGTAGTCCTTACGCTGGCCTGGGAAGGCTCTGCGTAAGCCTGATGGCCCTTTCGTAGTTGCAGTGCTACCCCTTCCTGGATCTGTGTCCTCGTGCTGCCAAGCTGCCCCTTTTGGATCTTTGCTGCTTTTGCTGCTGTCCTGCAGAAAACATATTCTTCAGTTGATTTGCTGGAGATTCAGCTTGATCGACCATCGCTCTGATACCATGTGAAAATTCTACTGTAGTATCATGGCTTACTTATGCTACTTGATTAAATTATACAAGCTATCTTCAGAAATAATATTAAGAATATACTGAAGTAAACGCAACTAACAGCCTACACATGCAGATCATTTACTGAATATTACGCTCATTCAAACAAAGTGACACACTGATTTTTGAACATAAGTCCCCGTAAAAACCCAAAGCGGGAAAACCGGTGCAACAGATACGAGGATTTATTATTATTAAGTGGATTCTGAGTACAACAAATTTGGGCACCAAATCTGGTTCACCCGACAGAGAAAAACATAGATCTGCAGCTAACCTGCTGTTCTGAGACCAAAATTTTGGTTTATCCACACCCTTAAACGGGATTTACAAGACTCAGCCCGGATCTGGCCCTAGAAACCTAGCGCTCCCCCTGAAGCCCCAACTTTAGCCCTGCTAGGTTTCACGTGCCTCGGCACTGCTCAGAAGGGGATTGCGTAACCCAAGGGTGGGTGACGCAGTCCTTACGTTGCCTCTGGAGGCCTCTGTGTAACTATGGAAGCCCTCTAACGCTGTAGCGCTGGCCCACTTGGGCTTGCGTAGCTCCTGCGTAGTGGCTAAAGCCTCTGCGCTGTGTAGCTGCTGCTGCTCTTGCTCCTTTGCGCTGTCCCGTAAAGCTGCTCCTCTGCCTCTTGGTAACTCTTGGCTCCGGGATCAGATCATCCCCTCAGCTAATACTACCCCATGCTGCAGAAAAACTCTTCTGGAAATTCTTACGAAACCCTGCCCTAGAATTCCAGATCCATCTCTCAGCCCTGCCTCTGTGTGTGTGTATCTCCAACTGACCCTCAAGCCTTTCTCTTATACTTTTTCGTTGAACACTTCAACGACCGAGATTAAAACACTCATCAACGGCTGAGATTAAAACATTGCTTGATCCGCGTCATTTAGAACATTTCAGCACGTGTTAATTAATTCACTTTAACTATTTAATTTTCCTAAGTTTTGATTTCGGAAATACATTAAAATAATTAATTATTTGAATAACCTGAACACCCACTGAAATTTCTCCAAACACTTTCTGGGTTCTGAGATCAAGTGTCTTATCCCCTCCACAAAATTTCAAGGCTAGAGCATACCCGATGCTACACCAACTACACAAAATCTCAATATCAGTAATGTATATATGGTAAGCCTTTGCGTTCTCACTATATCCCATCAGATATCCCTTTTCTGCAGTGTTATCTAGCTTCTTCCTCTTCTCTTCAGGCACATGACAATATGCGGCACTGCCAAAGATCCTAAAGTGGCTCACTTTATGCTTGCTGCGAGTGAAGGCACTTTCTGGAGTGATCTTACCCAATGCATTATGAGGAATCCTATTCTGTACGTAAGCAACTGTATTACAAGCTTCATCCCATAGAAATTTGAGCATTTCTTGATCGTACAACATTGCCCTTGCAGCTTCGACAATAGTTTTGTTCTTCCGCTCTGCAATACCATTCTTCTCCGGATTATACAGAGCAGTCCACTCTCTTCTGATGCCTTCCATTCTGCAGAATTATGTGAAGTTTTTATCCGTGTATTCTCCACCATTCTTTGATCGCAATGTCTTGATCCACTTTCTTGTCAGATTCTCTACCAGAGCTTTAAACTCCTTGAATCGGTCATGGTCTTCAGAAAGTAGATCTAGGTCTTCTCGGAATGGTCATCAATGAAGGTGACGAAATATGCAGCACCACTAAGAGCTCTAGTGGACATTGGCCAGCAGATGTCTGTGTATTAAGCTCAACAGACTCTTAGCCGTATTGATGCTTCTATGGTATGCTGCCTTGGCATACTTTCCTAATACACACCCTCTGCAAACATCGTCTCGCTTGGTGCTCTGTTTTGGAACTCCCGTGACAACCTTCTTGAGAATCCTTAATGCCCCATGATGCAAGTGCCCCATTCCCCTGTGCGATAGCTCATTCAAGTCCTTCTCATCAGTGCTACCTATTAGTGCCATTGGGGATTCGAGTTGTAACTTGTAGAGTTTATTGCTCGTAACTCCGATTTGTGCTTTCTTCTTCCAACTTGGGTGTTCTATTGCTAATGAAGTAAACATCATAGCCTTTGTTTTGAAGTTGCGACACCGAGAGTAAGTTCACACCCAAACCAGGCACATGCAGTACATTCGTGGCCCGAAGCTTATTATCGGCTTCCGTTTCAAATACTATAGTACCTCTTCCAATAAGGGTACATTTTGCCTTATTTCCCATGGTGATTTTAAAGTTCATCTGCTCTTCTTGGTAGTTTGAGAGACATTCTCGCACTCCCATCATGTGAGGAGAAGCAGAGCTTCACACACAAGCAAATTGTTCTTCCAATCTGGATGCGAGAATAGAAGTATCGTGATCGATTTGTTTGTCCATGCTTCCCTTCTTCTCTTTAGAACTGCGTGAACCCTTCCGAGCTGCTGCAACAACATTTGATTTATGTTCAATCGTCGATTCTTTGCTCCTATTACTCATCTCTGGCTCTGATACCATCTGAAAATTTCAATCCAGATTATATTTCTGCAGTGATAGATTTATTTCTCCTACTTATTATTTCAATAAGTTATTTACAAAATTCTTCCAGTAAATTTCGAAATAAATAGAACTGCAACATTCACTTATGTATATGCAGAGAAAGGAACAGTAAGAAATATAAGCATAAGAAACAATCACATGTGCACACTTATTTTTGGACAATTGTCCCAGGAGAAACCCAATGCTGGAAAACCAGTGCAGCAGATGAGGGTTTATATATTATTCTTCAGCAATGAAGTTCTTTACAAGAAATAGACTGGCAAATTTCTTTAGAAAACACCTGAGATAAATTCTCCAGTTCCTTCTGGAGAATTCTTGACACCCGGAAGACCCACTATCTCCCTCTACGTCACTCTTTGTGCTTCTGTGCGCAGTCCCTGCACTGGATGCGTCACTCTGCGTCGGATTTGCGTGGGCACACTGCACTGTTGCTCTGTGCTGCCTTCTGTGGCCCTCTGCGTCCCTCTCTCCTCCTTCTTTGTCACTGTTGACTCCCTCTCCTTCTTCTGCCTCAACAACTCTGCCTCTGAAATCGAATTCTATTCCTTCAGAATCGACTTCCTTCGGGTTACTAAGTGTGTGCCCAAATTGCTTTCCAAATGACCCTCAAGCCTTCTTTTATAATCTTCTCATTGACGAATCAATGACCCAGATTAGAAGTCTAATCAATGGCCAAGATTAAAACTTGACTTGATCTTCGTTCTCTAGACGATTCACACTCTGTTTTATTAATACCCATTAAGTATTTAATTTCTCTAAGTTTAGACTTAATGTCTGCATTAAAATAATTAATTATTTTAATAAAACATAAACTGAGTTGAGTTTCCACAAACGGTTTCTAGGTTCTTTGGAATACTGATGTCCAAGCCTTCATACAAATTTTGAGACTTGGAACACTTTCTGATGCTACAAAAATCAATAAGGTGCTGATATATCCCAGGGGATCTAGTATTGAGTTTGCTAGAGTGATTAGTGTCTGCAGTGGGAGGCTATATAGGTTTATGTTTGAGCCTACTAGAGCCTTGGTGTCACTAACCAAATAATAGTGAATTGTGCGAGATATGGCACAAGAGGATAGCTCACTTGCACCATGGAGCATTTAGGATGCTAAGGGAGATGGTTACATGCTTACCTAATTTCAACATTGAGCATCATGATGTGTGCAGGGAGTGTGCTATGGGAAGGTACACTAAAACACCTTTCCCAAGTAGTGATAGTAGGGTAGCATGTATCCTAGAGTTGGTACACTCTGATCTTTGTGGTCCTATGTCTCATGTGTCTTTGAGCGGATGCGAGTACTATGTGACCTTCGTTGATGACTACTCCAGGAAGACCTGGATTTTCTTTCTAAAGACCAAGGATGAGGTCTTCAAGAGGTTCCAAGAGTTTAAGGCCCTTGTGGAGAACTAGATGGGGAAGAAGATCAAGGTGTTGAGATCAGACAATGGGGGTGAGTATACCTCCAAGGAGATGAAGGATTTTTGTAGTAGTGCCAGCATCTGGAAGAAGTACATAGTGCCTTATAACCCCTTATAAAATGGGGTGGCAGAGAGGAAGAATATGGCCATAGTGGGTTTAGCTTGAGCTATGTTGCATGTTCAGAGGCTACCTTTATTTTTATGGGCTGAGGCGTATAATATTGCAGTGTACTTGTAGAATAAGAGCCCACATAGAGTCTTGGGGATTGAGACCCTTGAGGAGCATTTTTCTGGGAGGAAGCCTGAGATTGGGCACATCGGGATTTTTGGGTGCCTTTCATATTTACACATTCCTGAGGAGAAGAGGATGAAGTTGGAACTCACTACAAAGAAGGGTATATTTGTGGATTATAGTGAGACCAGTAGGGCCTATCGTATATACATTCCTACGCAGAGGAAAGTTGTCCTTTGGCGGGATGTGAGATTTGTGGAGGAGAGGGGCTTGATGTCTCGAGAGGTTGATTAGGTGGCGCATCAGACTCCTCAGTGGAGGGCCACACCACAAGTATGGAGTGTAAAAACTCTAGTAAACTTGATAAGTATATATTATTATTGATAAAAGATGAGATGATTACAAATGAGGATCACCAAGGCTTTAAATACAGCCTTATGGTGTCCTTTGGCGAAGAGGCATGATCGTTGATCATGCCCTTCCACATTAATAAACCGAAGATAACTATATCTAACTAATAATTAATAAAATATACATAACATTGCCCCTCTCTTAAAGATGCTTTGTCCCCAAAGCATACGTAATGGATGGACAACGTTGACAAATGCCTGGGTTTCTCGAGCGGCGAGCTCTTGCTTCCCACATTTTTAAAAGATTGTGGAGCATCTTCTCGAGTTCAATCTTTTGGTGATGTGGATAGCGACAAGATTTGATATTGATAGGGTCGGATCCTATCTTGACTTTTATTGTATGTTTGATTTCCCTATTAAGAGACATCTTCATTGGCAGGTCTTGAAATACTTTTGCGTGTGTCTGAACTATTCCTTGTACTGCCGGTGATTCTTCGTGGTTGCTTTTTAGAATTAGAGGTAAGTTACCAACAATTATCGTCTGATGTAACTTCTCCTTATCATCAAACGCTTCCTTCTTAACAACCATATCTGCTTCATCATTGAAGGACTCAACAGCTTCTGGTGCTGTATCAGTGGCTTTATATGTGTTTGTCTCTTGACATTTTTCTTTCAATTCTGGGGATGAAACATTTTGCTGTTTATAAGCATATGTATTTTCATGGTTTCTTTCATTTTCAATGACTATGTCTGTTGTTGCATCTGTGATAGCAGTCACGTTGAATTCTTTATATGGCTCCTTCATCAACATTGTTTCTTTTTCTGCCATGTTATATTCATGATTATGATCTGAGTTTTCTGAATTAACTGAGTTGTTCTGTTGACTATGTTCAATATTTGGGACTATTGGTTTTTGCGTCAGATTAAACTTGTCCAACATAGCGTTTATTTTTTGCATTGCTTTGTTCTGATTATCTGTGGCCTCGCTATGGTTTAGCCAAATTTGTCTTTCTATCTGGTTTGTTGTGTCTTGAATTTTTTTGATGTTGTGAGAATTTCTTGTAACCTTATCTTCAAGACTGGTTAATCTTTTATTGACTTTATCAAAATTATTATTGATCTGTTTTTCGAGATCCAACAATTTTTTTTTGGAATCCGGCCATCGACATTGATGACGACATACTCCTCATAATCCTTGTTAGGGCTTATCCCCTTTTCCTTAAAGCTTTGTCCTCAAAGCAGTTTCCTTTTTTTTTTTTAAATTAATTAATTAATTAAATTAATAAAAAAAAAATTATTTTTTAAAAATAATAATAATAATAATAATTATTATATATATATATATATATATATATATATTGATTATAATTATATAGTATATATATTATAGTTATAAAAAAAATCGTTCACCATAGACCACTCCCTTGCTGCACCACTCAATCTCACCAGGGTCAGGAGGATCACCTTCTTCAGGGATGATAGGTTCACAGAGTCCAATATCACTGGGCAAAGGATCTCAGAGTGCAGGTTCACCACAGACCACAGGATGGGCTTCCTCATCACGAGGAGAGGCTCCAATGAAGGATTTCCCCATACTAGTTGAGGAGGCTACTACAGGGAAGACGAAGCGAAAATGGCTCCGTGAGAGCTCGGAGGAAGCCCAAAAGGTAGTGGGGAAACCCAATCGGTCGGTGAGCGGAGAGCAGACCACTAGAGAGGTTGGGTGGCTATGTCGCGGATGTTCTGGAAACAAAGCCAACTAGCTATGAGGAGGCCGCTAGTCAACAAATTTGGAGGGGTACCAGGGTAAGGAGTATGGCTCCATCATGAAGAATGATGTGTGGGAGATATTGTCGAGTCATGAGGGGAAGTTTATGGTGACTTCTAGGTGGCTCTACAAGATCAAACTTGCTGAAAATGGCAACATGGAGAAGTCCAAAGCTCGATTTGTGGCACGAAGGTTCTCACAGGTAGAGGGAGTTGATTATGAGGAGACCTTCACACCAATTGCTCGTTATACCTCTATTAGGGCAGTGGTCTCCATAGCAGCTAAGACGAGTTGGAAGATTCACCAAATGGACCTGAAGACCACCTTTCTCAATGGGGTCATACAAGAGGTATACATTGAGCAGCTATAGGGATTTGAGGTGCATGGGAGAGAGTCTCATGTGTGTAGGCTTAAGAAAGCCTTATATGGACTGAAGCAGGCGCCGAGCGCATGGTACAAGAGGATAGATGCGTACTTCTAGAAAATGGGTTTCAAGAAGAGTGATGCAAATCCAAACCTATACTTCATCATGGTGGGTGACGATCCACTCATTTTGGTTCTGTATGAAGATGAATTGTTTATTACAGGAGAGGAGAGACTCATCCAACACTGCAAGAGGGACATTGCTTTATTGTTTGACATGACCGATATGGGACTAATGCATTACTTTTTGGGGTCGGAGGTTTGGCAGGAGGACGAACATATCTTCGTAGGCCAGGGAAGATATGCAGAGAACATACTGAGGAGATTCCATATGGAGGATTACCGGCCTATGGCTACTCCGATCATCACCAACTGTAAGAAGCTCCATGCTTCTGATTCTGAGTTGGTGAACTGCACTTTGAACCGTTAGTTGATCGGTTTGTTGATGTATTTGGTTAACGATAGGCTGAATATCTATTTCGCAGTCAGTTTATGATGGAGCCTAGGAGAGTACACTAGGTGGCTACGAAACATGTGTGGCGATACCTACAGGGCACATTCAACTATGGTCTGGACTATACTCAAAGAGATGGAGTCAGGTTGACAAGTTGCACAGATTCAGGATGGGCAGGAAGTGCTAGTGACCGAAAGGGTACTTCCAAATGTTGTGTCATGTTGGGTTCAACAGTGGTGTCATGGTTCAATAAGAAGCACAGATCAGTGGCACTCAGCTCAACAGAAGTTGAATAAATTGCAGCTAGTCAAGCTAATCGCGAGGCTATTTGGCTTCGCAAGATGTTGTGGCTTATTTGGTCAGACTTTGAGACCAACTAAGATTTACTGTGATAATCAAAATTGCATTAGACTCACGGAGAATCCAATATTTCATGAGCTGTTAAAGCAAATAGAGATCAAGTACCACTTCATTAGGGATTGGGTTTTGAGAGGAGTAGTGAGGCTTCAGTATATATCCACTGATGAATAGGTTGCAAATATTCTCACCAAGTCATTGCCAAGGGGAAAACATGTATATTTTAGAGACACGATGGGAGTGGTGAGAAACACCTTCCTCGGTAAGAGGTAGTGTTAAAAATAATAAGGGTACCAAGGAGGTGTTTCCTAGTGCATGAGCTTTTTTGCCTAGGAGGACACTTTAATTACCTTTTTGGCATGTGACTTTATTGGTTATATTAAATTCATGGTGGAAAAGTCTCGTTATGTGGTACATGTACTAGGTACTTGATATTAATATTACTCTTAAAGTGACTTTGAGAGGAAAAGTACTAAAGTATCTTTATTAAAGTTACTTTCTATTTTTAAGTTGACTTAATAGGAGAGAAAAGTACAAGGTACAAAATATATTAAAGTGACTAGGAGTTCATTAAATAAGGGGGACCACATGAGAGAGGGGGTCAAGTGAGGAAAATGATCTCCACCATTGATCTCATGGGAACAAATTTCTAGGCTATGTGTTATGAAACCAACTCCAAAAATAAAATAAAAGAGAGATCAACGCCTTAGAAATCAGCCACTTCATGGGGGCAACCTCCTTTACACTACATAAATGAACAATTCTTGGATGATTCAAATGACAAAACCTCCTTTCTAGGTTATTCTTGCCTAGATATATCAGCTCTTCCTGCCTTGTTTGCATGAACTCATATTTTTTCTTTTTGAAAATCTGCTTATATAACTTTACATTAATCTTCCCCTCTCCTTCCTTTTTCAAGGTTCTCCGTGCCATTTTGCATTCATCATCTAACCATGCATTCACAGGAAAACAATTTGATTCTGATTTCCTATTTTTTGATCTTTTGCACTTCTCAAGCGCACCCTGGATCATATTTGTTAACTGATGGCTGTTGAGGCTTTGGGGACCAATTTTCTCCTTCTGAATTGATCTGCTCAACATTGTTTTGAAGATAGTGCAATTTTCTTGTGTTAGAAGAATTTCGGCCCTTGATGCTGGTTGTTGAGAACATTGGGTTTTCCTCCTATTCTGTCTTTCTTCTAACCAGGATAACTTTATATAAATTGGGTTATGATCTGATTTTAAATCCCAAATATGCTCTCCAATCTTAACTTTAGCTATTCTTTCTATTAGGCTTTGTGACCCAATAACATAGTCAACTACACTTGCCCCATTGTATGTGTTGCAAGTGAAGTTCCCAGCCTTTTCCCATCTCTCTAGACCATTGCAGATAATTAAGGTGAAAGCACCACACAACGTAAGCAACTCCTCTCCAAAATGATTACTAACTTTGTTATCTTCTGAACATCTCATCCATCGAGAATTCTCCTTCAATGAGCCTGATAGGATTGTGATCCTCTTTGCAACAAAGAATACTAGCTTGTTGATTTGTTGTTCTAGCATTGAAATCTCCCACTAAAAGAACTTCTCCCTGTTGAGAATATGCAGCAATATCTTGCTTTAAAGCTGCATATGGATCTTTGTTGTCCAATCCCTTATGTTTGTAAGTTTTTGATACTTGAGGCGCAAAATAACATGCTGCAATTCTTATGTTTTTCTCATTCTCTGTTATGTTGAACCATAAATATTGCTTATTTGTATCTTCTTTCTCTAATTGAATTTGACGAGCTTCTTTTTCTTTCACTAAAACCAGTATTCCTCCGTACCCTTTGCCATTTTCTGCTGCCTTGTTCCAAACTGTTAACTTCAAATAGCCATCAAACATAGGAGTTTTGCAACCATCATTTTCATGAGTTTCTGTGAAACAAATTATGTCTCTACCTTCTGCAATAGGCCCTATCCCAGGTCCCCTCTTCCAAGGGTAACCTCTACAATTCCAACAAACTAGACTTAGGTAGACCTGTGTAGGATTTGGTTGCTACGCAGTTTGGCACACAAGACTCGAATTTGAGTCTTCGCCCCTTTTCATCCATGTTGATCCTATTGTTTTCCTCCCTATTACAGACTTACCTGCGTTTTGTTCATTGTCAACTTGCTGCCTTGTTTTGCCATGAGGCCCAAACACTGCAATAACCGCTCTACCATTGTACAATCATGCTCTTTTCCCTTCCTTTCTTGCTGCTCTAATTTTCTCCACTTCTTTTCTTCTCTCTTCTCGTAGTGTGAGCCTTTCAAGAGTTTCTTTTTGCTTAAGAGATGATGTTTCTCTTGCACACTTGCCATGATGACTTTTATAGTTCGAGGTCTTTCCTCACATATCTTTCGCACCCTCCTTGCTTGACAAATTTGACCTCTCCACTGTAATTTCTCTCTCAAAAAGTCTCTTGTCAAATTGAGAGTGTTTTCATTCTTTCCATAGTCTCTTATTCCCCTGATAATATAGTTTGTTTCTCTCTCTTTTCTTTCTTTATGTTCTCTATGAGAACTTACATCTTCTTTCTCCTCTATCCTGTGACCATTGGTGTCCTCAACCCTAGTTTTGATTTCTTTTGGAATG